>VZZY01023260.1:0-155355 GCA_013400335.1 Eurystomus gularis | reverse complement strand
ACAACGTGGTTGTAGTTGTGGTTGGTCACTGTGATGACATAGCACTGAGAAGTAGTGTGAAAATTCACCTTGGATCATTAATATTGCACTTATAGACTAAATCTTTCCATAGACTAATGGAAATCATTTCCTATACACATACAGTCTTCAATTAGCATGGCCAACATCCGTTACATTTTCCCCATCTTTAAAGCACAAAGTAATATTTTACTCTTGCATGCTAATGTTTGTTAGGGCAACAAATAAATCCACTTCAAGAGGAAGGGTAATTCTTACATTTATGTCTCAGAGTAACTTTAAACCATTTATGGTATTTCTACTTAGAATAATTCCAGAGGTGTGTCTATTTATCTTCTGCATTAAAATTCAAGAAAAAGGTTTAGCTTTTGGCTTGCCTTCGGGGCTAAGCTGTGCAGCAGACATGCTTCTCTGAGATAATTTGTTTTCTAATTGCCATTCGTTTGCTGAAATACAATTAAAGTTATTGCTCTAATATTAACATCAACATCTTGATTGCCTTATCAGAATATGAATATGTATTTTTCTTACTCTGCTTAGAGACATCTTTCACTAACTTTGTCTGAACATGGAGCTGTTAATTAAAGAGAATTTTTAATTCATCTATAACAGCATTTTTCCAGCAACTGTTGCCAGTTTGTTGGAGGGTCGCACCTTACACTCGTGTCCAGGCTGACATCCCATACTGTCATTACATCAGGGCACGTGTTAATCTTGAATACCTGTGCATTTGAATCAGCTCATACACAGCATTTGATCTTCGTGTAATTGCCAGAATAAAGTTTGAAAGCGGGCAAATCGTAAGTCAAACACAGATTTCATTAAGAACTGGAATATAGCAAGCAGGTGTGGGACAGCTGCTGTGGCATCAGCCAGTTTGTCTAAAGTACACCAAAAGAAAAGGGGCTCTCAGGCCACAAGATGGGAAAGATGCTACTCAGTTCACTGAGAAATAATGAGGGAGTGTTATTTAGTACAGTTTTGTGCTCCCCTTATTTTGTCTGTGGTTTAGAGAACTATTTATTTACTATAGTTGAAACAGAATTACCAAAAGAAAATGAGCACAGTGTTATTTTTAAAATGATCTTTATAAACTTCTTTACTTTGCCTTTCTTTTTAACACTACTTCACAAAGATGTTTCATGAATGATTCTCTCAATCAGTAAAAGTAGGAGAATGTTCCAAAATAGTTACACGAATGAATAGGCCACTTGGGTTGGCAAAAGAATGGAGATACAGTGAAGAAGCAGTCCCGTTTGGTGATGAAATTGCTCTTTTCACTCTAAAAGATCCTTTAAAAGCTTTTTTTTTTTTCCTCATTTAGTGATTTTCCTTTTATGATAGTGTATCTATTTCCCATACCTCATTAGTTACTGAGCACATATGAATATCCCACTGAGTTACATAGAAAATTATTTTTTTGAAATGTGATAGAAATGCAAAATTGAAACCTAGTTTTTAAAAAATAATAATGAAATTGACATTTATGCTCTAGTGATCTGTTCTCTGAAATGAATTCAGTGTATAATCAGCAAAATTAACTTGTAATTGATATCAGGTAAGGGGTAATTGTTCCATGTTACAGAACTTTGTATTTTAAAACTGAAATATCAGCCTTTGTTGACCTTTCAACAGACTTCAGGTAGCAGGGATCAAGTGTGTGGTTTTTTTTCCCTGGGGAAAACATTTTTACCAGTTGTTTGAAAAACACTGAGATCTTTGCTTTACAATCCTTTTGTCAGCGAAAGTAAAATTCACGGGTGTTCTGCATTGCCTCTTTTATACCACGGTGGAGGGGCATCTTGCTTTTTAGCCCTGATCATGGAAATTTAAAAACCCGAAACCTCTGCTGATAGTCCTTGGAGAGTGTTTTCAATTAAAAAAATATCAGAACTGCTAGAAATACTCTGCTGTGATGAAACTCTCAGGATCGCTACATCTCCTTATTAATACAGCAATCGTGGAAGTTTTTTATAGGAGTCCTGCTATACTAAAAAGTACAATACTTGTTTAGAAGTTTACACAGAAGTAACTACAAGCCTTGGAGAGCATACAAGTTCTTTCATGTTTCAGGAAACTCGTGTTTTCTATTTCTATGCTATGTCATGTTTGGAATTGCCTAAAGTGCCTTTTTAGTGCATAGATGCTGCCTAAAAATCAACTTGCCTCATTGATTTCAATGAGCAGTTCCAAGGTCAAATGTTACTCAGCTGTAAAATTATCTATTAAATTTTTTTACTAAGAGAAACAAACCATCTGAGTACTGAAGGACAAGATAATAGTCCATTTACAGAATGCAAAATAATGCATTTTATTTGTCCGGCAAATTATAACAATAGGGATGTGCTTTGCCTCTCAACTTTTATTTATAGCATTGCAAACCTTAGGATGATCATCAGTTGTGAACAACATATGGTTAGAGGACTGTAGAAATGTGCTTCTAGATATATCACAACTGTATGCAGAATAATTAGACCTGGGGAAACGGCTGAAAGCTTAGGATTTCTTGAAAATTGCCTAAAACAAGAAATAAAATTGGCCAGGAAGAAAAAAAATAAATTAAAAACAATGTGTGACCAGAAGATAATTTTTGAAGTTGTTTTTTAGAGCACTGGATATGTATGTGGTGGAGAGAGAATAAACTAAATTCCTTTGACTCTACCTAGAGATAATCAACATTTTGCAACAGATCCTCTCTTTCAGGGGGATGTCTGAGCTGTTGAATTTTTATTTTTCAAAGTATTCTCCAAAATAGCTTTTGTATTTTGCTTGGGAGGTAAAAAGAACATAAAACCATTTTTTTCAAAAATGTTATAGCAAAAAGCAATTTTTGTTTGACCGTTTAGTTTTATATTATAATATTTTTGCTAGGAAAAGTCAGTCGGTCCTGCAATAAAGCTGTGATCCTCCATGTACGTGAGTTCAGGCACTGAATTCTTAGGCATGCTACCTCTTGAAGCAAAGTGCTAGTAGTCTGTAAGCATGTTACATTAGCATGTAAGAAAAGAGTAAGTTAAGTCTCCTACTTCTTAGCGAGGAGCCATAAGAAGACTTCAGTTCAGGGAGTGAGACTGAGAGAGCAAAACCCTCCCAGGCAGATCAGCAGGGGGTATGGAAAGCTCCTCAAAGTCTAAAAAGTATTTGACTGTATTGTACTATCCACTTTTTCCAGTCATGAATGATATTTTGGTTTCGACAGGAAAAATTCCTTTCCACGTTCCTGTACTCTTGCCTTCCCTCATTAAGGGACACTTGGCTTCCCTCAATCTCTCTCATTAAATCCCAACTTCATCAGAAGATTATGGTAATTAAGATTTTGAGAAATCTTGTTAAATTTGTGGAGTCCTGATTCTTAGTGTAGTCAGGCTCTAGCAGAGTCCAGCTGATACAAGGTTAAGCATAAATTGCTTCTGCCTCCCCTGTGTACAAAGCCATGGTCAACATCACCTAACTGAACTAAATAACTCAGAATCAGCTGCTCAGGATGTCATTTCCTAGCAGAAACATACCAGCTTACCTCAAAGGTGAACGCTCCCGTTTCCATGACTTAGTTCATTTAGCTATTTAGCTGGATTTGCCAAAGAAATTCAATAGCGGTTTCTCGTATTCTGTGCACACACAGTAATTCCATCTTTGAGATAATGTGTGGAGATAACCATTTTCATGTGAGCAATTACTAGCTCACCTGGTGATTGTAAAAATGTTTCCAAACGAATTGTAACAGATTCCCTTCTATTGCACAAGTATTTCCTGTGAGACCACACAGATAACACAGATGTGTCAGGATAACTGGTATTCTTTTATAATGTAGTAAAATAAATTGTGTTTTTATAGGGTGGCCTTAATGTACAGTAAAACAAAATTCTTCAGAGTGGCATCAACAGTAAACTGAAGTTAAAAGGAACATTTTACAGACAAGTTGCAAAGAGGCTGTTGAGTTTTCAGGGAATGCTGGGGTGTGTCACTGAACTACCAATATGAGTTAGGACAACTGAAAGAGTAACTGATAATTATGAAGCATCTTAGCTAAGCTGAATGATTGTCATGCCCTTGTTTCTGTGATTAAGATTTTATCCATTAGCATACAATTTGTCAGACTAGACAGACCTAACAGAATAACGGTTACAGCTCCGTATGTTCAGTAAGATGTGGAGAATGGATCGTATCATTTGTCTAGTTTTTTCTTGACAACAGCTTAATATTTATTACAGTGGTGTGCACTGCAATATTTCTGACTGACATAGAAATTATGACTTCCATAATTTTATCATAATTGTTCTTAACTCTCTGTGAGAAGTAATCAGTAGTACCCAATCAGAGCAGAAGTGAGGCAGGGAGAGAGAACTTCTATTAGCCTATCTGATTACTGGCAATAATAAACTATTCTTTCTTTCCTATGGCTTCTTTGTGCTTATATTCTTTGAGCAGCATGGCTACAACAACTAACTGCAATTAGTAGTACAGCAGTCTCTAGGACAGATAGACGGATAAATAGGCAGCCTGTGCACTCCTGTGCTCTGTATTTCCCTATTAGGGAGTTTAATCAGTTGTGTACTTCTGTCAGTGTGCTGGGCTGAATGTCATTGGAACAGTCTGAAAATTGGAGTTTTGAAATAACATGATCTAATATCTGTGTTCCCTGTTGGTGTTGCAGAGCATTGTCGCTCCGTCTCTATATGATTTGAGGCTTTTATGCATAGAAAATATTCTGTAATTAAAAAGTAAAATTATTTACAGGATTCTGGTGTGATGAAGAGCTTAAGTAGGCTTTTAATACAGCTGTGTTATCCACCATATTATGTGCAATGTGCCACCTTAACCAGAGCAAGACTTTCTCAAATAGTCTGTGTACTGAAAAGCTGCTCACACTGCTAACCCAAAAGAGTATCGCATTATAATTTCACAAAAGGAGTATTTCATAGGCTTCAGTGGAAACTTGGAAATTATGTTGAGTTACATATTTTCCTTAACTGCTTCTAACAGTGCCTCTTTGGTGACATTAGAGTTCTGGTGTTCCCCATTTCTCTACAAGGTAATTATCCTCATTATCAACACCATTATCGGGGGCTGTTATTCATACCATTTTCCAAACTCAGGGAGGAGTTGCATGCCACAATAAGGAACAGATGAGAGATTCCCAGGTAGGTAATACTGAGTTTGAAACAGACTTCTGGGAGTGAGAATGTGATTTACATAGTTTTATGCAAGTGCCAAAATAGGAAAACCACCTGCGAACTCAATGGTGTTTTTAAGGCTGAGGTCAGCATAGAGAGGAACACATCCATCCTCAGATGGAGAGAAATGCTGTGACTTTTCCTTCTGACTTGTAGCTCTCACTCCAGTCTCAGAAAATGGCTATCAGGGCCTTTAAATTCATGAATCTGGGGGAAGACAGGACACAGTCCAGAACTTGGAGCCATACAACATGATTTCCTCCTCTCTATCTTGTTTTTTTTTTTTGCTACTGGCAAGTTTTGTATAGCCAAGTATCTTGTGTGGATTCCAACCACTGAACAGAATTGGCTCAACTAAAATTCTCCTGTAATTCCTTTGCAGCCCACCAGTTTCAGCGTCTTACTGGGCAACAGTAACTGCATTTCAGCAACAAGTGTAGAATTCATGCTTGGGTTCGGTTTTGGTTGGTTATTTAACTTCTTTGAAACCTTTACAAGTAGTGTAGGCCTTTAGATGAAAAGCTGTCCTTCATAACTTTCAGTTAAAATCTTTACTATTATTATTTGAAGAATGGAATGTTTTTACAGTTAAATCAATATGCCAGTAAGATCAGAACATAGTGAGGACTCTAATGGCTGCAAAGATTTGGAAATGGTTCTAATGAACACTCAGCAGGCAAGAAAATATGCTTTTATGTTCACTCCAAACAAAAATATACAAGCTGAGGAGAAAAAACACAGGCTGTAGCCAACCTTATTAAATGAGAAGGGCTGTGAAATTATTTATTTCATCTAAACTAAATAAGGCCGATTATTGGTTCTCTGTATGAAACACGAGAAGTTTTCAGTGTGCTTCTGAAACAAGGACCTAGTTTGATAAAGAACTACATAGAGCCAACTTACAATTAAGTCATACTTAAAAGAAAAAAAAAAAAGCTGTTATTTTCCTCATGGATAGATTAATTGCAAGCCATACCCATAACCTTAGGGGCAGAGATCCTGTTCTAGTTATATTTTAGTGTATGTATTTCTGTTAATGCTATAAAATATATATTATTTATAATATGCTACTATATTAATTATATCTTATTATATTTATTGTTATTTACCCAAGTGTAGAACATAAGTACATGTCTTTACACTGAAGAAAATTGATCCAGCTTGCATAGTGACTCAGGCCTGGTTCCAGGAGATGCAGCTGAAAACATCTACCATATTCCCAGGAATACATTGTTTGTTTAGCTTTGTGGAGAGTCAAAAAAGAATGGAAAAATATCTCTGTGACACTTCTGCTGAAATCCATTTCAGGAATTTCATTTTTTTTCTTTCTAGTTCACCCTCCACGGACCCTCTAAGACGCTGAGTGTCTCGCAGGCCAGTATGTCAGGAATAGAGGTATGCACAATGTGCCTTCTTACCTTTAACTTTCTGTGAAGTCCCAGGTGATTTAAGTGATGTAGTTGGCCTCATGCCCAGAAGGAAATGAGATGGAGCGCATGATGGAGCAGGGTCTGTGGTGGTGGGCAGGTGGCAGTGGAAAGGGGTCACAGGGATGGCCAAGTAAGAGAAAGGACTGTGCACTACCTCGGTCAGAAGTTCAAGCCCTGTAATTTGAAAGGTGATTTCAAGTCCCTGTTCTGCTATACACTGTGCGTGAACTTCAGTAAATCACTTAGTTCCTATATGCTTCAGCTCTTTGTCTGTAAAATGGATATAATAGCATTCCCCTACCCATGGGGTTACTGTGAGGACAGCTTCATTAAAAGGTGCAAGCAACTCACAAACTGTTGCAATAGATGCCTGTAAGAACTGCAGCGTAAAGCCGGCGTCAACTCTGGACTCAGCAAAACAAACACACAAGCATTTTAGGTGTGGTTTGGGGGCTTGGTTTGTTTTTTTTTTTCCCCTGGTAAAAATGTGAAACTTTTGAACAAATATAAACACATGAACATGGTAAAGAAGTTCTTGAACTATAGTAAGAAAAATAATTTCCAGACTGGCTTGGAAAGCCTAAACCAGCACTGTAACTTCTGTTTCCTGAGTTATTGATGGAGTCTGTCATCAGGCTCCTGTCTGCCTTTCAACATCTTGCAAAACTTTATCTTTTCCTGAGTGGTTTCAGAAGTCAGAAGAACACTGGCTAGTTGTCATTCTGGGAAAAAGAATTTACCTTTTAACATGGAGCAATGTAGCATAACTATAAAGCAAATAATAAGGAACTTGTATTATACTGTTCAAATGCTGCTAACCAAGTGGTAAAATTCCTTGTCTTATTTATTAGCACTGGGAATAGCCTTTCTGCACCTCCATTTACTATAGCAGAAGAAAGATTTTGAACTACTGTTACTTTAAATGGCAGAGGCTGAAACTAAGCATTTAACAATGGAGAAATGTTCATCGCTTTCAGTATTATTGCCTGTAAGTAAGCAGGCACTGAGACTTACTGCTCATGGTCTGGTATAAACACATTAACTAACCAATTATGCTTATCACTAAGAGTTACTTTATTTACAGTGATCTTTACAGTATCAGTCTATCACTTCCTAAAGCTAAAGCATGACTATTTCGGAGGTTGTCTGCAGCAGCCTGACTGCTTACATCTTACCTATAATATTAATTATTTGGAAATATTACTGGGCCATTGCTGAAGCCAGGCACGGAGTTCCTTGAAAAGCAAAAAGGAAAAATGTAACCCTCATCTTTCTTTCTTTCCTGAATCTGAGGAATGTAGGGTAGGGGGAAGGGATCAAGTGCTACTTGGTCCTCTAAAATCAGAGTCTGGTATTTTTAGAGTTGCTTTAACTGGCCAGTTCTGATAACAAGTACTTTAAACTGGGTGGTAAAATCAAATTGATAGCTGGAAAAAGAAGCTGGAGCTTGTTAATAATCTGGAAACACTTCCAAAAGGTTAATTTTGATACAGATGACACTTCTGAAAAAGCTGCGGAACACTGCTTTTTACCCCACATTAAAAGATGATATTTCAAAATCACAGAATAAGAGAATCAGGGAATACCAGGTTGGAAGGGACCTCAAGGATCATCTGGTCCAAGCTTTCTTGGCAGAAGCACAGTCTAGAGAAGGTGGCCTAGCATCCTCTCTAGCTTGTGTCTCCTAGAGGCTCCTTGTGTCAGATACACAACCCAATCTGATTGTATTGAATACTACTAATGTTAGCTGTCAGCTGCTTTGTACCGTCTGAGTGCACTGAGCTTGGTGACAGGACAGAAAGATTTTCCTATAATGGCAAAAGAGAGAATTGCAGTCCCTTGGAAGCTGCAGACTGTTCCTTCAGCAAAAGACTGGATGCTCAATTTAATTGCTCGTGCTTCACTAGAAAAAATAGTGCACTCATTAAAACATCAAAACCCTCAGTTCTAAGATATCTGCTTCTTTTTTAAATTACAGTATGTGTAGAATATGAGATTTGATAATATTTCACCCTGATTATACTTTTGTAACCACTATTTATAATTTGCAGACAATCTGTGCAGGATGGGGAAGCTCTGGGTATTATTGATTTACGCTGTTGAGATCAATGTTATAAGCATATTCACATTTGTAAAATAGATGGGATAGCTTTATTCTTCTCCCTGAAGTCCTAAATCAATGTGAAGCTTGTTTTCTTCTCTGCTTCTTTTTTGCTCTTTATTGCAAAAATTGAAAAACTCAAAATAAAATACTAAGATGTGCATATAGCCTTGTCTGCCACTGCTCAAGCTGTCCTGTGAGTGAGGAACACCATACAGGTATTTCATTTCAGCAATATATTTATAATCACATCCTCAGTAGGACAACATCCCAGAGTGTTATATGACGAATCATAAAATATTACAAAGACAATGGCTGCAGTGGGGAAGGGAGGGTTCTGTAGAGAAGCAAAGACTCCATTTTCCTTTCCAAAGCATTTGGTTGTGCAGTAAATTAAATATCAGATGCAAGAGTTTCATATGACAGTCTACCCTCCAGTGCCCTCACACACCACAGAAGGTGAAGACAAGTGATTATATAGCATGGACACAAGCCAAGGAACCATCACTGTAAGAAGCATATAGAGCTTCTTCACCATTCATTCTTCCTTTGCCAAATACAACCATTTTAATATTATGGATATCTTCAGTTTGCTCTCCCTTCTTAGATGTTGCTAGCAACAACAACAGGCGCTGTTGGTGTAAAATACTGTGTTGAGCTTTAACAAAGAGCTTTGTTTTGTCTTCCAAGGGCCCCACTCAGGTAACTGTGAGGGTACCAAGCTGCATTTGGATAATCAGGTTTTCGGTGCACTCTGCTGCTGAACATTGTTCCCAAGTACCTTGCCTTCTAATAGGTTTTGAGCTTTAATTGCAAAGTCTGTTGTGTGATTACAGATCTGGTTTTGTGGTGTAGCATTCTAGCGGTTGTCTTGTTACTATGTCCTCTCTGCTTTTTATGCTTCTTATAATTTAGTTCCTCACATTTGAGGAGCTCTGAAGGCTGTTTTGTAATGTAAGAAACCAGTGAGAAATAGCTTATCTGCCCAGATTATTATCTCCAACACCTTCTCTCCCCTATCTCCCTGCTTTCTATAGCATGCAACTGGACAAAATTCATATGACTATGTCATGTAATGAGGTCATTAAGGAAGACTGGCAATAATCCCATGTACACACACCTGACGACATAGCTTTACATCTCTTTGGTCTCCCTTAATATGCAGCAATTTGGAGAGACTGTAGAATTGTTCTTCTCTCTCCTTTATACTGAGGTTCCATTGAAGAGTCCAAAAATTCATGAGATTATGTTTCCTCCTTATTGTAAGAACTTCATTTGATGCTTAAATAATTATTTTCAGTACTGCGTCATAGAACTTTGTCTTGTGTGGTATGTCTTCATTCAACTTTGCGTAAGGGTGCTCCCTAAAATTGTCTTCTTGCCTTGTACATCCTAAGAAGTTGTGTTCTCTCTGCAAATTCTATCTCCTCACTATTCATCTTATTTACCAGTTGTTCTGAGTTATATTATGACAGTTTGGGAACTCTAATTGTTAACCTTGGAATCTGAAGTACTGCAAGGAATGTGCAAAAATCTTCCATACAGGAGTGAATTTCACCATATCTCTTAGAATGTAGATGGTGGGTTCTTTACAATTATTTCCTAAAGCAGCTTCATCTGTGCATCTCTCTGAGAGGCTTACCTGACCAACTGTCATTGTATTTGGAATTCTGGGACAGCTCACAGCTCACGCTAAAGCTGTGTCAATCTTCCAAGTACTGTTATTTCTTGATCCTCTCTTATATGAAACTGATTCCCTTTGATACCTATCTGGCATTTTTTTATATAGTTTTATTTTCTTCTGGTGTAATTCCCTGGCAAAAAAAATATTTTATGTTCTGTATCTCTTTTGCCCCAGTATAGTTCTCCTTTCAGCCCTTACAAACCTTTTTTCTTTTCTTACGCATATAAAAACAATCTCATATGCAATTTCAGTTTATTCCTTTTATTAGTTACCATCTTTTAACTTCGTTTACTCCTATGTACTACCGTGTTTGTGCTCCTTTACCTTTGATTACTTTGTGCAGTTAGACATTTTACCATGGTATTTGCTGGTGGGTGTCATGCTTTGTACTGCCCTTTAGGATATAATATTAATGTCCAGAAACAATTTTTCTTCTATATGTTCTTCCTTCACTTCTTTATCCCATTTGCTTTTACCTGGCACCTATGTGAGTTTTCTAAAGCTCTAGTTGAATGTCCTCACTCGGAAATCTTCCACTTTTAAGATAAAAAATGAAAATAATGGGGCTATTTTTGAACTAGCAAGTTCAGCACATCTGGCCTTTTGCCAAATTTCATTGGTTCTCTTTTAGATTCTCTTTTTCAGTACATTGTGTGCAAATTCTACTTACAACACTATAGTATTGTAAGTAATATATCTATCTACTATACTTCAGTGATTCCTTCCTCTTCAGTATTTATATCAGATCAGTGAAAACTGTGATTACGAACTGTATTTATGTTGTCTGGTTCACATTAACGTTTGGTCAAATGTCTCTTTCAAGTCATCGGTACTCCCTGCTGGATTATTCCTTTGTTACCTGTAGTTCTGTATTACAGTTGTATCTCCACAGGGCACATAATGCTGGACATGAGCTGGTGTACATTTCAAATGTAAACCTTCTCCCTTGCATCTTACAGTATTCTCAGGTAACGTTTTAAGAGTTGTACAACACTGTTATCTTCAGAACATAGCACCAGCGTCTTTACTCCAGATGTGAAAGCAGCACTACATGAGGTGCATTTTTGGCTGAATCACAGTAAGTAATAAGATTTTTTTTTAATGTCACTAAAAGAAAAAAATGCTGAAAAAGTCTGGCTCAGTGTCTTGAAAATTGATTGATATGAGTGTAATTGTCATTTAGCAAATGCGCATGCATTCAGTGCATCATTCAGTGTCCAGTCGTGTCGGGTTAAAATCCTAAACGTTAACTCTATGTTTTTGTTTTGGTAACTTAAAACTTTCAAGTGGTGATGTCCAGGTTAAACTGTATTTCTTATATAAGAAATTTTTTGTCAGCTCTGACTGCTGTATGTTGCCTTAAGGTCTTTGATCAAGATGGATTAAAAAATTTAGGAAGGATTCTCTTGAAAATAATTTTTAACAAATGGTAAATTTGTGTGTGTGTTAACAGAGATTCTTTGATGGCAGTTCAGCAATCTGGAAGTTAAGGTTTTCTGACAAGCACTAGTAAGTAAGCACCATGTTTTGCATTTGGTAAGGGACTGGCTGACATCTCTTCTTGTATGATGTCTCCTTGTTCTAGTGTGTTTTTGCCTGTAAAAAACCAAGCAGGCCAAGAGGATAATCAACATTTGCAGAGCTTTAAGAGATTATAGAAGGCATAGGTGTGGATCTGCACGTCCTACACATTGAACTCTAGGGAACCAGAGATTGATTTGACCTCCTGCTTTATATGAAGCTTTCCAAACACAGCTAAGAAAAACAGCAGGTTACTGTGTGAAAGAGACTGATATTTTATTATTATAAAGTTTGTTCAGGAGATTACAAATTCTGAAACAAAACTCCTTCTTTTAAAAAACTCTCTGCAGGAAACTAATAAGGAATAAAGAACATTTTGGGAGGAGGGAAAATAAAGGCAAGTTTAAATTTGTCTGTTGTTCTAATTAAAAGCAGGTTGTAAAACAATCTAGAGAAGAATTATCATTAAAAATAAAACATACTTGAATACTAAAATTATGTTGACAGGCTGCTGATAAATTTCAAAGAAAATATTATTCATCTATCTGAATTTTGTGTTTAGGTGAAATATGTCCTATTAAGGCCATGAGGAAAGCATGCATTCTTTTCAGATTCTCAAGGTTAATAAATATTGCGGCAGTTTAATATTCCTGCAGACATAGAACATAAAAATTTACCTTTTATAGATAAATACTCTCAATTTCATTGACACATTGATGTAATTTTTCAATGCACTCATAGTTACAGGAAAATATGATTCAAAAGTCAACATTGGCAAGGTATGGCAATCAGTTACTAGTTAAATACAGGAAAAAACACCTACGTTGTTTCTTAGACTTAGATGCTTGGGAATAATTGCTGTTGGAACATGAGCATTTTAGGGGATGATAATTACTACTGCATACTGAAGACATCTTCCTGTACCCTGCATCTTGTAGAAGACAGTCAGGGACTAAAGCTGCTGCTAAAGAGTGACTAAATAATCACTCTTGTGACACTTGTCCCAAAAAGGCTTGATTTTTATAGCTGTGTGGTTTTTTTGCTCTTAATAACAGGTTTGTTCACAGCACGCCTGGCATGCAAACTGGAAGTTTATCCTGTCATAAGCACAGACAATTACCAACAGGTAAGTTTCAGATGATAATCCGGGTCTTGCAGTTGAGAAGCAACTTCTTAAACTACTAGTTTGTTAACCCTTAGGACAGGCTTTGCTTGGACAAATCCTCCTGAGGTCATGCACAATCGAAGCTGTGGTCTTGTTCTGCTCCCTCCAATTTGCTGCTCTATGTGAGTCGTGTTTCAAACGCGATGTGCCTTAGAGTGATTCCCATGCTGAGACCGTGTTTCTCAATGAGAGCAAGCCATCGACGCGTGCTGTCTTCACTCTCCTTGTACTCAGAAGCAACAGATGCTTTGGCTTTTTTTATGAGACAGTGCTGATGGGAGAGTGCCAGCAGATGGAGAGGAGGCAAAGAGCTCTCCACTTCAGTGTTTCATGGCAGTGGACTCCCTGTCTGGTTTGCTTGTTATCAAATATACTGGGAAAGGAGGACCTGGTTAATCAAAGGAGAAATAACTGCTCAGGCCACAGCCAGTCCAGTGCGATCACTTCTCTTTGTTATTTACAGCATTTACACTCTTCTAGTCCTGCCCACGTTCTCATTTTATTTGAAATGAGTTACAGCCACCCACTGAAAGTATCAGGGTCTAAAAAGAGGGGGAGAGGAAAAAAGGGACAGAAACCTTAACAGTGACAGAGGAGGTTGAGGAATGAAAACACAGTAGGTTCCACAAGCCAGGTGTTCATGATGGAGGTCAAGAAGTTAGGAGAAGAGGTCCATTGGCCTTGCAGAGAAGAATGTACAATGCTGGAGTTTTGTTTTGACTTGCCATTGCAGACAGAAAGAAACAGCAGCCCCAGTGATGCTGAATATCAGTGATTCAAGTGTTGCTATAGTAATGTGCTGGAGGAAGCAACCTGATGCACGTATTTGAGATTTGCTGTAGGGTACAATCTATCACTGTTGACCCATGAAAATAAACAAACTGGCTGAAAATGCAGTCTTGCCTAAATTCATGAATCCACGTGGAACTATTGTTTCCTGTATGATTGTGTATAGCTTACACATGGTACGAGGAGGGGGGTACACATGGTAGCAGAGGAGGAGGTAAGAAAGTAGGAGGGACAGACACAGGTCTTGGAGAAACTCACTTCTGCATTTGTAGCAGCAATAACAGACATTGTTTCACCTTGTTCCTGTTGTCGTCCTCCCCACTGGGCGTTCGCACTGCTATCAGTCCATTTTTCCCTGCTTACCTTCTCACCCTCTGATTCATTGAGTGTATTTTACCTTTTGATAGCAGTGATGTCCCTCTTTGCTACAGAGCCACTTTATCACACTCTTAATCTCTATCAACTCCTCCATTTTTCATAATCTTTCTCATATTTTCTAAATTTCATTTTTCCTGCTGATTGACTCTTTCTTTCCCCTCCAACTTAATCTTATTTCATTTTTTTCCTTCGCTGTGAAGAAGACATTGCCAAAATGTCACCTCTAATCTTGTTTCCCATTTCTAGCATGTAATTTATTAATCCTCTCTCTCCTTTTTTTCCCTTTTATTGAGCAGCCTACATGCTAATACAGCTCAAGTTTTATTTTCAGATTGTCAAATAAATAATTTCACAAGTCTTAAGAGTAGGAGAAAAATAAAAAAGAGCTTTGAAATAATGATCACCCCTGTCTTTCCGCTGAGGCATTTGCTTTTAGATCTACACAAATCACTTTATTCAGGGATGATGTAGCTGTCCCATATCAGTTAAATTAATTATTGGATAGGGTATTTAAGGAGCTAAGGTGAAAAGCAAGCCTTTGTTTGATTGATAAAAAAATACTAAATAAAACCTTCATATTACTATAACTCTGACCTCGTAAAAATAATATTCCTCCCCCTGCACCCCTTAAATCTGTATTGTTATCGGGTGGGGTTCTGGGGGAGCTTTCCTGTCACTTTGGTTTTGATTGGCATCTTGCATTGGTAAGCTGATAGCCTTTTTCTGGCTTTTGTGAATGCTTTCACTGGATCTCTAAGCCAAAAAAAAAGAGAAAACTATCATTTCTTTTTAAGCAGAGATGAATGACCACAGAGTACAAGCACAGTTTGGTCTGGTGCCAGGCCTGCTTTAAAGTGTAATATTATTTTTACTGATAGATTTTTTTACCATTGCTGTGTTCAATGGGAAAAGAACAAATTACTCCCCAATTTAATAACCACGCTGCCCTCACAGAGCTTAAGACACTGCATATGCCCTTCTCATTTTCTGGCATGTTCCTTGTGACTTTCAGTCTTTTCATCAGAGGTGCTAACTTTGCTACAGGAGATCAAGAAGTCCGTGGAGAAGATGCACTGTGACCTTTTTCAAATTACCTAGTCTGTCCTTCTGTGACTGCCTGGTAGTCTCCTACACTGCAACAATCTGGTAGCAGAAATGCAAGCATTTAGTCAAATATTTAATATTTTCAATACTGAATGTAGGTCTACACTAAGACCTTCTAAGCATTACCCATCCTTAAACCTGGTTCGTTGCCTGAAAGCACAATTTTCACCTCCCAAGATAGGTATCCATGTTCCCAAAGAGCGTATGGCCTCATAATGCACAGGGGAGGCCTGTTCAGGAGACTGCGGTTTCTATGCTAGCCTAGTGTGTAATGAGGAGGCAGGCAGATGGAACTGCAGCTCTGTGGTCAGAGATGGATGGCATTGTCCGCCCTAGGATTGATTATTAGTGCGAAGCCTGATCGGTCAGGATTCACTGCTTTTGTAACCCAGGTTATGTTAGTGTCCATGGAATAAATCGGTTTAGAAAGTAAATGGTGTAAATAAACGCTATCACTGAGACAATTAAGCATTACACACATTTAGTGTCTGTAACTGTCCAGCTTTTGCACTGTCTTCTCTATTCCCGTGTTATTCAGTCTGTGCTTTATTTACGTAGTGTCACTGATGGACAGCTGAGCATCTGAATGTGCAACAGCCACAGAGACGGGAAAATACCATGCCAGGCAGGTAAGTCCAGTACCTTTGAGACTCAAGATCTTTCTGAGTTGCTGATGCTGAAATTCTTAAATACTTACTTAACATTCTTAAGGCACTTAAATTCTTGAAATGTTGGTACACAACCCTCTGCATATAAATTTGAGCTTACTCTGCCTTCATTCAGGACAGCCCATGCAGCTTCAGTTAGCACAACACCAAGGTGAGCTGCGAGGCCTGAGAAAGGGTTTACTGGCTCAGGTTCAATGCTGCACTAATGTGACTACACTACACTTGGTAGCCCACAAGTGAGGGCTCCAAGGGATGTGTCGCTTACTGATACAGAGGCTCTATCCACCCTTTACACTCTCCAGGTATCTGTTTCTGCCTCTGGGCACATCCAAAGAACCTCCATGTTTGATAATACTAAATTTCTATGTATTTTGCTCTTGTTTAATCCTGCTAACAGTTTACTGATTTTACCTGACTTGTGTGGGCCTCACTGGACAGTGGGTCCTGGAAGGAATTTTCAGCATCAATGTACTGGCCTGACACAGGAGAGGCAGGCTGGCTGACCAGTGGGAGAGGCAGCTTTTGCCATCCAACCTAGAGCATTTGTTGTTTTGGAGCCTGTCTAGGATTGGGATTAGAGGGGGAGCAGGTTAGCTTTGTGTCACCTACGAGAGTGCCAGAAAGATTTAAAAATGAACTGGGGCAGCAAATGTGAGCTAACATTTCCCTTAGTTGTGTTAGTGCTCTGCACATCATTACAGTCACTCACTTGTGCTCTTTCCACTGATTCAGTGCTCAGGAAAGTACCTTCTACAAAATGAAACAGCTTCAACAGGAGCCACAGAGATGCAGTTTGGTGCTCCAGTCAGTTCTCAGGAGAAGAGCATGGGAAGCAGGGGACGCTTCATGTTTTATGTAGAACCCGATATAGCAGACATGGTCTTAGAATGATGCCTGGAGAGACAAAATCCACAACTTGTACCTCCAGCACACTGAGATGTGAGCTGTGAGCCTAATTACTTGATATTTGCAACACACAGGCAAATATTCTCAAAACCAGTCAGTTTGTTAAGGACTTGGTGAAAACCTAAAGGATTTAGATTCTTCCTGGTGAATGCAGATTTTAGTTTACAGTTTTCTGGCTAAAATGCCACAGTCTTTATATAGCTCTGCTGCAGGTGTTTAACAAGGGTATGGTTCAGGCCACATTTCGCTCTCTGGGATTTCCAAATGACAGTGCCAGTTCACACCCAAGTCTGGTGGCTTAGAGATGTTGTACCTGTTTCATTCCAGTGGCCTGGAAGCCTGAGTGCCCTACTCAGAACTGTAGTTTGCACTAGACAGCAGGTCACTTGGGAATTAAGTTCTAATGAGTAAAGTCTTTCTGCCTTCCTAAAACAGTTTGTTTTTTCATCCCACATGTGGGTGGAGATGCAGTGTGAAATTTTTCAAACTGAACAGATTCTAAAGTAATCCCTCCTGGAGTATGACAAAGCTGAGAAATGACTGCAGATCATAGACATACAATGTATTTAAATATGAGCAATCAGAAATTCATGGGCACTGCTATAGATCTTCTGTTTTTGGGAACAACAGTAAGGAAGAATGCTACCCAAAGGAAATGCAAGTGTTCTCCAGTGCCAGAAAAGCACAAATCCACAAACCTCACAAGCTGGTATATCTATCTGCTGCATTACTGAGATGGACAAAGAATAAAGAGCTCAAATGCTCAGTAACAGTATCTCCTCCTCCTTGCAAATGTGAGTTTTCTCTACCAGTGTTTGTCAAGCTACCATGAGTTGCATTCATATTCCATATGGGTACGTATTTTTTTCTTTGTTTTCCTTCGACGTTAATGCTCTGGCAGAGCTTCCTAAGTAGTAAAGCAAGGAAATTAACTTACATTTGCTGGCTTGCTAAAGTAAATTAGCTACACTTTAAACTTTCTGTGGTTTTACACTGAATGGGAGAAGCAATAAAAATGAAATAAGGCTAATCACTGTTGTTCTATGGTTTTCTCTATGGTGTGTTAAGAGGAGAAGAACCCATAACGAGAACTCATGAGTTCATATCTGCTTAAAACAGGTCTCTAATTAGCTTCTATAATCGATCTCCCTGCTCTAGCAGGTGAACCAGGTAATTATCTTGTTTATACTGTAGGTGAGTCACAAAATGCTAGATAGCTTTCTCTGTATTTTTAAAAGATAATGCATTGTAACAAGTGTTCCCAATGTGAATGAACCGCTGTCATAACCCATACCATCTGTTTCACACACAGCGATGTGAGATCTCATTTCATTTCTGATACAAAGAGCTCCAGACATCAAAGAACGGTCTCTTTGACCACCGTCTCAATCAAAGCATTTTACCTAGACAAATCTTTAGTTCCCATTACAATTTCAGTGCTGAAGACTGTCAGGTGTTTCCTTGTATGAAGAAGAGGAATCCAGTCCCTGGTACTTTTTTTACAGGCCAAATCTTGTTGCTTGTTCACTTCCCATGGGCCTTTTGAGAAGTGCAGATAGTCCAAAATCAGCAGTTAATTAGAGGTTGGTTAGTTAGTGCCTAAGGCTTAAGAGACAGACCATGGTGCACCATAGAATGCACATCTTTTATTCAGTATGATGTGTCTGTCTGTTACCTTCCAGAAGGTGAACTAGGGATATGTTGGCTAAATGCATGGTTGGGATCAAGGTGATGTATAGAGAGCATTATGTCAGTATGTTTAATTGCTCATAGAAAAATCCCTAAATCGGACATATTTTTGAGCCTTCTCTGTTCTTGTGTTATCCAGTCTGTGCTTTATTTACATAATACAGATTCTTCTCTTTCTCGTAGGTCATCTCACAGTAAGCACTACAAAGGAATAATCCCTTTTGACAGCCTTTAAAGGGTCGCAGCCGCATCTGAAGCCTATGATCAGTAGCACTAATAATGTTGTATTTGCAAAGAGAGGACATACCGTGCAGTTCTTCCTAGTATAATGTGGAAGTGTTTCGTGGCTCTTGTACTAGCAGAGAGACTTCTTGCTTGTGGGGAATGGCTGAAATATGAGACTACATGTTTTCTGTAATCATTAAAACAATAATGTACCAGCTTTTCCCCAGGCTAAAAATAATCCTGTCGTTGACATGCCCCTTTTCCTCTTCTCCTTGATAACTGAATTCAAAATTCCTATAAATAAGGTCTTTTTTCTTTTTTCTTTTTTTTTTTCCATAGACTTGTCCCTAGCAAATTTAGTTTCAAGGTCTTTTATTTCTGTTTCCAAAGTAATTATCCTCTGGGTCTCTTCCTTTCTTCCTGGTATGATGCTAGACTAATTATTCTTCTCCTAATGAATGCCTGAAATGGATCCCATATGGTAGCATATGTGCCTTCAGATGGAAGCTTCGTTTGAATAGAATAAGAAAATTCTTCTCTTGGGGCTGTCTTAAATTTTTCATTCTGTAACAATGATGAGCGAAATCTCTGTCTTGGGGATAGACACAGCCAACTTGCTTTCTATTACACTTTGAGCTTTCTCTGAGCTGGAGATTTCCTTCCCTCCCTCTCTCTCTCGCTATGGCCATCCTCAGCTCTTACTCCACATTGTCACAAAGACTACTTCAACGAGTTCAAGCACTGTTACATTTCATCTGAAATCTATTTTTGTTTCTTAAAGAATACTATGCATAGCATTATTTGTCTTTCAGGTCTTTGTCACCTTTCTCTAGACCTACCCCACAGCATGCAAAGCCCTTTTTATTGCCGTTAGGGCTCAGTCTGCACAGTGAGTATTTTGTAAAAAAGAGAATAATCCCAGTTTATTTTTGTGTGTGTGATGACTTGAATCCACAGTTGAATGCTTTTTCTACCAAATTACTGAGTATTCTGTGGTCTTTGTAACTATGTGAGAACCACTACGTTACATTCAGAAATGTAAAATGCAAATGTTCAGGTCTCAGCGTTGTAAGCACTGCTCGCGCAGCAGCAGCACCGGGAGGAACGGCTGCTACCTGGTTTTGGAAATGCAGTGTAAATTTACACTGCGCTTGGCTCCCAATCTTCTTTAACAAGTATTGGTAAAACACCCAGTGAAATGTAGTGCTGCCTCTCTAACATGATAGGAAAGTTATAATGACAAAGGTAGAGAAAGTATTATTTCTGTTGTTGCAGACTACAGACGTCTTGGTCATGGATATGTGCGGTCTTCTGCTGCGAGCTGTGCACTGGAGAGCATTTTCACCAAGTTTAAAATCAGGTAAGAACAGCATCATTGATACTGGCTTTTGCAAGCATTTGTAAGTAAGTAAAACAAGTCACAGGGATACGTTAAGCTTACATCAAACATACTAAAGTATCTGAGACATTCCAACTTTGCTATCCAAACTGTTAACAAATGCAGACTTTTTACTGCTTAAGGTCCATAATTTTTCTATAAATTGAACTTTAATTCTTTGTATTTTCTGTACAACTTGGTGTTTTATTTATGGAAGTCTCTGTTTCTTAAACACAAAACATTCTCCGTGCCTACTTCAGTGATTAGTATGTGGAAGAAGTTTGTGTTCTGAACTTCCAGCTACCACAACACACTGCTTGAGTCTTCTAAGCAATACTGTTGTGAATAACTAAGGTTGCATCTTCTAACGATGGAGGTGATGCTAATGGCCTGGCTCAAGGTGAAGCAGGGTTGTGATTGATACTGCTGCATAAAAGGTAGGCCAAAGGGGATCGAACTCATAGACAAATGAAAGAGAAAGGGAAAAGATGTTTTCAAAAACACCCGATTCTGCATAAAGTTACTTTAGTAGTGTATCACTTGAATCATGCTAAGCAATTGGACAAACATAATCATTGTATCACATGTATGCATTTGTTCCTGCTTTCAGAGACACAATGGGGAGAAATACTCTTGATTTTCATAAGAACATCTGATCCCAAGTTGATAAAGGACAGTAACAACTGTGCCACTAGTAATATCAAGCCTACCAGGGTTTAAAAAAGACCTTCACCAATGTGTTAATCTATAATCAGTGACGATGTTAGAATAGGAAAAAAATGCCTGGTTTTAAGAAGTTCTATGAGGCCTTAGTTTCTGCTTAAATGGAAAGAGTGTTTGGTTCTGTGTAGTCTCAGCCTGAGAATATCAAGCCAATAGCTTTGCAAAATACATACTGTACTTTGGTGAATAAGCTTATTTTTTACTTGCTGGCAGTTTGTTTTCTCTTCTGTGAATGAGGAATTGTTAGCATTCCAGGAACTCAGCTCAGGCTTTAAAATAACAAACCACCAAAGTGATTTTAGCTCCTGTAACAGTCTTTAAGCTTGCACATTCTTGTAAGGCATAATCCTTGATTTGGATTTGTTCTATTTCTCTCCTTTTTGTCCTGTTCTTTACAGAATTTTCTGATATGCTTGTGAAGATTTTTAACAGACCAAACCTGAAAGAGTCCCCAGTGATCTGTTCAATAGCTTGTGTCCTCTACCCGACTTTCAATCACTCACTACAAATAACCAAGGGAAAATAAACCATTTTAGGGGATAATAATTTATCTTTTTCAGAACAGTTGGTTTCTTTTCTTTCACTGACTCAATGCAGTGACCATACAGAATGCTTAATTCATAGTTCAGACAGCAGCTTTTTGTTAAGCTTTCTTATTAAAGTCCCAGTGTCATTTTCAGACAGGGCAATATTTGCATATTTAAGGTTGATGAAAGACCAATAACCAGCAGGGCTAGGGGAAGGGCTCATTTCTGATCCATATCTCAGTACTGGTTGTTTTCCCTGCTGGAAGTTGATTCAGAACACCCTCTTTAACAAGGTATGCTGCTGAAGGTAATAAATAACTCTGGGAATCTGGGCAGCAGTAGCTTTTCTTAGAAGACCAAAGCTTTTATTGTTGGCTACTTAAAAGTTAGGCCCCTAAATTCATTGTTAAGTATCCAAAACAAATTGCTCTGATGATGAAAAATTCTACTTAGCCACAAACCTAATTCTGACAATGGGAACTGTAGGTACTCAGAGCTCTGTAGAAGCAGACCACTTTGATCTGTGTAATCAGATTTGGCAGTTTGTCTCTACTTAGAACTATCCAGGAGCGATGTTTCATGAATATTGTTCAGGCAATATTGTTCAGGCAATATCAAGTGCTGGATGCTGTCATTTTCTTGACGAGGTTAGAAACTTTCTGTTCTCTTCCCAAGTCAGAGTTTTTTTTCACTCACTGAGCCCTACAGCCAGAAAGCTCAGTAGTTTGCTGTAGCAAGAGAACACATGCAAACTCAGCAGTACCCACATGCTTCATGGCACCAGGTCTGACCCAACATTTTGAGCCAGTTATGTAACTATGATGGTATTCAAAGTACACATAAATGTCTGGTGTGATATACAGAATGTAAACAGGGGAGTGGGATTCCTGCCTTTCAGCAGGAGTGAATTGCCTAGTCTGTTCTGTCCATTCTGAAAATGCTGTGGGGGCAAGAATCAGAATCTGGTTTTCATGCTTTTGATAGATCTGATATTGCAGGAGTAATTTTCAAAAGCCAATCAAGTCCTCTTGAAAACCAGGTACTAGTTTTGCCCACTGGCAGGAACCCACACTAATTAGTTCAAGAAATGTCTTCCTCTGGAATTGGCATAACCTTGCTGCTAGATAGGAATGTTCTACCATCCAGCTTAAATCTATTTCTTAGCACTTGAGCAGGGTCTATCTGCATCATTATGTACCTGTATCTCTCTGGGAAACCTGACTTCTGTGCCTTCTACCATAAAAACCCAACAGAGTATATACTGGAGTCGCTTTGCCTATTAGGTGTGAGAGGTCGCTGAGGGGCAGCGTAATCGCCTGCATCAGATGAAAATCCAAAACGATACCAGCAAGGAACAAAGAAAAACTGCTCATGTGCTGGGCGTTACAAGCCTACTGTTCAGCATTCCTAGTTCATCAAATAGCAATTTAATGTAGTTACATAATTATACAGTACGAATAAGTCTGCAACATCATGAGCTATTTCACAGCTCTGTAGCTACAATACAGTCTTTGAAATTTTACAGTTTCTTTTCCATAAATGGACAACTGGTGGTGTTGCCTGGTGAGAAGCAGAACAAGACAGTAAGTGGAAAGAAGCAATGGAATTTGGAAATTTCCAAGAAGTACTCTCAGGCACCCTTGCAGATTGTCTTTGTCTGACACTTTATATTTAAAAATTACTCCAGAGCACCCCCACAAAAAAAAATCTATTTTACTTGTTTAACAAAATGGAGTATTGATTTGCCAAAGCCTAAACAAAGCAGCCTACATTGATCAAGAATTTGGGCTCAGTCCATGTGATCATTATTAACTTCTTCATCAGATGCATTCATTTATTCATAAGCTTTGTTTATGGCTGAGTCCTTTTCAGTGGCTCATTGCAAAACAGCAAAACCCAAATGCCTCTCCACCTTCCATTTCACTTAATACAGAAGACAAAGCAGAAGGTGCTATCAACTTCTATGGTGAACCCTCAACCCTTCTCCCTTTGGGAGGTGGTCGGACCTCTGCGCGCCCGACCGCGACAACTTCAAAGACTTTATGAGCCTTTTGATGAATACAGTGACTCTGGAGGCTTTCATATACGTCCAGGTGTAAATAATATTTTGAAACTGTACGTCATGAGTATAAAATTCTCCAAAAAACACAACCCCTTTTGCTGCCATGTGGGAAACCTAGCCAAGTTTGAGAAAATCAGTAGTTAAGCCATTAGGAACTCCATATACATCACACAACGGAACAAAGGTAAAGCCAGTCTTTTGAGGGACTGCTGTTGCAAGAAATGCATTTTTTTTGAAACGTCTTATACTCAGGTTAAAGGCCTATAAAACACAGCATAGTTAGAATCCATTACTTAATTGCAAATCAAAATCTTTTAGCTTTTTCTCTATACATTCTCTCTGCTTTAAAGCAAGCAAAGAAAGAAGAAGCAATAGAGTTCTGAATTCTCTTTTGCTGAACACGGTCCTGCTGTAAACTCCAGACTTTGCTGTATAGCTTAACAATAGGCAGGACGTGATACTACCAATGAAAAATGAGTCCTTACCATCCATACATGAGTATTTACTGCCATGCAGTAATCCTGTTTCAAAAAGTAACATCTGAGTCATGAAGAAGTTATTATAGGATGAAGCAGGGTGTGCTGTCACCTTGAGTTAAGGAGACTGGGATAATCGACAGGGTTCCGCATCTTCCCTGAAATACAGGTAACCCCTCAGTGGAGGCTAGATAAGGACTGCTGCCTTTCCCTCGAGGTGCTCTGGGTTAGCGGCATACTCAGAGACAGGTACCTCTGAAGAGCTGGCACGTTCACCCACCTGCCTTGTCATAATTCCACTGTAAGCCTATCTCCCTAGCATGCAGCTGTCAACCTTCTAACATCAAAAATGAAAGTAGTGGGAAAAGAGGATGAAGCAGTTTGTGGGTTTTTTTGGTCTTGTTTAAAGAAAGAATAAGGCAGTCTCACTCTCTACAACTGAAATCTGATGTGCATGTTGGACGGGTTGCAACGCACAGTACGGAACACAGTCTGACTTTGGGAGCCTAGGTATCTCTGAGGACTTCAGTAATTCTTGCAAAGACAGTAATGGAAATCCCTCCATATGAATCGGGAGAGTTGATTAAACAGCATAAACCCTGGCAGGAGCAGGAAAGGGTGGCCTTATCCAGAAGTGTGAGGAAGTGGGGGTGTTTTTTTTAATTAGACTCCAAATCTGTGGTGATGTGGTGGCTGTGGTGGTAGGGTGATTGATGGAGCAGTAGGTGGGGTAATAGCGCGATGGGTAGGGCAGCAGGAGATTGGGTGAGGAGGGAGGGAAGGAAGGTCTGTGTGACCTGTGTGTCTTCTTGTCCAGTGCACATGATGTGTGTCACGTGTTGTGTCATGTGCGCCTTGTGTGTTGTGTGTGGTGTCACGTGCATCCCTTTTGTGTCATGTGTCACGTATGTTGTGTCCTGTGTGTGCTGTAATGTGCTTCTTGTGTGTTTTCTGTGTCTGTCGTGTGTGTCCTGTGCATGTTGTGTGTCACGTTTGTCCTGTGTGTATGGTGTGTCACGTGCGTCACGCTGTCATGTGCGTTGTGTGTCACGTGTGATGTGTGTCACGAGTGTTGTGTGTTGGTCATGTGTGTTGTCTTGTATCATGTCATGTCTCTCGTGTCACATGTAATGTGTCCCACGTGTTGTGTCCTGTGTGGATGTCACATGTCCTGTGTATCTCGTGTCACGCATGTCATGTGGTGTGTTGGCTGCTGCGTGCACGTTGCATGTGCTGTGTGTCAGGTGTCGTGCACATCAAGTGTGTTGTGCCATGTGTCGAGTGTGATGTGTCAGGGGTGTTGTGTGTGTCATCTGTGTGTAACGTATATTTCCTGTCTGCGTATGCAATATGTGTGTATATGAGGCTATTTCTACACTACTCTACAGCTCTCCCCAGAGTCGGGGGGTGGTGCTGGGGTTGCAGTGTCCTCTTACCACTGAATCCATGGCTTTCAGCGTTACTGGTTTCCCCAGCATCATTTTCTAAAAAGGGCTCATGAAGAACCCTAGAGAGAGGGAAGACTGCTAGACTGTGACCTCCATGGCTGTGCACTGACACCTTGCACACTCCTCTGCCTTTTCACACACCAGACTCGTTCCATATTTAGCAATACAACATTTTCCCATTACAAGACTAACACCATTAATTACCATACACCATTAAACACATCTCATTCATGGTAGGGACACACCAAAGCTGGATTGCTCTTCCCTGTCTGATCCATGCTTGCTTTTGGACTCCAGCTCTTTGTCTCTTTGTTCTACCATAAAAGCTAGTCTGAAAAAGAAAAGGAAAACAAAACCTGTGATTTTGTTGTTCACAATACTGAAACTCCTTTGAACAGTAAGTACAAGCTACTGCCAGCGAAAGTACAGCCATGCTGGCTGCTTCAGGGGGAAAGGTCATTTTCCATATTAGGGTCTAAATTCTAAAATTATAAATTTTGATGTTGCCCTGCACCTGTGCAGAGCCCTACTTCCAGGGTCACTGTGCATATGGGATTACCCACATAAAATTCTGTAGTATATTTATCGTATTTTTCTCTTGCACAGCAATTTTATATGACACAATATGAAATAATTTCTTTGTGTAAAATATTGTATCATTATTGTCACAGAACAAAAATATCAACTACAGTAGTTGCATAATCTTTGAATAAGTAGAAGGCTTGCTGTGTTCTCCTATCACTTAGATTTTTTTTTTTTAGGAAAATGCCTTCTGGAAATCCAGCCAAAATTCGAGTTCTTTTTATATACTTACATGATGTCTGTAGGGAAAGTTAACACTGTATCAACCTTGGGAGGAAGTGGTTTTTTTCAGTAAGATTGTACTAGGGTTTCACAAGCACTTGCCTTCGGCTTCTGGCTAAGGAGAATGAACAGCTAGTAATACTAAGGGAATGTCTCCTTTCTAAGTACGCTTAGTGCTCATGAAGATGCTAGTGGGGTGTGCCCCAGTTGAGCTGGAAGTCACCCATCATGTCTGGCAGGTCAGTGCATTCCTACTGATCTCAGCCCTTGCGACTCTTGGTTCCAAACTGAAACCAAAAGAGACAAAAGCTTTCTCTCTGTCAGCTGAACCAGTTCCTTTTGGGAAAAACCACCCCCGACCCCGAACAAAACAAATCACGCTACTTTTTTTTTTTCAAAACACCACACCAATACCATTTGGAAATATTACTACCACACTAACCTTTTCCTTTCTTTACAGATGGAGAATCTCAGACATTTTATGGAAATGGCACAGCTGTGCCTTGCCATCACTTCAGCCAGTGGTCAAGCAAGGGATGGAGCTCAGTTCTTCGAAGTGTACCCAGCAATGTACCTGCTAGATTGCTTCACCTCTCAGTGAGAAGCCTCTCTTCCTCTCCTTACTAATATTCCATTTGAGAACAAGTAGCAACTGCAACAGTTTCCAGCAGGTAATTTTTTTGACCACGTTAGAGTCAATGACTTAACTAATGAGAACATAAAGCATTATTCCCTGGGAACTGTGATTTGCCCAATTAGCTACTTTATGTTTAGTTGGATTTTGTATTTAGATAGAAGAGACATTTAGTTTTTATGCCGTATCTCTGGCATGTTATGTTGACTCTTGAAAATTATTTAATCGTTTACTAGTTGTGCTTTGTGTCTGGTTAAAGATGACAAGTTTTAATAGGACAAAAACTAAGTTTATATTGGTAGTTTCTTGGCACTAAAAAGTGTCTACCTATTGGAGAAACATTTTGAACCTTCAGTAGAATCTCAATAACACCCTAATGGCTGGAACATTCAGAGAAAATTTCAGTTCCAAATATTACTTAGGAAAAGCTGTTTACTTGGGAGGAAATTCTCGAAAGACACACATGGGGAGACTGGTATCTCTCCGCTTTACCCGTCTTCATGGACAGCCAGTCTCAAATGGACTAGTTACGATAGCATTTCAACTACAGCGCTTTATTAGTTGACATATGCCATGAAAGTAAGTAGATCTGTACTGGGCTTTTTTATTTTGCTGAGAGGTGGGTAAGCACAGATTTTCTGTGTGCATGTTCACAGGGATTAGGCAAAAATAATGAATTACAGACTTTTTGGTGAGCCGGAACCATAATTTCTCCTATGGGAAGTCTGGTCATACAGGATAAAGGGAAAATCAGCTGCTGGAAAGATTAGATCTGAAGACAGTAGCAATTCAGCATGGCTAACAGCATACAGCTTTTGAAGGGTTTCTCAGGACTTCAGAACCACCTCTAAAATCTTAAGCCTGTCTCTGATCCTGTGTCAGTGGGAGTTCTGGTTTCACAGCGCACTGCTCTAAAGAGTAGCTGAACACAACAGAGAAATGAAAAGATGTACTCTTTCCATTTTGAAAGGAAGGAGGAAAAGATGATGGGGATATTAGGATGTTCTTTTCCTCACAAGCACACTTCTTTCATTGCCAATGGAAGAAAATAAAAATGAGCATGTCAGAATGGTTTTCTGTAATTACGGCATACATTTCCTGTGGGGAGATAATCCAGCATGGACAGTTTTGATAACCTGCCAATCACTTGTTTACCTTTTCAGAAGAATGTGTTCATGACTGTTGTGCCGGTTCAGCCATCATCATTTTATGCTGCCATCAGTTCCCTGGTCACACAGGCCAACACTGAACTCGGCAACATCCCAGAATCACAGAATCGTTATGGTTGGAAAGGACCTCCAGGGTCATCAAGTCCAACCTTTCTCCTAGCATCTCTCTAACCACTACACCATATCCTCAAGCACTGCATCTATTCGTTCTTTAAACACCTCCAGGGATGNTCCTGGTTAAAGTAGCCCTGGCCTCACCCACCACCCCAACCACAATCACCTGGGTGAGGGCAGAGCCACAGAGACACAGGTGGGCCAGGTTCTGCCTCTGGAACATGAAGCCAATAAGAAAAACAAAACATTCTGCTAGGTTGTGATTCATTCACAGGTCAACTCCAACCTGGGGCCCACAGCTCAGGCCCCAGCACGTCAGTGACTCAAAGAGTAACATTTCAGAGAACAATTCGATTTTTGCCTTTTTTTCACACCAGGGCAACCTTTCTAACACTGAACTTTGGGGCTTCAAGCCTGCAACTTCCTACAGATCAAGTCTGATGAGCCCTGGTGTAAGACCTGACACTAGTGGCAACTTCTGCCTGAGTGTGAGCTTCAGGAGTTGAATTGCTCTGCCTGCTGCCATATTTGAAGATATCACACTTTTGGGCTGAAAACTAACTTCTGATATACTGAACTACTTCATAAAATCTTGTATTTAATATGTAAAATAGAAAATGGGCAAGATCACAAATCAGATCTCAGCAAGAAGAAGGACCTGTTGAAAAAGTAGAGCTCTCTAACTTATTCTACTATTCAGGCATTATAGCCAGGCTAGAACAAGCCATATAGGAAGAATTCAGGAGACTTTGTGCAATTCCAAAGCGTTCAAATGGTGTCTCACTAAGGAATACATTTACAAGACATTTCTTCATCCTTTCTCAGTGGTTTTACAGCCTTCCTCCCATATCTGAAACAGCAACTTACATAAAGAAGCACAGAAAAGCAAAAAACATACCTAATGAAGTTACTACTAAAACATACCTAATGAACTTATTAATTCTACAGTTTGAGGGGCAGAAAAAGAGAATTATTACCTTTCTTCACATAGTTAAGTAAAAGGAATGGGCTGATGCCTTTGCAAGATAAAGGTAAGTATCATTTAAAATAGAAAGTGCTTGATGGGTCCTACACTTCAGCTCTTGGTGAGTTACTGTACTCTTTAAGGGACCTCTGAAATTAAAAAAACACTTCAAGGTTCCCACTGTAGGGAGAAAATAAGAGAAGACAATTATTTACTTCCACTCACAACTATTTCTAAAGCATTATGACTTCTCAGAGTGTGAGAGCACAACTGCCAGTCACATTATTTCTCTCAGACCCAATCTGAACAAAAGCCTTTCCGTCTTCTGCTTTTCACAGATGCCCAAAGATTAGGAATCAGGAATTTGCAACATAATCCAGCTGTGACTAGTTCCAGATGTGGATTTAGCAGGTCTTCTCAGACTCAGTAAAGTTAATAGGGATTCTGCTATTGACCTTCTGGGCATATTGTAAAAGTTAATCCTTTGATGCCCCTTATAGATGGACAGAACGCTAACTGCTCGTTATTAATAGCCCTAGATTCAGCAAATATTCAAAGACTCCCTTCCATGGAGCTATAGATGTCAAGGCCAGAAGGGCTTTCATCTTGTCTCTCATTAGCTCAATTAGTCTGCTTCCTTTTATATCATTTTCAGACCTTTTAATTTCCATTATAAATTGTTATGAAACACAGCGGTTAGAGATGCTTACTGAAACATTAGAAATAATGTGAGTTAGTGTATTTACATATGTTTTCATACATATGTATGGGTAGATTAGGTAAATCACTAGCAATTTAGCAACAACTTACTGAAATCACTAGTATTGTTTGTGATTGGTGCTCTGCTTTGCAAAACAAAAATTAAAGGGCTTGGCAGAAGTCTTGCTCTCTCATACCATTTCACTTTCCATTTTCGTGTCCTTGGAGACTGTCATAATGCAGCTCTGTGCATTTTCAGCTAGACTTTGCCAGATGTCTACTTCTTGCATAGATTTGGAAGAAGTTAAGCTTAATTTAATTGTGCCCCAATTCAAGAGAGTATCCCTATGCTGGCAAGTTGATTAAGCATGGTGGTAATTTTAATTATCTTCTTATCTCTCACTGGAGTGCAGTTAGTGGAGCTGATGAAGTTAACCCCATAGATAAACACCCTTTTTAAACCAGGGCCTCAGACAAGAAGGATAAAGCATTCTTTCCAACATCAAAAATTAGCCTTCACCTGTCTGAAGCCATTTCTTCTCCACTTCTCCATCCATCTGCAGATCACTTCCTTGAGAGAGCATGACATTACAGTTGAATCGCCTTTATTACGGACTGGTTTTTCCTGAATTTTTTGTGCTTGCCTGTGATTCATTGCTGTCTTCTACCTGTGACAACGCTAGGTTGGCTGCTCGTGCCTTCTATTTGTGCCAGCTGTTCCCCTCTCCACATGACTAATTCCTTTGTGTGGGTTCAAGAGAAATGGCGCAAGGCTAGCATTTAAAGAATGCAAGTTAGTGCATTGCAGATTTCAGGAGATACAGTGTCAGTTTTAGATGTCACATTCATGGTAAAATCATAAGGCTAACATCTCATTTAAGAATCAAACACATTAAGATACCATTTTCAAGCACTGCATTTAAATGCCTTGTAACTCATTTAATTTTCTTCCTGAAAATACCCTGTCAGAAGCCTGCAGGAGAAACAGCAGCATAATTTAAATGTCACTTTGCTTCCCATTAATGAATTTCAGATTCAGTCATTCTACTCCAGTGACAAAGTTCGCATCTCTGCTACCATGGTTCTGGTCATTTGGCCCTGTTTTCAGCTGGGTGTGCTCAGAAGCTTAAGTGCACTTTTGTATACTTAATCGTCTGGGTTTTAATTAACATGAACAATAGCTTGGAGAGGAGAACAAAGAGGGACTCCATCAATGAGAAGGTCATTCACGAAACAAAGGAAAAAGGTCCTTACTGTAACAAATCGTAACATCCCAGTATGCAGCATCTGAAATTTTCTTACTGAATATCCAGCCATTTGCAGACTTTCTGTTCCTCACCAATTATTAATCAATACACCAAGATTCCTGCTTGCCTTATAAAACACAGACATTCAGCGTTTGGCTGCAGAGACATTCAGCTTGCCCTGGATCTCCAACCTTGCAAAACACCTGAGAACAGTTCAATTTCAGGTGGTACAAAAAGTAGTCCCTGATACACATAGTCATATATTTACATAGTCTCTCACGCCCCGAGAGGCAGAAAGCTGGCTGTGGTGGTCCAGCAGCATAATCCTGACTCATTTACTATATAAAGCTAGCAAATGGGTGCAAGAAAGCTCAGCTTGTATACATCTAAGAACGGTGTGGGAAAGAGCAAAATACTCTGCATACATTTGTAGACTTGAGTCTGGTCATTCCACCCCAAAACACTGTATAAAAATTACTCACTTACTTTAATCCAAAGTGTAACTCAGGCATACACACAGCCTCTGCTGAAACTGTGAAGGGAAATGTGTACCAGCTCAGAGGGATGAGTAAAGGAGAGAATCTCCTCCAATGGCAATTTAGGCAGGAAGACTATCATTACTGACAGTGCAATCTCACCTCTGGGATCAAACTAAACTTGCCGTCCTGCCCAGCACTGAAATTGCCACATGAATTTCCTGAATTCCTCTACTTTGCATCTCATTTGCAGAAAACTACCTCCAGTTATACAAAGACACAAACATACTCTGAGAGGCTGCAACAGGCCTGTGAGAGATTTCTTCTAGTTATTGATTCCTCGTTACAATTTCTGCAGCCCCTGAGATATCCTTCAAGATCTAACATTAGAGTACTGGCCAGGCCAAATGTTGCTTCACTTACAAGAGCTGATGCATTTACATCTTAAGGGTATATTGATGTACTGCAAATAATCTTTTTGTTTGTTTCAGGCAAGCTGAAACTCCAGAGGAGAGAGGCAGGACGGCAAACTCCTTTGCCAGTGCTTATGAAAAACTTCAGAATAGAATTATATTGCTTTGAAAACTTGCGACGTGAACCCAAAACCTGATGGCAAATGTAGTATGGAGGGGAAGCTCTCACATGAAGAATGCAATTTCTATACGGCATCTCTTCTTCAGTGAGCCTGAGCAGTGTTTGGCACAACTAACCCTTTAAAATATCATCGCTGTTCATTTGTGAGCAAAGGACTTCAGAAGCTGGAAAAGAAAGGGGAGATGCTAAAGGGTAAATCCACTGAAAAAACATCTTACCCTCTTGCTGGTAAAGAATTCGGAACAGCTGGTGTTAGCCTGTTACCGTTGATACCAGCCAATATCAAAAGCAGTTGGCAATGCTCTCATCATGCAAAAATTTCCATCAGATTTCTCAGTATATTCTAATTACTGTGGCTTAAACGACTACCTCATCACAGCAGACAGGTCTGTCTTCTATTGAGGGTTTACTGGCTCGTAAATTTCTGCATCCCCTAATTGCCCATCTAGCTTCCCCAACAAATTTAGAAGTCCACATTTATTCTTTGTCACCTCATGCTTTAATCCTCTGCACATTAATGGTTATGCAGTTATCTCTTACCTACACTGTGATTATGTCCACTCCAGCTTCACCCCAAGAAAGCAAACTTGCTCTTCCTTTTGCACACAGCTATCACTTTGCCAAGGGATTCAGCCAAATAATGGCTTGTTCTGCTGGCTATCCTGGTGGTACCCATGTGGAAGTACTTACAGCAGGAGCTCCAGCATAGACCTGTCACTTGTAAAACCTTGTCTCTTTGCTATCGTGCTCCATATAAAGAAGGTAGATTTAGATTAGCAATTAGGAAGCAGTTCTGCACTCAGTGGTGAGACACTGGCACAGGTTGCCCAGAGAAGCTGTGGATGTTCCATCACTGGAAGTGTTCAAGGCTAGGTTGGCTGGGGCCTTGAGCAACCTGGTCTAGTGGGAGGTGTCCCTGCCCATGGCAGGGGGATTAGAACTAGAGGATCTTTAAGGCGCTTTCCAACCCAAACCATTCTATCGTTCTATCATATGGAAAAAAAAGTTTTTTCATCTAAAACAGCTAAGGATTGTACACACTTTTCCACCCTGAAGATCTTAATTTCATTCATACCTACCTATCAAAACCAATTGGCAATCAATTTGCAAAGATGCCGCCAAGAACTAACTGTGGCACAGTTTACTGACGCATGTTACTTCACTCAAAAGCACTGAATGCATTGCTTATTTTCCTGATCTGGACGTGTTTCAAGTAAGCTGGAAAGCAATGTAAACGTCTCTCTTGATTTCAGCAGATACTGGATCCGATCCCTAAAATGCATATTGCTACTACTGAGAAACAAGCGTTTCCATGCCGCACAGTACGCACAAAAACAAACCACATTTTGTGTTCGTGAGCACAGCGGTCAAGATGAGCAAATGAATAAATTTAGGAAACTATATATTCCTGGAATTTCCATTCCTCATTTTTCTGTGCCCCAGATGGATTTTACTCCTCATATTTTAAGCTTTCACTGACCATAGATTACCTTTCCAAATTAATCCCCATGTACCTCTGTGCTCACATTGTCCAGTTGAAGCAGAACTGCTCTCTGCAATGGTACCTAACTTAACAGAAACATCCTCCCACAGTGAACCTGAAATCTGGAAGTTTTTCCCCTTGCATGGTCATGATAGAAACTTGATGCTCTGGTTTCTATGCCTAATGGAGACATTGTATCTCCAGCTTTAGCTAACCTGTTTAATGAAGGTAACCATGTGTACTGATTTTGCTAAGTATGAATTCTGTTAGCATGAAACTGAGTTTCACGATGCCTTTAAAGTTTCCATAAAGACACTACAAAATTACGGGAGTTCCAGAACTGCAGTTGTGCATGAAGAAAAAACACACACCCAAAAAAACCCCTGAGAGCAACAGGATCATTAATTTTTGTCCTCCGTAAATAGAGCACTCTTCCAGAGTAGGAAACCTCTAGTTGCAAATTCCAGTAACTTAAACATGAGATAGATTGACTATATGCAAACAAAAAGGTTGCATCATTATCATAAACCGAGCTGAGAGAACAGCAAACACTGAGCAAACAGCATGAGGGGGTTTATAAATTTATCTCACATATATAATCTAGATGACTATTAGGCTTTATAGGGGGAAAAAACTGCACCCGCTGTGATTTTAGTTTACCTTATTCCTTCAGTCGATTTTCTGTTATATAATTAAACATTTATACTTTTTTAAAAAATAAACTGGTAAGTTGCACATCACTCCTTGTTCCTAGAGATAAAAGTAAATCCACAATCATAATGTATTATCACTTCTGAAGGAGAAAAACGTAGGTTTTTGGCCCACAGATGGAGAAAGCATTAAGTGCTTAATGATAATTTACGCTTTCCAAATTGTATCCCTTTTTCTCCCTTTTAGTCTCAAAACAACCTGTTCTGTCACAACAGTTATTTGTTTTCCACTTAGGATGGCCATTTGTGCCACCGAGTGAAGTCTCTTTGTACGAACACTTTTTGATATGCTCAGTGCCTCCTCTCATGCTGACTTCCCGACAGCCCCACCACTAACACTACAGCTGAGCTCATCGGCCAACGATTTCACTGTGAATTCTGATGTAAGTTGAAGCAAGTAGATGATGCAGGCCACAGCCCGCGTACCTCCAGCGCTGCGCATGGGTATCTATCAGGTAGCTTCTGTGCTCTGGGATCACGTAACCACAAGTTCCAAAGGCAGTAGTATGTACTTACTACTACTACTTGAGATAGGGAAGCAGAGGCAAACAAACTGCTAATTCTTGGAAACGCATGTTGTAAATTGCAATTGTGTCACTAACTTTAGGACTTGAGACTCACTTAGTAATACTACCTGTGCTGATCATCACTCAAGTTGCTATTTTATTTTGGATTGCTATGATTTTTTCACCCATGTCAAGCTTTATTTGTCATGATGGCGGGTAACAACAGCTGCAGCTGTGGGAAGTACCAGGCAGACACTTCAACTGGGGGACCTAAGACTGCTTTCCAGAACAGAGTCAGCCAGCCCTGGCTGCCTTCTGGCTGTGCTGCCATCAGACCCTGGGCACCGCCCTCCCGACTGCCCCTGGCAGGCCGCCTCAGGCAGAGAGGAGGAGCTCCAGCAGCTCCCCTTGCATTGGATGGCTGGAGCCAGAACAATAACATGCATTTTGAAGCACATTGTCCTGCAATTGAGGCACAAATACTAAGTGCCAACTATAATTTCGCACCAATCCTCTGCCAATTAAGAATAAGATTAAGTTCAAAAACGAGTGCTATCAAACATATTACCATCTGGAAGGAAGACTATTTTCCATAGCAGAAGTACAACTACACTTCTGTCTATTATCAACTTTATTTTTAGATGTCCAGACTGAATTTAATTGAAGCTATCTACACTCTAAAGAAATCAGAGGAGGCTTTTTTTTATACATTCATACACAAAAGTACAATTGCTCCCCTGGAGCAGGATTTTTTTTTTTTTTCAGTTTTTTCATCTTTAAGCTTACCTGGCTCTTTAATTCATTCCAAGCTGGTTTCTCTTCGATTGTTACTCGTTTTGACATTGCCTCTGAATTGAACACTGGATTCTGGTGATCATCATGGAGTGCTATTGTTGCACACTGGGACAGAGACTGGACTTCCTGCTGGAAGAATGGCCATGACAGTTACACATGCTGATCCACAACATATTCACATGCACATACAAAACACAATAGCCCGAGAAAAAAAAAAAGAAAAGACCTCTTTAGGCACATAAAGCAAGGATGTCTCTAAAATCACCATGTTACAAAAGAGGCCAGCTGCTGAAATGATTGCATTACGCAAGGCACAAACAGGGTGTATCTCTTCTGCATAAAAGCACTTTTCACTTGCAGCTTTTTTTTTTAATGCTGCTTTGGCACTTAAACAGCTGCTTTCTTCCTTTTTTTTTTTTAAGGTGACTATGTTTCATACACGCCGCAGCTTTTATATGATTGTATAATGCTTCTTTCTAATTTAGTTACCTGTGTGCGTAAAATGAAAAGTGAATGCTGACTTATTTCATAAACTTTAATAAGCTTTTCAGCAAACTTCAGTGTGCTCATAGGGAGAGGCAACATAGAATGTGTCCACTGCATCATGGCACAGAAATTACAATTCTAAGCTAGAAATAAATGGCATTCCAGAAAAAGCAGAAGGAACAACATTTAAGGAGTTACTAATGAACCACTTGTCTTCATTTTCAGATCCTTTAATCCTGCTATTGTGCAGTTTTCACACAGTGCTAAATTGAATCACTGCATCATTTTTTACAATTTCTTCATACAGTTGACCCAGTTTATATCGGGTTTGAAAGCATTATCATTGCTTTAGGTTCCAAGATGCTGCAGTGTATTGCATTACAAGTCAATCAGTGCAGAAGTATTTTGATGTAATTTTGCTTGTGGATACAGAAGAACAGATACCCAAATGAAGGATGGTATTTCATTTTGTTGTAACAATGTCACATAATACAGCAAGCCTTTTTTATACAATATGTATACTCTAATTTTCTTGTATTTCTTTTTCTGTGTTTCTGGTCCTAATAAAGTGAATCCTCAGTTTATGTCTTCCAGTGTTTAGCTTAACTTGTACAAGAAGAAAATTGAAAAAAGTTGTAATGTATAGCTTTTAACTATTGTGTAGCAGATACACTTAGTTGGATATCACTAAAAAAACCTAAGCATGACTGCAGTGTATCTAAACATTACGCCACTTCTCAAATGCTCCAAGCGAGAAATTATTTATCAGAAATTTTTCTACTCTGAAGGCAGTGCTTTCTGCAGCTTTTTTAGCACATAAACATGGCGCTCTGTTTAAATACATTTTAAGCAATGTGTTTAGGGAAAGCACTTCATTCTCTCAAGGTCATTCTTTATGCTTCAGGTGATAATTTGTGTTGTTCTTGAAGTATTCTTATTATTGATAGTAGAGTCCTTGGTATATGTTACATTGAAATATTGCTAATGTATGAACTGTAACATTAAATTTTTAATCTAATCAATCAAATGGCACGCATATGCAGTAGATGCTTGGCTTTTACTAAGATTAATTACCATGTGCAGTGAAAACGAACTCTGTAAGGTGAAATACTGCATGCACACAGACACATGCAATGAGAAGAAAAGAAAGGAAATTGTGCAAAGGGATGAGCACTGTAATAAGTTAATGACTACTTCTGTCATTCAAAACATATGCATAGCCTTTAAGACAACACAAAACAAAGATTAAACGCATGTTAAATCAACTATCTATTAAAGCATTTAGAGCTTTTCTCCAGATTCTACATAAAAATTATGCAATCTGTTGCAAAACTAAACACTTGTCTCCCAGATGGTGCTCAGAGTGTCTGAGCAAACACCCCTTCCATGCTCTGTGTAACAAATTGTGCATATTTTTTGTTCACTGTGCTTCATTTTATGCATTTGAGGACATTTACTCTGAACACGCTACATAGAGATGACTAAATTTGCATTGTAAAACGTGGTGATGTTGTATTTATATACCTGATTACAGTCATGAAGTGGAAGATACTTCCTCATGGAAAATGGCAGCATGTCCCATTTCACTGCCTGGATTATGCTTCTTGCCGATACTCAGCTGGGTTGTAATTCCCACAGGTCACTGATAGTCGTCCATTAAATAATAAGTAGTTAATTGCTGGTTTTGAACTCTACTGCAAAGTTAAGCTTCTATGACAGTATTTTGAGGGATTGTTTTTACCATTTTTCATAATGCTTTCTTCCTAAATGGGAATAAGATTAAGGCTGCACTAATACTTCTATAATGTTATTAAAAGGTACATTATTCGTACACTAGAAACACAGGGATTACCCTTCTGGCTCAGACTATGGTCTAGCTAAAAAACTATGAAAAGATACTAAAGCATGAGAAAGTCATCTGCGATTAATGAGGCCACTATTCAGGTTTTTTGTTCTTGCCACATTTTTTTCCTATTTCCTCTGCCTTGGTTTCTACTTGTAAAATGGAGCTAATAGTAGTTCCCTGTTTCACAAGAGTGAAGATGAGTATGCTGCTGTTAGTGAACGATGCAAATACGTGGTAGGAGACTAAATACATACCTGAGGTTAGCAGGCATTCCTTTTGTGGAGAAACCCAGTCTGATCATCATTTCTAAACAGCTTCCCCAGCCTTGCCCTGCAGACACAGTGTAGCAGTTCTTTCAGGATTCCGTCAGCTATCTGCTTTACAAAACAAAGTATTTCTTTAGTCTTAGCATCATCAGGTGTCACATACAAGTCTCCATGTTTGAAAAGACAAAGGTACTCGCATAAACTGAAGGTAAAGCTTAAGCAATAAGGGAACTGGAAACCTATTCCCCTGATGAAGTACTCTGCACTATGTCTTTCTTTTGCCTTGTTCATTGTTTAGCTCTTGTCATAGAAGAAGCACGTCTACTAAGTGAAACGAGAACAAAAAAAATTAAGTAAAATAATATCTTTCTACTTCATTTCTGTAACTTTTTAATAGAGGAGTAATTGTCTCCATTCATCAGCATAACTTTTGTTAAATCCATAGGGCTTTAGAGACACTTTAATATAACTTCTGTATTTTGAAAGGATGAAAATAATAAAAGTTCAAAAGTTGGATGCATGGCAATTAGCTATATAATGGAGCAAAACTGCAGGGGAAGAATGTAGCTGCTAGGTCATCCACAGCAGTATTTTTCGTGTCTTCAAAATGCCAAGGGAGACAACCAGCATGCCAGAGAGTAAAACACCGTATGATGCATCAGAGCAGGGGAGCGGGGTCAACTTGAATGTTAGAGCAGACCTTTGTCAGGTCAAACCAAGTTGTAGCGTTCTCCTACAACTGCTGCAGGAGTCACTCTCATGTCCATGGGCTGCACGAGTGGACATGGGCCTCCCACTGCTGCTTCATCAGTACTGAGCAGAGAAGCAAGATCACTTCCCTGGCTATGTTCTGAGCAGCAGTGCTATGCTCCTGATTGCTGCCCGATGCACCAGCTTGCTCATAAAAATAGTAAGAGTCTCAGCCTCCAGCACACGTCACTGGTATATGATACTGGTTGCTATTTGGACTTTGAACCACTGACACGCCCACTTAGAACCACTGTCTCTGTGAATCCAGCACTGCAGGCAGCTTTCACCCTTGCAGCTGCCCTGCCCAGTTCATATGTTCTCAGTTTGGCTACAAAGACACTAAAGTACACTTCTGAAAACCTGGCTAACATCTAGGTTAAGCGACATGCACTGCTCTACCCTGAGCCACAGAGCCAGGCATTTCACCATCGGAAGCAATCAGGTTGGTCATGCACAGTTTGGTCCTGGTAAATGGCTACTGGCTGATACCAGCCATCTTGTCCTTCACGTGCCTGGAAGTGCTCTCCAGGAGGCCTTGCTTGGGACTGAACTGAGGCTCTATGGCCAGCAGTTCCTAAGACCCTCCTCTCCTTTGAAGACAGGCCTAACATTTGCCTTTTCTAGTCTCTGCCTGTCATAACTTTTCCAAGACGACAGCGGCCTTCCAATGACATCAGCATCTTTGGATGCATCTTGTCCAGCACCATGGACGTGGAGGCTTTCAAAATGAGACAGGACGAGGCCCTTAGCAACCTGCTCTTGTTGCCCCTGGTTTGAAGGGGGGAGGCCAGACTGGAGGCTCCCTTCAGCCTCGACTATATTATGACACTCTCCGTATGTCCAACTTCTTTAAGCAGTCCCTAACTTTCTATTAAACCCACACCGTGCTCGTGTGAGTGCATTTTGCATTGCAGAGCAGATTGTCCAGTTTCCTGAATCAAGCAGTCTAACACTTCATAATCTGTGCAGTATGATATGCCTCTTTTAAATTTATGAAGCTGTAAACCAATTTCCTGTACTAATAAACACCTCTTTTCATTCCTATTTATCCTTTTAAAATTACTGCACTGTCTTGCTCTCTTTCTCTTGTCCTTGTCTTGTAAGATGGAAAAAGAGATTGGGAGGTGGGGAGGAGACAAGGGGAAAAAACCAAACAAACCACAAACCAAAACTGGCAGCTTATAGGAAAAAAAATGATACTTGGGGAGAATCCAAGATCAACAGACCAGCAAGCCCACTCATTGTTCTTTATCGGTTTGGCTCTCTGCCAGCCCCTCTAGGTTTCTCTTTCCAAACTGCTTTCTGCATTCTCACATATGTTACAGAAAGTACTATGATTTCAGAGAAGGGCTTTAATTTTCTACCAGCTTGATCTGCAAAAGTAGTTGTCCAGTTTTCAGAGGAGGAGAGGAAGGGAGCGTGTTGCTCTGTCTCTCTTTAATGTATGTGTAAATTTGATTATTCTTAGCAAAAGATCCTTATGTCTATAGTATCACTGAAGGAGAAATGGATGCCTTTTGCATGTAATTAGTGGGCATAATTAGCTGTAAAATGGTGTGGTTTTGGGATGCTCTGGCAGTACAGGAAGTATTTCAAATCCAGCCTACATCAGACCTGCCAACACCTGTACAGTGAGAAGCGCAACAGTTCAGCTTTGTATTTTGTCACAAAATAATCCATTTTTCTAATGCAGCAGAAGGACAATAGGGTGATGGTATTAAAAGGCAATGATAAGAATTATTTTATCTGTATTTTTTAATAGATTCTTTCAAAAAGTAATAAATTTTAAAAATTACTTATAGGATCTGCATAGTTACGAGAGTATTTAAACCCTTCTGATCTGTGGGGCTACAGGTTGGAAGCAAGTTTATAACTTAAAAGCTTAAGCCATAAAAGCTTAATTAATGCCATCATCACTGGAGTAATTCTCTGTTTAAAAGGCCAGACGCTGTAGCTATCCAGACATATAGCTAGTGTATCTCTGCACAGCACTGCTTGCTGTGTATCTGGTGGAAACAAGAAGCTACACAATGCGGCACAGATTGTGTTCTGCCAGGGCTCCCCTCCCTGCCATGGCGCGTGGCATCAACGCACGAGGACACTTCCAAGGGGAAGCTGCCGTCAGGCTGCAACTACTCAGGTCCCCCAGTCAAGCTGGAGCGACGGGGACATCCCAGGAAACATCAGCAGGCTGGTGAGAACAGCACAAGAGCATCCTCATCCCATTTAGAGGGAGCCCGAAAAGCACCTGCTCTTGCTGTTGCTGCTTTACCTGCCTCTGACCAGTTCCTACAGAATTTCCAGAATTACAGCAAGGTTTTGCAGAAATCACATTTCAGAGCTGGAAAAGGGCCTGCCCATCCCAGACTTACACCTGAGTGCCTCTCACTATCGGAGAACTGCAAGCAACCAGTGAATGCACGTCAGGATCTCTGAATGAACTAGGTACCATTTCAGGCACGGTTTTTCTGACAAGAAGTGAGAATGACAGCAAAGCTGGTGGTGATGGGGGCAGCAGGGGAACAACCTTACAGTGATGTTCCCTGGGAAAGCCTGTCACGTTTGGGTTATTTGGAGACACTCATTCAACTTTCAGTCTGAGATCAGGCGCTGAGAGAATGCAGGCACACACTATGGCACGAATACATAGAATCGGGGATTTTTCAAGACTGCCTGTTCTTTCCATTTCTGCTTTCATAGTTAAGCTGAAGGAAACTGGTCATTAAATAAAAACTGCATAGTCCAAGAGATTAGTTATGTGTTTAACAATAGAACGTGTCCATTCAAAAACATTTGAAAAATCTGAAACTTCAAACTTTTCTGCATATTGTACTTCAAATTATTAAAACTTTTTTCCTTAACCATTGATAACATGGTGAAGGAGAGTGACAAGCCCTGGTTATTCTAAAATGTGTTACAGGACGTGCATCTCCAAGTGAAGAGAGAAGATTGTTAGTAAACCCTGACTGTGGCCTGCAAATCCAGCACTGGATCCCAGAGACTGTGAATGGGGAAAAAAGCCCCACACTGAGACTGAGACAGGCTGGTCTAGACTAGGGCAGCTAAATAAATAAGTACAGTTTAAAGATCCTGTAGATCTCAGCCACCCCTCATGCTTACTCTTTCAGGAGTTTCCCGTCTGTAGATGTAAGAAGCTTGACAGAGAGATGTATTTAAATTCTCTACTTTTCATTGCTTTTACTGCATCTTTAATAAAAACAACCATCAGATAAAGTTGCTCATTTGACTTTCAGAGTCAGTTCTCAGTAGGGCTGGAAATGTGCAGGTTTTGGATGCAGTCTGCCTGTCGGTGCCAGAAAGGGCCTGTTCACCACTATTAAGTATGACATTTACTCTCTTCATTGGTTCTAACCATGTCCACCATCATCTCTGTAGCATACAAATATTGCAATTTACAGATGGGTTAAGAACAGATTTAAGATTCGTGTTGACTGCCATTAATCAGTGAAAATTCTGGCTTTTGTGGGGTGTTATTTTGGGGTTGCTTATTTGTTCTGTGAAAAAGAAAATCTGCCTGCTTGCTGACCAGCTCTGATTGTCAGTTCCAGCGCTGTGCAAGTAAGTCTAGCAAAAATGAGAATCAGTTGACCTGGCACATTCGACAAGTCAGGTGCTTCTGCAGCGGGTGACTAAGGAAAGTTTCCTCTGTTATGAGTCTTTGTTTCTTACTAATGCTGTAATAATTTGGTTACAGAACTCTATTAAATATATACACGCATATTTAAAATATGGTGGAAGGAACAGATATGTGTAAATGTAAACCAGCAATATGTTGTCTTGCTAGTTAGCCAAGTGCATCATAATTTGCCAACCTCTGAATGGTGTGAACTACAAAGAGTCCAGGGTGTGCTCGGAATCCTGCTGGCAGCTGGGTAGCTAAAGTCAAAGAGAAAATAAAATGTGAAGCAAGTAGCTTGAGGGACTTTCAAAAGGGAGGGACTTCTAAGGCCTGATTGCTAGTAAAGATAGCTACAGGTGATAAGCCTAGTTGAATGCCTCTATTTACATATTAATTGCAATCCTTCTATGGCATAATTAAAGAGGCTCAATACAGGGTTTCATCCAAACATCAGTCGCATCAACAATAAGCTGAAGACTTGAGAGGACTGGTGCTGGGTTCACCTAAAGTGCTGTGGCGGCACTGACTGCTTGGGATTTGTGAGTTCTTGTTTAAGAACTCTCACCACAGCTTTTCAGAGATTCACTTACAGATTTATTAAGTAGAAATGCCAGTTTAAATGGGCATAAAATGAACAACCTAGAATATCACATTATCATTCCTGTTCTTACTACTTCTGCTATTACTATCAAACATACGTCATGCCACAAATACGTCTCCTGAAGAGCTAGCTGTATAAAGCAAGGAAAGGGAGGTAAAGAGAGACAGATGCCTGAAATACAACATATACCTAACAGCTTTCAGGAGTGATGGTCTAAGTAATTTCATTGGCTTCAGTCGGGTTTTTTGAGTAGATCCACAGAGCAAACCTATATAAATACTGTTTCTTACTGAGTCCTGAATAGTCACAGAAGAAATGGCTACAGTTTGAAGGAGAACAAAAGGAAACTGCAAACAAACAGAGCATCAGAGAAGGCAAAAGGCTTTCAAGAGAGAGGTGACCGGCATGGTCAGTGGGGCACACAACGTGCTGAGTCAGGCAGAAAGGGGATGCTAAGACACCAAAGAACACAAACAAACCTGACCTCTACTATCGAAACGTCATGCAAATGGCAAATGATTGCAATTGTGTCCGTGGTACAAAACCTGTCAGAACCTGATGGTGCTGATCTCACGTGCCCATGCTCTTTTACATACAGAATTTATTCTGGCTATTTCTAATTTGACCTTTAAAAAAATCTGGGGCCTGTTCTTACCCAAACGTCGAACCTCTTTCTGCAGTTCATCCACTTCAGGCTTTTAGCATAAACCAAAATAGAATAGAAAGAATAGAATAGAATAATCATTCTCTGATCTTTGATCTATTTATCTTCGCAATAGGTGGAAGGCATCCTTACTATCAATTTAAGAGGCTACTATGGTTTATGACAGTATGAATTCCCTTAATTACGATTAAAAACAATATTTTTAGAATCAGTTCTACATACAAAATCCGAATGCTCTGAGGTGTAAGGGTAGCAGAACCAGGAGCTGCTATGCCCTTTTCCCACACTCAACTCACTCCATGTTTCAAGTGTAACCTGGGATACTCCACTGCAGACTTTTTTTGTCCCTCCTGCTCTCATGTCATTACCTTCTTCCAGATGTACACATGTTGATCTCTTTCTTGGTCCTTTAGCCAATGAGACATTAAGTCTTTCTAAATGTCTCTTTCTCATACACACTGTCCCACACTGATCACCCAAATGTTGTTGTTGTCAGTTCCCGGTTCAGCAGCAATACAAATTAGAATTGTTGTTATTATTTACACAATCAGCAATACCTATACAAGACTGTGTGTATGAACATACGGACCCATGTTACATCCAGAGGTGGTATAAATTCAAGGCTTCCTTATCTGTGGGGTTTTGGGGTTTTTTTCTTTAGCAAAAAAAGATTGAACTACGTATAATAAAATACTGGTACCGTAACAAAGGTTCAGCAATTAATATAAAATATCTATTCAGAACCACACGATTTACATTCAAACCCTGAATATTTAAAAACTAATAGAAAATATCAGCATGTTAATAATTGAAATCACATGAATGCGACTGCACTTACTACAGTATATTAGCTGTTATCTGCCGCTTGATAGGAAAATGTTTAACCTCCGAATAAATAGAGTGTGCATTCTGTAAGCCCCTACGGCTTTGTTACTATTAAGCCAATGTGATCCTTGAGAACACGTACCTGTGTACATCTTGCAGAATCAGAAGTACAACATGTACTCTCGCAGCATTTTTCTTTGTCTGAGAATAGTCCTTTTTATCCGTAAATCTGGGAGGGAAAAATGAAAGCACTGAAGAGCGACTTCACTACAAAAGAATGCAATAAAATTAGCACTGCATGAATGTCATCCTTCTGAATTTTTCACTTTCACATAGTGTTTCCTCCATCTTTCAAGAAATTTTGGTGTATCAGCCCAGCAAGCTGGCAGCAGAAAACGCATCGTGGTGTTTTTTTTTTTGGTCAAATGGTTTATGAGTTCACACCTATACTGGGAGTTTTCCCATCCATCCATATTTATATTTGTCCTCTATTTCTTCAATTCAAATGTCCTTTCACAGAAGATTGGTTTCCTGCAGAGAGAAGATAAACATCAGAACCCTTACCTCACATGCAATAAAGTAATCATATTTATTTGTCCCCAGTAGTGGTGTTAGAGAAAAAAAATCTCAGATTCTAGTACCTAACCTTTAATTCATATTGTTCTTAGAGCTAACACAGAAAAAGGAGCTGAGGGGAAGAAGGGGAGGTTTTTTTTTTCTTTTCTCCCAGGCAGCATACTATTCCGAGCTACAAACACAGAAATATTCGTATTAGAAAGGACACTAAATGCTGTGGCGCAGCATCATGAGAAAATGTCTGACAGCATGATTATAAAGCGTCTTCTGTGACTGCCCAGCAAAGAATTGGTGCAACTATTGTAAAGTAACCCCTGTTCTTAGGTAGAGACGCTGTCCGGTCGTGAACACAGTGGGTTTGGAGCTTCTGTTTATTGCTGCGAACTGAAACGAGGCGAGGTGGACTGCAGCAAAGCCTTCTGAACAACTGGCAAGGGTGCATAAATTACTGTGAAATGCAAGTCAAAAGAAATTGGCATTCAGGAGGGCCAGACAGCACAGACAGTCCATTATCCCTTTAACCACCTAACTGACTCAGACACAACTGCTTGATCAATCTGGAGGCAGATGCTGTAGCTAGAAAACTATTTTAACAGCTTGGCATCTGGGTGCTGTGATTGCTCAAAGAAAGAGGACTGGTGCAATCTGATGAGGTGAACTGCAGCCTGCTGGGGACTTCAGATGGCAATTAAATATGCTTTCTTCCTAGGGAAAAGCAGGTAAAGGAATAAATGTGATTAGAAAATGCAACTTACGTTTTTGAATTGAAAATAAGTTGTGTGGCGTAGAAAGCTAACAGCGTAGTGAGTTCTGCCCATTAGCCCCCAGTACAAGTTCTACTAGAAAGGCTGCACTATCGATAGCTTACAAAGGCATTCGGCACCAAGCCCCGAGTCAGCCAAGAACTCCTCAAGTGTGTGAGCAAAAAGAAGTCCTACAGCTGAGGACAAGCCTAGGACTTGTTGAATCAGTTGTAACTGTGCTTCAAATTAAGAATATTAAGTAGGAATAATGGCATGTTATCTGGCTTATTTTAATAATTTGTTCTCATCTCTCCCATGCACAGCAATGCCTGCACATTTTTCAAGTACTGAGCCAACTACCTATGGGAAAATACAGGGCAAAATTGGTCTATCGACCACAAGTGATATAAATCCTTTATGGGTTCAGTATAGATTTATTCTAGTTGAAGGTCTGACCCTGTTATGAAAGATTTACATGAAGAAGTACATCAAGTATAATAATTTCCAATGATCTGGAATTACACAGCCTATGTAAAATACTTGTTTATTGCTTTGTTGATGTTTATGTGAGAAAATAATAGATTTTTCTTGAAATATTAATGTGGAACAATAGAAAGGGGTAAAAATATACCTGTTTCATGCTGTAATATGTTAAAATTAAATGCTGCATAAAAATGCCAGTGTCTTTTGTCAGTGCTGGAGGTGAAATACCTCTGCCCTTTATCCCCTCATCCCAACAGCACTGTGGGTTTTCGTGTAACGCAGGGTCTCTGTCGTATGCAGCTCAGCATCTTGGCTTCTGAAAGGACCAAAGAATTCTTGGTGTTGTAGAGAATCTGATTCCTCCTATATGCGAATCCCTCTTAATTTCTGATAAGCATTGCTAAAATTAACGTACTCTTCTATATTATGTTGACTGCTCTATTTCTCTGTTGTGCCAAACTCATTTTTCTGCTCTTAGATGAAAGCAGACTCGATTTTGCTGTCATTAGACATCAATGGCATTACTTAAGACTTAAGAGACTTTTCTTTCATCCTGTTACACCTAATGTGCTTCAGTGTGTATGTGACCAGAGGAAAAAAAACCACAAGCTGCAGCTGTCTAAAGAACCTGCCAGGGTAAGAAAGAGTAACTGACGTTCTTCAGTCCCTGCACGTCAGTAAAGTGTAAAGCTGTTAAATCATAAAATGGCTGAGCTGAGCCATTTACTTTGCTAGAGGTGCGTGTTCTCTTCTCCTTTTCCTCTGTCAATTGACTAAAGCTGCCCACTAGTTGCAAGTAGTTTTTATGTTACTAACTTCTGGACTTGCTCTCACAATGTTTTTCTGAGGTGGTTTTTCTGATAGTCTGAGAGCATCAGGAGTCACACTCAGCTCTCATTTGCATCCTCCCTGTCAGAGGATATATAATTCCTAAAACCTTTACTCCATCAAGAAAAGGAATAATTAGCCTAAAAGGTACTGGCAGGTCACAATTAGATGTCCCTGGAGTCTTCTCTTCTCCAAGCTGAACAACCCAAACTCTCTCAGCCCGTTCTTGTAGGAGAAGTGATCAAGCCCACTGATCATCTTCTTGGCCCTCCTCTGGACCCTCTCCGAAAGGTCTATGTCCCTCTTGTGCTGGGGGCTCCAGAGCTGGATACCATACTCCAGGTGGGGCCTCATGAGAGCAGAGCAGAGGGGCAGAATCATCTTCCTTGACCTGCTGGCCACACTTCTTTTGATGCAGCCCAGGATACCATTGGCTTTCTGGGCTGCACTTGCACATTTATGGCTCCTGTCAAAGTTTTCATCAACCAGCACCCACAAGTCTTTCTCCTCAGGGCTGCTCACAATCCACTCATTGACCAGCCTGTATTTGTACTTGGGATTGCCCTAACCCAGGTGCAGAACCTTGCACTTGGCCTTGTTGAACTTCAAGAGGTTGGCACGGGCTTACCTCTCAAGCCTGTCAAGGTCCCTCTGGATGGCTTCCCTTCTCGCCAGTGTGTTGACCACACCACACACCTTGGTGTCACTGAGAAACTTGCTGAGGGTGCATGTCACCAACCAAGATGTTAAATAGCAACGTTCCAAGTACCAGTCCCTGTGGAACACCCTCGTTACTGGTCACCACTTGGACATTGAGCCGTTCACCATAACTCTCTGAGTTTGACCATCCAGCTAATTCTTTAACCACCGGAGTGGTCCATCCATCAAATCCTTATCTTTCCAATTTAGAGACCAGGATGTTGTGTGGGACAGTGTCGAACACTTTGTACGTGCCCAGGTAGATGACACCAGTTGCTCTTCCCATATCCACTGATGCTGTAATTCCATCATAAAAGGCGACCAAATTTGTCAGACATGATTTGCCCTCGGTGAAACCATGCTGGCTGCGACCAATCATCTCCTCATTTTCCATGTGCCTTAAACAAAGCCTTCAGGAGGATCTGCTCCATGGACTTCACAGTCACAGAGGTGAGACTGTCTGGCCTGTAGTTGCCCGGGTCTTCCTTTTTTCCCCTTTTGAAGATGGGGATTTGCTACCTGAACTTTAAAGCAAGGATTGCTCTTCAGGTTTTCAGGACAGGGGCTGCCATTGCAAACACACATGGGCACAATAATAAATACGGAAGGCTAAATAATTTAAATGAGAACTCAGATCTAATTCTGAATTTCGCGAGGAAACAGGAACAGGGGATGGAGTGACCCAAGTGGTGGTGTTCAAACTGGGGATCCAAATGCTGCTGCATTTATTTACTGGTAAGTCTATAGCGGAAAAGTCTCTGGTGTACACCACTCAATTTATATATACTTCTATTTTCAAAATCACAAAACTGGTCTGCCCATTTAATTGCACTGTTTTAATTAAAACCAGCATATAAACAGGTACTTGTGTGTGAATCCCTATAAAAACACCCTCAGATTTAATTGCTTATCTTATATCAGATTATTGCCAGGTTTTGCTACATTGGTATAAATGGATCATTTACAGAGAGGAACATTTACAGAGAGATTATAGTGATTCAGTTTATGCAGCCAAGCCAGTATACACTTAAATACTTATATGTATATTTATCAACATATGTGTGTATATACCAAAGTGGAGTGACCTTACTGTAGGAGACACTTCATAGTGTTAGTTATAATTTTTCTATGAAGTAAATGACTGGTAATTGTAAGAAGTCATGGTCTTAGTTTTAGTCCCTTACCTGTACCAATGAAGACCTGAATTATGGGAAGTTTCAAACCTTGGTGCGCCAAAAATTAACTTTTCTTCAAGGGCCTATATCAAAATTATGGGAACTGAAGTGTCCATGAGAATTAGTTACTTTTGCGATGGCAGCTTTCCTCTTGTGTCTGAAAAGCTGTGAGTATTTCTACTGATAATCACAAACATTAGCCAACCAGCACATATGCCAGCAATAACAGTTCAGTATTAATGAAGTGTCTTTTTTTCTGCTGGTAATGAAATTCATTCTTGGCATTAGAACCCTGCCTTACATTGTGAAAGTAAATAGAAGATGAACAGAAATGGCATTTATTCATTAAAATTGCAAAATAGCAATTAAATCTTCTCCTGTTCTCTTTCTGAATAATCTGTTCTAAAGTATCTAAAGAATAGGTAGTGAGAAGCACTTGTGGGTAAGGCTGATCAGACGGTAACGACTCCATTTTTTGTCAGCCTCTCAGCTTTGGAAACTTGCTTATATCTCAGCATGTTCATTTTCAAAAATTATTCTTCATTGTGGATTTGTTCGAAGGGTTTTAATCTGGAGAAGGCAGGAAGTTACACCCTCGACAGATGAAGCCTCTGCATCTTAGCAGCCAAGCTGGGACCCCATGGCATTTGACACAAGTTTAAATGGTTATTCTGAGAGGAAGGGGCTTTTAATCTCAGCCATTACAAATCAAGACAGATACTGAGGTAGTGATCTGTCTGCCCAGACAACAGATCCTGCTCCAAACCCACACTCTTTCTCAGTAGAAATTTCATGGAAACTGGAAGGTCTCCAGGAAAGATTTCAACCCCTCAAAGTCAGCATACGCTCTGAGCAACCATGGGCTCAGATAAAGTAGAATCGTTTGCTAACAGTCTTCATCCACCTAATATTTAATGTTACTAAAACACTTGACCTAAAAGCGCTTGTCAATGGGAGTTAAGTATCATCATCATCATAACACAATACATAACACAAGTGCAAGAAACTAACGGCATTTTTGAAACCACTCAGCTCCTACAAAGCTCTGCCAGGACACAGACACGTTGGAGTGAATGTTCCGTTTGCAACATCTGCTCTTTTTGAGACGCTGCTTTCTACACTTCCTTCCACTTTTCTCATAGTGACATGGATGTGGCACAGCTACTTTGGTCCACACTGTAAACGTTCCCTGTACTAAGGAACGTCTTTTTTTTCCCCCTAATTGATACTCAGATGGTAAAAGGGGCACACAGGACAACGACAACAAATTGGCTCCTTAAGTAACTGCTGGTATCCTGCAGTGATTCTGTCTGAGTTGGATGAATTAAAAAACCCAAGGTGATATCCTCTATCTCTTCCCCTACCATCATTCGCTATCATTCCGTATGTCCCATCCTCTTCCAAAAAGATAAATGTCAGCCTAAAATAATTAAGAATTTATCTCCTTTCTTGGAAAGACAAACACCTGAAGAAGAAGAGGAGCTCACAATGTGGCAAGGATTATTTATCTGATTACACATGTATCAACCATACAATGGGTTAAAGCAAAGGCATGAATAATAGATCACAGGTGAGGAGTTAAGTGGGATACTGACAGAATTAAACATATTACCTATTAATACAAAGCCAGCTCCAAGCACAGCTGCATGGGCAACAACATTAAAAAACCTCAAACAAACAGCAGAACTGAATGGTATTATTGTTGCACAGTAAATCATTATAAGCTACATTAGCCGTAACATCCTGAAGTCTTTCTAACATGTGATATCCTACCTGAATGATAACTCAGAGATTGGTTTAATAGTTTATTTCTGAAACACTAATTTAATTAAAATATTCTAGGAGCTCTACTGCAGTAATGCAGTGTGGATTTATATCTGAATCCTGCCTGGGTTCTCAGTGAAATTGCATCAGACTTACTGTGAATGTGGCAATCTAAATCTACAAATTTAAATGCTGAATAAGAAATGCTGAAGCTACTTGTCTCACCAATTTTTCATCATATCAATCAAAATATTGCATGATAGCATCAGCCTTTTGAAATGGGAGATCTCAGAAGTTCAATTTTGTTTGGTAAAGAAGAAATCTGTTAGGAGCTACTGCTCCTCCGATAATGTTCTGATTGATTTTCTTTTTGTCACTTTTTTTTTTCTCTTTTTATAATTAAACAAATTTTACCAGTAAATTCCCAATCAGGGCTAGACCAACGCCTGCTGCCTCTAATGCCCATTTTCTCAGTGTTGAAGCACACACAAAAGCACTGCAGATGTGAGTTGAAGGTGTGTGAAGTCAGGGAACTAGCAGTTTCAGTGAAGAGCACTGCAACATCAGACAAAGCCATTGTAATGCTTAAATGGGAGCTGGGGCACTGTTTTCCTAAAGACACAGATGCACACTGAACACAGAATTCAGAAGATATGCCTATGAGCAGCTACTTGAAAACCATGACTGTGTCATATTTACTAGTGCGTGTTAACTGATGGTAAGGCAAGGAAGAGCTATCTGCCTTTCCTGGCACCCATAAATGCTCAGCAGCAGCACTCAGCTCTATTCATGGCCAATACAAAACCTCCTGAATTACCCAGAGGCTTTGGATCAGGCCCCAGTATTAAAAGTGCTTTATATTTTTGAAATCGCTAGTTAATAAATAAGGGGCCAGCAGATGCTACAAGAAAACAAAGCTGTATAGTTGCTGGGATTTATTGACCAATAAAACTTGTTGTTACTGTGAACTGCAAATGGTTTCCTCTGTGCAGCTCTTTACATCAGTTTTTAACAGCTCCTATAGAGAAGAAATCTTTTTTGATTACATTATTAGTATACCCGGGTCCAGATAAATGGACAGAGAAATGTGGTACAATCAGGGAACATTGAAAACAAGCTCCAGAGCAAAAGAAAAAGTGCACAAGGAATTGCAAACAAACAAAAGACAGTTGACGGTCTGATCAGAATTGAGAATTTGGCACTTGTTACAGAAACAAACCTCAAAAGCTTTTTCAGCCTTGTATTTGGCTGCTAGTGAATAAGATAAACAGGCTGGTGGGAGGTGAGCTGAGGGAATACAATGTGAATCAAAGCAGGCGGTGTTATGGCTTTGCAAGGCAAAGGTTAGGCTTCACGCGGGGCAGTGTATCTAGCATTTGTCATTCTTCCTTAGATAAGATACAATTTCTCTTGAAGGAATGTAGAACTGAGTGACTCAAATGATGCCAAACTTCAAAGATTTAAAATGTGAAGTAGGGTTGAGAAAAGCTAATCCATAGCCAGCTTGATAAAAATAAAGACGATAAATTTCTCTTCAGATTGCAAGAGATTTAGGAATTAGAATTACATCTTGCCATCGTTTTTCCTCCTTTGCTTTCCTCATTCCTGTTACTATCACATTAAATGATGCCAAGTGGCAAATGGCACAGTGGCAACACTTCAGGAGGGGTGATGTTAGGTAGTAAAATTGTACACCAAACATCACACATTGACAGGCACTACTGATGTGTCAAATAGTCTTACCCAGAATTTGGATTAGAAGGTACAATTGTGTTCCCAAAAATCTTAACAAAAAAAACCAGAAAAGGAAAAGTGAAACATTGCTTAAATTATTTCAATAATGTATTGGGTTGTTTTGTCTTTTAAATATTTCACCTATATGTTACTTATATTTCCAACCAAAGTGCATTTTGTTTTCATTAGAAAAATCTGACAGATCAACAGCCTGAAACCATTTTTTCAGTATTTTTCCTGAAGCAAGGAGTTCACAACGCTGTTTTTTCCTAAGCGTTAACATTTTCCAAGAGAGAAAAAAATTCTCAAAAGGTCTATTTCAGAGCCATCCTATGCAGCCTGACACAGCTTGATCCAAAGGCCACTGAAGTTAATGAAATGACTTTTGTTGTTTCCAGTAGGCTTTGGGTCAAGCCATTTAATGACCAGAAAGGGACTGAAAGTCCTAATGTAGTACCCTGCACTGAAAATGGACTACTAGCAAAAAAGGAGTGGAGATGCTCCGTAACTCAGAACATCACTGATGTATTAGCACAGCGACAAAGCAGGTTAACGAAATTAAAGCATGGATGATAGGAGTTCAGCAGTTGCTTCTGAGCTGCATGTTCTAATCTAACACAACCCGTATAAGAAGAGAATCACTGCAATTCTGCTGATGTGGAGGGGCAGGGGTTCACAGCCTTCAGGCAGAATACTACTGTGCTGCTGAGAGGTACCCAAGCATAAAAGAGGAGGGGGGGGAAGAGGGCCTAAAGGATGAGGGTTATGATTAGAATAGATGTGAATGAGAAGAACTAGAAATCTCAACTAATTAAACACTTAGGATCTCCTGAGTGGCACTTTTAAATTATAGCATGAAAATATTTTGAGACAATTTGTCTCCTCATACCTTGAAACATGGGGAACACTCAAAGTAAGTAGCAGCTAAACATCTAGTGTCACATCCTGTCATGTCCAGAGAAAAAACTCACACAGAATAAGCTCAGTAAACACACAACTCCTAGTCAATTAGCCTAGAAATACAGCTGTGTGAAAATCTACTAGTGAAATTTCAGTATCTGGTGAAAACTGCCTGGTTCCCCGTTTTGCCACAAGTCTGACTCTTGGGACAGACCTGTCAGGGAACCTTAGATCAATCTTCAGCTTTGCATGGAAACCAAATAAAATCAGAGAAAATCATTGTCGTGATTTTCAGGGTTTTGTGCTTTATAATTCCATGTATTAGATTGTCAGCTTGTAGAAAGCTCTATAGCTTCCCTGAGCTTGGTGAAACGATACTAATTTCCACCAGGTGAACACCAGGCCTGGAATGTATAAGCCTACATGAGCAAAAAAACAAAAGCGTTCTATAATCCAGAGTCTGCAAAACAAACAGAAGACCTCCCACCCGGCACAAAGAACTTTGGATTGGAGTTGTCACATGCAAAGCAAATATAGTTGGCTGCACAGCAACTGAAGCCTGTAATTTTGGCTTGCCAAACTCAGGCGGCTTAAAGACCTGTGAAAGGAATCACTCCTAATAATTCTTAGAACAGGTCCAACTCATATTTAGAATAAAACTAGCACCAGGAGAAAGGCAAGCAAAACCCCACTGTGGCTCATTCATTACTTGTATTCATAAAACTATTAAAGCATAAAAAAGGGAAAAAAAACATTCAGCCATCAACAGACCAATGGGGAATTGTTATCATCTTACTAGAGGCCAATACCTCAAGAATAGCAGGATTTAGGGAATAATGAGGGCTTTTTAAAATTGAAAATTGCATGTCTGGTAAGCAGACGGTTTTCAAGACAATGAATAAAGGCAGCTGGAGGATGTTACAAGACTGTACAATCTATGCTACAGTGCACAGAATGAACAAAGCAAAAAATAATAAAACAAAAGATGATAGCCAAATTTGCATGCGTGCGGGCCAGTCGCATCTAGCTGGTGCCTATGCACAGGCTCCGAAAAAGGAACAAAGATGTTTCGTCCTTTTTTTTGTTCCCTGCATCTTCCCAATCCACTCGATTTCAGAATGCTTTAGTGACAATTTTGACGTGCCATTTTCCCAACAGAGGGAGAAGGATCTCTCCAGTCACAAAAGGCACAAGCCCAGCTGTGCCACCCTCAGTGGGAAACGGTGCTGCCCACTTTCTCCCCACACTCTCCTGCCTCCCTCCGGCTGCTTCTGCTCCACAATGTCCCTGCCACAAAGTTCACTTCTCATGGCACATCATGACTAAAACTGAGAATTTCTGAATGTATGACAGAAATTGACTCTGCTGACTTCTAAGCTTCCATGTTAGCAAAACTCATGCACAAAATGGTTTTATGTTAGATACACAGTCACAGACTGCACGAGACAATGTTCATGCATGCGCCTGCACGGGAAAATGCTTGTATTATGAAAATCAAAGCCGCAGGTGGCAGACTCTCAAAGGTCTGTGCAATGACTGAAATGCATGAAAAATACATGCAATAGGGACTATGTATATCGGAGTGATATGCCAAATATATAGGCCTTTTGAAAACCTGGTTTCATGTGTCAAAACTCAATCTCTTTTAATCTACCTTTAATAAAATGGCTGAATTCCTAAAATTACACTTAAAAGTCTGTGATTTCTGGCTGGAGAGGCAGCAGCATTCTACCAGCAATTGAGTCAATTCTCATTAAGAGCCATGACTGTTTGCATAAACAGAAATGACAGTTTATAGGTAAATCCTACCCGGTGTGGAGTCCATTCATTTTAAATGTTATGCTCAAAAGGCCACAGCAGCATAATAATGTGAAGGCAGGCATGAAGTCTCCAATAAAACTGTACCCACTGGGTCAGTGCCACTGCGTAGCATGCTCTGGGTATTTACAGAATGATTATACACTGGGTGGTCAATCAAAGCTCAGTCTGTCATAAATATTAGACCTAAAGGCCACAGGTGTGGATTTTACAGAACTGTTTCTTGTCTCCACTCTCATAGGATATAATACCTATGTACCTTTATAAAGAATTTGCTCTCATTCATTCAAGCATTTCTTAAAGTAAGTCTTCTGCACACTGCATCTACAAAGTTAGTTTATTAAGGATACTCCCCTGACGCTCATCCCTCCTGGCAGAACTCGACTGTAATTTTTCCATCTCTCCTGTGGTCATGCAGACAATGAACTAGGAAGTCTGTTGCTTACATTTTTCCACTTACACCGTCTTATCAGCTGATGGCAGATGGTTTGAGGGAATCTCAGGGAGAAAAGAGCCACTGCTAATGTCACCGCTGTATCTTGAACTTTAGTCTTTCCCACTGCATGTTATTTGTTAGCAAAACATGGACACCAGAGCAACAGAGCAGCCTGTCTGAGCAGGGAGAGCAGCTTTTCTCACCATGAGAGACAAACCACAAACAACTCTGTTGTGTATATCAGATGGAAAAAAAACAAACAAAACCAACAACCCTGAAACACTCCATTACAGTAGTTTTGCAAATGTCAGGTGTTGAATGCTTTATGGTACAAAACACAACAACAGAATTTCAAAATAAAATAACGGGTTTACAGAAAGGGGTCAAAAAAACAAAAAGGAAGAAGAGGAGAAAAGTTGTGGGATAAAGAAATAAGGGGAGCAGAGCACACACAGGATGTCCACAGAACAGGCAGCATTCCCAGGGGTAAAACAACACTAAGAGGCATAACTATAACACAGCATGGCCGCAAAGATGGCCAGTACAGAGAATCATAAGCAACCATCAACCTGTGCTGGTCCACCTACTGTTTTGCCTCCACAGCAGAACAGTGCACAGAGTCCCTCTCGAGCTTTGGAAACCACTCAGCTGTGTGAGTGCAGAGCTCTCCCAGGCTGATTAAGAACCACGCATTGGATATATTAAACAACACAGCAACGGTATCAGACAGATGCTGCTGCAGTCTCCCATGGCCGGAGTGGTACCACCTACATATGATGAAGCCCACTACCACAGAGGCATACCAGTTCAGCTCTAGGTAGGGGATTATCCTAATGAAGCTGTGCAGTTTATGGACAAATCTAGGTTCTTTCTTTGAGGGTAGCTTTTGGGGTGGGGGGAGTTGGTTGGGTTTCTGCCATACAGCAACATCTTAAGCAAAACATATTTTAATGGCAAGGAACTGCCTCAAACAGTTTATCTCATCTATGCTACAAAAGCTTCTGAACTCAATTACAATATTTCTGTGCTCCCTGTGATTTAAATTCTATCTTAATGGTTTAAGAATGATTCTGAAGGCTTCACAAGCCCAGGTTTTTGCATAATTCTTGAGCACATTGAGACCACATCACTGAAGCAAACAAAGCCATATTTAAATATGTAGGAGTACAAGTGTATTGCCCTGGTCTCCCAGCAGTGAACTTGAAAAAGACACAATTAGTATTACCATTAAGCTATAGAACTCTGCTATGTATTCAATCCAATTTCATAAACTCGGTCTGCTCCTCTCAGAATTATTTTAGCCCAGACAAAATCAACACAATAGCAACTCATGGTTTCATACATGCAGAGGACTTGCTACTTTTGGCATTACTCTACATTATGTTGGGCTTTGAATTCTTTCCTGTAGATCTTGGAGGAATTTGTCCTGACTGGAGTTAAATGAACTGCATTAGCCTCCGTCCTAAGTACAAAGTGGTTTTGTAGGAAAATAATGATTTTTAGTTTGTAAATTCTCTTGGCCCAGACACTGCCAAACCCCCGTATTTGTGTTTTAGACAGGACACAGGACTAGATACAGCAAGGCTTGGACTCAGTGAGCAGCCTGCCCAAAAACCATGTCCAGGCAATCCACAACATTTTCTAAGAATCACTGGAGGGCTGCAGGGATTCTTTGCAGTTTTGTGGCAGGACACCAGTGCCAATTCTATATGCCCATTTTGCTATTCGAGGACTGCAGCTAAGTTTTCCCTGTGACATTCAGGAAGCAAATCAGCCTGAGCAGTTTTGTACTGGAACAAAAGATTATTTTCATATAGAATTAGAGAATTGTCAAATTTTAGCTGGAGGCTCAAAGGAGATTTTTTACATGACCAAGAGAAGATTATTATTGTAGTTAGTTTTTTCAAGAAATTGTGAAACATGCATCATCAATATTTAATGTGATTAAAAATATAGCTGGTTTATACTAAAACTCACATATACAAATCAGCACTAAAGGAGACTCTTCTGCCTCCTAAAGGATTTTTAAAAAGCAGCATCAGAGTACTAGTCACTTCTACTAAGGGTTTTAAAATTGGAAGTAAATATTTATTGCAAAATACTAATAATCTGTTTACACATGGTAAATGTTTCAAAGAACTGTCAGATACTTCTTTTTCTCTCCAGAAAAGGCAGCATTTTCCATCCAGAAATAATGATGCAAAAGGTATTGCCAAAAAAGTGGGCGTGCATTGCTATGATTTAAGATTAGTCATATTACTGTTAAAAATGGGTCAAATCTTTCATTCCTTACCAAATCAAAAATGCATGCCCATTTACCAGTTCTTAAGTATTATCCAGGATACAAGAGGCACTGCAAACAGTACTGGAGACATCATAAGCTTACAGTACTCACTGACAATCAGCTGGGCAGGACACGCTGACACCTGCGTGAAAGGCTGCTAAAGTCAGAGGTGATACGAGATTAATTCAGAGTGTTTCAGATACTCTAGACTGAAAAAATTCACTGTCAGTCAAAACCACAAGGGGTCAACTATTTCATTCCAGAGCAGGAAAGAAAAAATGGCATTTTAAAGTTGTTGCTTCTGTGACAGGATCATTGTATGCTCTTCTCATCATTCTTCAGATTTTTCATTAATACAGGAGATAATGAGGAAGATATAACAAGGCTGGAGTAAAAATCATTGTAATTTTTCTGGTGCAGCCAAGACAAGATGGCACAAAGCCCTACTTCAGCTGCCAAAGACAGTGTGTATGATGATACCACCATTATTAGATCTTTTGCCTCAGCAGCAAGGAAAGTTTCTTTATCCAGCTACTACGTTGACTTCACCTGACAGCACGGATTTCAGATTTTTAATAGAAATTGAAAGATCCTGTTATAGCCATTCTCCCAGGGAATCTGCCCTAAGAAGCTTCCAAATCTCCAGTTTTTACTATAAACTTGTGTGCATTGTCATTTGTATCACAGTGAAATAATGCACATATGCAAAACTTGCTTTCCTCTTTTTCATTATAGATATTGTAGCCTCTTTCAGTTACCCCAAAAATTAAAAGAATGGTCTGCCTTTTCCTGTTGATAGCCAGCAGCTATTGACACATTTATGACAGAAAAACTCTTATCAGAAAATGCTACTGTCTTACCTGGCTGACACCAGTGATAAAACTTAACATCTCAGAACATATTTTTGTCAACATATTTTTGAACACACAGATAGGCAGAGGATCTCTCTAATGCTTTACAACCCATTCACTTAACGGCAATTTTAGTTTTTATCAGTTAACCTGCAATAGATCTATTCTTACAATGCATACACAGGAGCAAGGTAAGAATCTGATCCTAATCACTGAACAAAGACTTTTAAAAATAGGACTCAGGCTGGTCTGAAGACAAGGCTCAAAACTGAAGCTCTGCCAGTTAGTATTTGCCATAGCTCGATAATGATGAATTACAGGTTGAGGGAGCTGATTATTCCCCACCATTTGGCACTAGTGAGACCACATCTGGAGCGTTCCGTCCAGTGCTGGACTCCCTAGTAAAAGAAAGACATGGACATACTGGAGTGAGTCCAGCAAAGGTTCACAAAGATGATTAAGGGCTTGGAGCATCTGACATGCAAGAACAGGCTGGCAGGGTTGGAATCGCTTAGGCTGAAGAAGAGACAGTTCAAGGGGATCTTATCAATGTGTATCCATTTCTGGCAGGAGGGAGTAAGGAAGATGGAGCTAGACTCTTCGCAGCAGGGCCCTGTGACAGGACAAGAGGCAACGGGCATGGGCTGAAGCACAGGAAATGTCCTTTCAGCATATGAAAAAACCTTCCTCTAAGGATGGTCAAACACTGGGACAGCTTGCCCACAGAACTGCAGTGTCTTGGAACTGTTCAGAATTTGACTGGACATGGCCTGAGCAACCTGATTTAAGCAGATTTTGGCAAATAAGCTCTCTTCCAACTTCAATTATTCTATGACTTTGTGAATATGAGGAAAAAAGACTCTTTTCTATACTGTTTGGAAGATACAAGATATTAATTCTAGTCCACATGCTCATAACATTTGGGTTTTTTCACCATCTCAAATCAGAATAAAAACAAAGTTATGAAATATTTCAGTTTGATCATCAAAATGCTTCAGACTAACAAAATACATTGCTTTATACTCTTATAGAACCTGATATATCGATCTTACTAAATATTTCAATACATTCTCACTGAAAACTCCAATGAAAAGTAGCATGTCCCATGCAACATTTTTATTTAATACTTTCCTACATGAACCTTTCAGCTGTAAATTGTTAAGCCTGTTCTTAAAGCCTGGTTCAGGCCACTCATTTTCAAATCCTAGACTCATGGCATGTCACTGATATTACTGAATATTTTTCCCTATAAGTGCCTTATAACTAATGACACATCACTAACACACAGAATATGTACAAAACACACAAAAGGCCTGATCTGAAGCATATGAAGATTGTTATACACAGCAATGCATCAAAGCTCCAAAACATATCCACAGTTCACAAGTAGCCTCTCTTTCCTCTTTCTGCCATTGCTTTGGTTTTTTGGGGGGGGCTTTGGTTTTTGTTTTTTTATCTTGAAGATACATACTTACTCTTTCAAAAGAGAAACAATAAAAGTGAGGAAAAATTGCTAGCAGAAGCAAAATACAATGGGTAGCTGAGCACATAGCATAAATCTCCTAAGTAAGTATGCTTTCTTAACTAAATCTTTTTTCTCTGCAGCTTCCCGTACCAAGGGAAAGAATCCTGGGCCAGTTCTGCAACAGCATTACTGAGTATTGTCTGCCTGCAGCATTATGACAGAAAGGTTTGGTGCAAGCTGCCAAATTAGGGACCATGATAATTACCTGAACCAAAGCGTCTGAAAAATAGCTTCTGGGTAATGGAATTTGATAATACATGCTGTTCCTTTCATGCCGTATGACACAGTATTATCTTAGAACTGTTGGAACAGTGGTAACAACCCCATGAAGCCTTCCTTCCAGGTGCAGATCAGCCATGTCGACATGCAGAGCAATGACCATTCAGTGCGTAATTCTCTTTCCTTTTCTGTTACGAGAATTTCTTGCTTCAAAGAAAAACCTGCAGTAAAGCTTGGTTTTATTTGTCTTTCTCAATTATCATAGACCACTGCATGCAATCATGTTTTTATACATTCTTTTAATTAAGTTGTAAAATGTGACTGGTTCCTTTCTGAAATGTATATTATCCAATTAAGAAATATATAATGACTAGAATTTACCATTAATTATTATTTCACAGATACAAGGTAGGCATTTGCATTTTATTATACACCGACAAGAAATTGCAGAGTCAAGTTAATCTCCCTGCAATTACTAAACTTGTACCTAGCCTAAAATTTGACTCACACTAGGCAACCAAAATTAAATAGATGTATGGTGAGTGATACTAGGTGAGTGTGTGACAAATTCTTCAGCAAGTGTTTAGATTGCCAGACTGTTACAGGAAAAGATAATCAAATGCGTAATACCTAACGTTATTGTGACTCTGGTGACCATTTTCAAGTGTTCATTTCCCACTTCAATCTGTATCTAAAGTGCAACCTCATATTTCTGAGATTATAAGTAGACTAAAGCTAAATACACATTTTCAATGTCAGCTAGGAGTATTCTCGTAGCAGCAAAAGCCCTGGGGTAGGCACAGTCACACTGAGAAAAAACATAGGGAAGTTGCATAAGCAATTCTGAGAAAAGCTCTCTTTTACTGTTTTACGTTGCACCCAGACCAGAAAGATTTTCAAGTAGAGTAGCCTGTCTTTTTGGTGAATGTCTGAATGACTGGGATTCAGTGAATTCTGCCTGCTGGTTTAATTATCCATTTTCCCAGTAAAGACCAGATACTGACAGGGGACATGATAAGAACACTGATTTATTGCACCTCTACAGCTCTACCAATATATATAGCAGCAAACCTTTGCTATAAGGACTAGATAAAAGGACTGAATAAACCCATGTTACTAAGTTAAGGCCTTGTCTGCACACAACAGTGTAATTTCTTTAATTACGTTGTAAACTGTATTCATAAAAATGTTCCTTTGCCGCTACAGTGTACCTGCAAATATTTAATATGCTCAGCTGGTCTGAGGCACCTTCACAGTGGTGTAACTAAAAAGATAGTACATGAAAAATTATATTATTTACCTTGTGTAAGTGGACCACACTGAATTAAGGTCTTGCGGTGAAAGTTTACCAGTTAAATAGGAAAGATAAATTCTCCTGCAGAAGTTAGTGCAAACAGATAAAAACTAATTTTTGCTATCCAAGAAGGAGGGACAAGTAAGAGACCAGATACTACAACACATAGAAACTAACCTAGTTTTCACTTCCTAAACATTGTAGTACCATGCACAAAGCATTCGCTTGCTTGGAAGACAGACAAACCCCAAAAGCAGTGGAAGATTTGCATCTTGGTCCTTGGAAAGCGAAGAAACCACCTAGCAATATGCTTTCTAGGCTCAGATGCTAGGCAGTGACAGTCAGAGCTCTCTTAAACTCAGCTTATTATCAGAGATAGACAAGAAGAGAAGAGGAGGATTGGCAGGGTAAACTATGGCTGCTGTAGGTTGCAAGATAATATAGTAAAAGATGGAATATATAACACAACTCTGTTCTCTCGCTGTAATTTAGCAAAACAGGCTATGCTGCTTGCTTTAGAACCCAGTCAAGTGCCAGATGATAATAATAAATTCGTAACACTGTCATTCAAAACCTTTTTTCTCTTTTCAAATTGTTAATTAAAAGTACTTCATTTAAGAACATGGTTTATCAACTTCTTCCAGAAAAAATGCAGTCAAAGCCACAGGGCAAACAGACTGTCATGAAACATGAGGCTGTATATACCAGTCTGGACACAGCACTATTGTTAAGTCAAAGAATCACATTATTTCCCTCCAAGATTCAATATTTGGGATGCATAGTTTCAGGGGAACGGGACCAAACACTGACCCTTCTGCCCTAATTACGACATTTGGTGTATCATAAATCAAAATGGAACGAATAGAAACAATGTTTGCTATGGCTATTCACCACAGACATTAATCACAACCAGGACTATAATGAGAGCCCTGTGAGTTTTTTTAAATATCCTGATTTATACTGGGTAAGAGTCTACACTTATCAGATATTTGCTCTTACAGCAGTATTAACAATGCTCTTGCAAAATAAGCCAATACCCAAGTAAGACTGTATTTGATAATGTGCTCCTACAGAATATAACACAATACAACTCTTGGATAGCTCCTCAGCTGGCAGAACCCCATTGGAGTCCGGCCATTTACACCAGCTGAGGATATGGCTGATTACCAAATTTTTATCCTAGGCAATGAAAAGTGTGTTTTGCAACGTGTCAACTACATTTCACATGCAAACAGAGATCCATAATCATTAATGATGGCAGTTAATTCTTCCTGAACACACTGGCAGAAATGATTAGCAGCTAACCTAATGAATGCACCTCTACACCAGTACTCAGATGAGTGTGGTGGGATCTCATCTTGTTAGTCAACATCAGTGAGCTTCTGACTGCAATGGCCATTTAGTGCTGCTCGTATTAGAACAACTCCCTGAGTTGAGGATTCCCTTGCACTAGTGAACAATATTCATAGACTTTTCAGTATCATGATACTTTCAAATAAATTACTGGACACTTCATTTTTATTATTTACCCAGTGCCAGTAACATTGCAATGACTTGGCATTAGATCTATTGTTTAAAAACAAGGATTCATTGAAAGAATTGCATCCAGTTTGCACTCTGAAGTTGACAAGTTACATCAACGTAGTTCTAAGAAAATATGTCCTAACGACAATGCAATAAGCATACTGAAAAACTTTGGGATAGGAAATTAATTTTAAAAGGCTACTAAACTAACAGAAGTGAATGGCAGGTTTTGGTTAGAGATGGGATACAGCACGGATTTTTGAAAAATGCCCAACTTTGTGAATGACATTTCTGCCTGTGTGTCTTTTGGAAACCCTAATTAACCATAGTATACGTACACTTAATACGCAGAGGCTGCCTTCCTGAGGAAGGGAGCCACCAAGCAGCCAGAACTGAAAACACACAAGCACTCATTTCTACATTGTTTATTGGCCAAGGTACTGAATAATATTGGTATTCTGTTTTTCAGAGTGTTTTATTCACTGTAATAGATTCAAATACTCTGTACTACCGACTAGCTTAATATCCTTCAACTTTCCAGCTGCACAGTGGTCCAGATTCAAAAAGAATATTTCAGAGTCTGGTAGTTAGTGCCTCCTAGGTATTTGCTACTTCCTTTATTCTTTCACTCCCTCCTTCCCCCATCTCCCCATTGCAACCTTTCTCCACTGCTCCTAAGCACACAACTGAGGCTCAGGACCTTAGAGCTAGATCTTCAAAGAATAGGAGCAAGGGTTAGAATAGTGCACAGGAGAAGCAGGATGAGAGTAACACCCTTCTCCTCAGCTCTTTCAGCTACTTTTCAAAGCTCTCCCTTGTTTTGGTGTGCAGCATATCTGAAACGCATTCCCAGACATTAAACCTTGATCTCCTGATACAGAATTTAATAACCTGAATTTATCTGTGATTTCTACTCCTACATTACAGGTGATCTAGCCTGTGCACCACAGTGAAGTCTCTTCTTTTGCTTAGACCACTTGGTGCCTAAAACATAAGCCTTATGGTATTTAAGTTGTGGGGTCTATCTTTCACCACACTGATTGAATCCTCAGGTGGTTTAGTAGTAATGTTCCTAATGCCAACTGAAAAAAAATAAGTAGCAATAAAGCTCTCTAAAGATTTGGAGCTTGAGCTAGTCAGTGGTGAATGGAGCTTATCAAAACCCATGAACTTAGGTAATGCGAGTCTGTGCCACATTCCACCACATGCAACACTACCTACCTTACTAGATGTGTAAAAAGAAATGGTGAAAGACTGTAAAATGCTTGGGTACACCTCAAAGCAAAGCGTAAGCATAGATGCTCTGAGGAGATACTTATTTTCTCTTTCTCCATTATTTTAAGAATAAGAATACAAATGTTAAAATGTGTCTCTCTTCTGTATCTGGGGTAAAAAGTTACCAGTGGCTTTCTCCCTTTCATTATATTTTCAGTATTACTTTTTATCTATTATATAACTGTAGCTAGTGAAAGTTCTGTAAAGTTCACAGTCCGTAAAGAAAGGATGGTGCAGATGCCAAACTTACTCTGTAAGCAAAATACTTGCAGAGTTTTCTGTTCTTAAGTTTATCCCACAACCATTACTGTACATTTCACCAGTCACAATGAATTTAATTCTATTCCACTTTAAGACAGGACTTTAAGTTTTAATGTCCCACCAGTACTTATTATCAATGAAGTACAAGTCTTCAAGAAGGGTGGGCACAACAATAAGAATTACACAGAGGAAAGCATACTAAAACCTGTCAAGAGTACTCCTGTATACAGTCATTCAAGAACTGAGGACCACGACCCTAACTTGTCAAACAAACAGCAGCTTAGGTCTGTTGGTACTTAGATGAGAAATCTCTGATATCTCTGATAACACAATCTGAGATTCTGAAAAGCATGATGTTGCTGGGACATGAAATTGTGCTCTTCCTTTTCTTTAATATCTAAGTGTTACATGGGTCTTAATACAGGTATCAGAAGCAAAGTGGTTTAGCGAAGTGATCCTTTGGCTGAGAGCCAAAAACTAAGTGCTGTTCTTAGAAATGCATTATATCAATGTGTGCTTTTAGGCAAATCACGAACCCAAACCACATCACTCTCCTTATTTGCAAAACTGGGAAATAAAGACACTTTCATATTTTTGGAGAGTTCTTTGAAATTCACGCCATGAAAGGTTCAGAAGAGTATTTGATATTAATGATTACTACTATTACTTAAGTCATAGGAAAGCTGAGACAAGCACTAGTTAATATTTAAAAGGCAGTATGAATTATGTCTATCTCCAGGGTGTGAGTTAAAGGGTGTCTTTGACCTTCTCTCATCAGTTGTTATTGAGGAGAATATTTCAAATAAAATGTGGCAGATAATAGTTGTGCCTTGGCCATTTTCCAGTATAAACACTTGCATTTCGCTTACTTAAAATTCGGTGTATTATGTACGTTATTCTTCAGTACATGGTTCATATTATTGTTGGATGCTACTGAAAAATGCCTACAATTGCTACGCTTAATATCTGTTATTTATATTTGATAGTGGTGTATGGTCAAATTCTGCTGTCAGTGCCCATGCAAACCCAGGAACACCACGCAAGCACAGGAAAATCAGAGAGTTTCCTGGTTGTAATCAAAGGCACTATTTGTTAAATTGAAACAGAACTCTATGATCTTTCCAGACCAAAAAAAAGGGGAAGGAGCACAGTCTTGAAGAGTGACCAGTAACACGTACTGAAGGCTAAGCTGTTTGCACAATGTCCCTTTGACATGCCTCTAGAGCAACACTGCAAAACTGAAATGCTTTTGAAAACTTCACCCAGACCTTTCTCACAAGCCAGTACTCAACTTGGCCGTGGGCAGACAGGGGTCTACAGCAGAAATTCACCAAGTGACCATACAGAAGCCTTACATCCAGCATACAACTTACTAGGAGTTCACCACATTGGTGATGGGTGCTAGTTAGGGAGCTGCCACAGAGGTATGGCTCATTTGATGCGGCTCGTGACTGGCTTACAGATATTTGTAGTAAGTACTGGACCAGTCTTACTACAGCCTACGAGCTAGCCTTATTAAACTAGCACATAACACGCTGACAGTTCAGCTTCCATTGGCAGGGATAATAGGCAGTACTTGCATGGGTATCGTTATACAATCACTCTTCTTAAAAAAATAAGTATTGTTTGATCCTCTTTGAAAACTGTGATTTTAGTAATAACATCATATACTGCCTTTAAAAGGGAACGTTCAGAGATAAGCAAGATTTACCTACTTATTTCAGCTTTGCAGTGTGGAGGATGCAATGGAAGCAATATAAGCTGCAGAGAGATGTGTTTTATCACACGGGAAGCCATCAAGAAACATTTCTAGAAGAAGAGACCATATGACAGCATGATGTACGAGTCACGCTGCTGAAATCAACTCTTGGATTCAACAGTGCCATTTGAAGGGACAAAACCATTATTTTCTTTAGCCATTCAAGCAAGGGAAACATACTGACTCAATTGCCAGCACAGCCACCAGAAGGAAATTGTGTATTCCTTTTAGCATTCAAGACATTGCTCTATCGCCTTATTCATATGAAGTTCAGCATCTCTTTGGAAAACAGCAAAACAATGACTTTGTCTCCATTTTAATTTGGAAGGAGTCCAAATTAAGCTATTATGAGAGATAAATGATACAATGAGAGCCGCATGCAATTTACTGTAAAAAACGAACAAGCAAAATGACCTCTCAAATGTTTGAATTTTTCTTTTTTGAACCTACTGAAATTTTAATGTTCTAGGTAGTAAAGTCAAGTTTCATATTCAGCTTTGCTGTTAATGTCAACATGCACATGACAGGTTCCAACTAAGCAGAAAAATAGGACATTATGATGCCAACCTAGTGTTCCATTATTATCAAGAATAAATGAACTCAACTTACACAGAGGTTCTGTATTAACTGTTTCCAGAATACACTCCTATGTGCAGTACTGTCTCATAGGAGTTTGTCTGACTGGCAAATATTAGATGTTCTGGCAATGAAAAGAAACTCTGAGAGCCCTTCTTATTCTGAGACTATAATCGTGAACAAAAATACGCTGGAAGCACTGGTGAAAACACGGCCTCCTGGAGCCTATGATCACAATCCTTTTGAGGAGTAAAGTCTGCCAGCTCATAGCAAAGGTCATCTTCAGTTTGCAGCTTCAGGCTTTTAATCCTGAGTAAGCCAATCAGATCCATATTAAGTGATGAACATATTATGTTAATTAGCATAATTATGCTAATGAACATTCCTTCAAGGAATATTCATTCATGATTCAGTAGTTAGGTATTATCATCTGAAACCAATGGAAAATGTTTTGAAAAACTCAATTAACCCCTTTGGGGCAATCCCAGACCTCAACAGATTGGCTTTTGATGCCACCTCTCCTATTTATTCCCAGACTTGCACCCGTCTATGGTCATCCCTTCACTGGAGTGCTCTGCCTTTTCCAAAGTCTTCATTTTCTTTCTGGCAGGGACTTCAATCCTGACTAGAAAAAGGTACAAAAAAAAACCAAACCAAAAAACAACCACCCACAGAAAAGCTCTATAATAATGTTTTATTTCTGAAGCCCTCTGTACTTCTTTGCAAGACCTAGTATCTTGATTCAGTGGCTGATGTTGTTGGTTCTGCAGACTATCCCAGTGCTGTCATCTCCTGAACAAGAATGAGAAAACACGGAAACAGCAGAGAAGTTGACTGAGCCTGCACAGGACTGAAGTGGGGTGACAAGCCAGGGCCTCGCCTAAGACTGGCACTACCCTGCCCAGTATATGTGCTGTATTCTGCAGTAAAAGGAGCACCTGCTACAGATGGTACTTACTGTTTTCTATCATACAGATACAGCTCTGTTTTGCATTCCTGATCCAACGTGACAACACGCATTTCTAAGGTTATGCTTACACTCCCATGCGTTAACACACGCCCAGTATCATGCACAAACCACAGGTTTTTGGAGGCCAGCAAGCTATTTGGCCAGATGCATTTGAGGCATTTAAATATTATTCTATCCATGTGCTGGTATGAGTAGCATCTACATGTGTAAAAATCATATCAGTGGATATAAAACATCATCCCTCCAGTGAATTGAAGGCCACATCATTTCAGCTCAGCAGCTGGCAATACAGGATTTTAAACGATACACTTAAGATACACTTTTCTAATGATGAAATAGAGGAATATGTCTGTTGATAAGTCACACGTTCCCCGCAATAAGCCTCTCTGTGCTGTAAGGTTAGCCTAGTTTACACTGCACAATCAGCAGTACCCCACCAGTGGATCTTTCATATGCTTTATTAGTTTAATATGCCTAAACACTTGCATGTAGAACGGCCAGGGGATTGTCAACCCTGGATTCAGCTGCAGTGAGAACTGAACTTTGCAGCCCCGAAGCCCCAACTGGATGAGGGGGTGCACACGTGGCATCTGACCGGGCTAATGGGCCTGAGAAGTTACAGGTCTTTTAACTCTCCTCTCGCCACTGTGCCATTACTTCATTCCATCAAAACTGAAAAATAAAACATGTGAAGCACTCTGCAGTGACCTGTGTAATCCCACAGAGGTCACAGCAAAGACTGATTTATGATGAATGACAACTGCCAATGATTATGAAAATTGGTAGCCAGTATAGCATATATAACTCATGCCTGCAGAACAGGGCACAGAAAAATCATTTTCCCTTTTATTATCCCTAAAGGTTTACTGCTCTTAGCTTTATTCAAAGAAACTTAAGGCCCCGAGAAAACGATGCAGCATATATAAGCAGGGCAAACATTATGTCAAGCTATTTTTAAAATGTCAGTCTGTTAGCTGATGTAGGGTTCTGACTTAATATGTTAGAGAAAATGAATGAGTCTGAAAATTTCTTTTTAGTAGTTTAGAAAATGGGATCTGAGATTGCTTTAAACAAGGTCATGAAGACCTCTCAACCTTTCCTTTTATTTATTTTTTTGCAAACATACTGACTGGTTTGATGGTGCACCACAGGCAAATATCTGCATGCTTCACATAATGAAACGGTGTCTTTACGTTATCTGGACAAACTCCCAGTGTAATTGCAACCAAAGTAAAACATCTCCGAGACTGCGAAGAAGTGTCAAAACAAGAAATAGAATAACACAAACCTGAGATGTTTTCCATTTGCAGACCTTCACATTGGTGTCTTTTTTCATACTTTTAGTTGTATACTGGAAAGCATAATTCGATGATAGACGTGACACCCTATATTAGTTTTTATTTTGACAAATTCATTAAACATCACATAACTTGAAAAATGAACCAGGAGGCACTAAGCCAGCCTGGGAAGATTGTACTTCATAAACTGAATTGCTCACATGGGCAACATTTTGGTGGAAGTTATAGATTTTCTAGCATATCCCTGATAGATAGCACTAATATAACTTCAATAAAAACTCCGGATATGTCAATATGAAATTTTTTCTAGCATCGAAAGATGTAAGATACTTCAGCTAATAAATTGGAAGACTCCCTATTCCTCATGGTACACTAACTTACACATCAGATTATAGCAAGTATTGAAACCATCTAAGGTACAGCAGGCAGCTGTAGCTATGCTGCTTATAAAAGTTGCACTAAATTAAGTTATCCATGTACTACAGGCAATAATAGGAATTTAAGATCAAGAACAAGCATTTCTGTAAAATGTTAGCATCCTTCTATTTTTAACTTTGATAACATATGATTTTTCAAACCAACAAATTAATGAAAAAGATAACCAGTATCTGCTGCATACAATTGATGTGCTTTCTCTTCGTTCCAAAAATAAGACCTTTCACTTACCTCCCTAAGATGTACTGATTTTTCAAAAACTGTGACCAATTCCAAATTGATTTAGTATGAGGAGTGCAAACAGCTATCGTGTTCTGAACGAAAAACAGATAGAGCATTCAGAAGGCTGCCAGTGCATGAGGGCAGGGTAGCATGTGTGTGCATATATAGACACACATACAGACACATAATATGTGCATATATGCATGCACACAAACATAAACATACAGCATTCCGTTTTGTCAGAGTTTAAATTACACATCTATTGCTGCACCTTACAAACAATGACTTCCCACAACAGGATGCACAAAATGTGACTGGAAATAGCTGCCTGGTTGTTTTCACACATTCCATTACCAGTGACTGTAGATAGCAAGAAGACAGCAAAATTCACAAATGTTTGAATAATGACAGTTTTTAAAATTGACAGAAGATACCATGGGTGCAGGTTACCAAGTCTGAAGTAGGTGGCTGGCAGGAATTTGAGACACTACCTGGGCTTGGCTAAGAAAATTCTCCAGTTTATGGTACAAAAATTGATTCTGTACACGATGGAATCAGCAGCACGTACCGCACTTCGATGGCCACAGACGGCTTCCTCAGGCATGCTAACCATTCGATACTACCTCAAGGTTCAAGAGAAACTTCCTAGCCAATGTTACCAATAGATTGTACAGACTTTGTGATTACACAGTAATTCCAAAATAATTACTGCATTATAACCCAAAACCTGTGTTCAAAGGTGTCTAAATAAGTTATGTTGGTGCACTCCTAATACTGCAGAGATAAGTATTCAAAAGTCAGTGCACCTGAACAAGGCATCAGCAGCTGATGCAGTTCCTTAAATGTGTAATCTCAGGTTCCAAAAAAGACTTTTAAAGGCTCAAAACACTGCAATGCATCTGACTGAGAGAAAATAGTGTTCATTGCTGGCTTTCACATCCTTGAGTCACAGATTCTTATATTTAAATATTAACACCAACACAATGTAGGATATTTTTTCTCTATCAGAGGCACTTATTTGTACTTCTACCTGGTACTTGTCTCTACTCCTGCACAGTAACATGATAATATTTAATGACAGATTTTTTCATTTGTGTTAAAATCAGAGCAAAATACATTAAATCTCTTCCACTGGTGAAATCACCAAATTTTCAGTGATCTTCAGACAGCTGCTCTGCATTCAGTGAAGGTGGATGCTTCATATTTGTATGAGAAATGCTTCTCAGAATACCGTTTATCCTTAGCCAGGAGCCCTAATACTCAGGTTTCTGAATATTAACGGATAACATTAAAGCAGTCAGTAGGCTCTGAAGGCGTATCGCCACCTGATACGGATATACAGTTCTGCCATACTTGTATGCAACTTCTGGCATAGAACACTGTCCTCTCAGAAATGTACTAATCACAGTTGGCATAAATCGCTGTTCTCTAGAAAGATGCAGTATTGGCAGTGTTCGGCTTCAGCTAAGTACTTCCAGGTACATAGTACTGGGAATAAAGAGATGCAGCTTCAGAGCAACCTGACTGCCAGGGAAAGCAAGATATGTCCTCAGTACCATTTCTTCAAAAGAATGCACTGTGACTCCCTGTACACTCACACTGCAACACAAAAGGTTGAAGCTTTCTCGATCAATGCCTTTGGGCCCTGGCAAAGAAATCACTTTCCTTCTTCCTCAATTTATGCAGGCTGTGATGTTTCCAGAGTACTAAAGTGATCCATTACATAATCCACAATAGTCCTCCTTAGCATCTAATGCCTAACTAATGTAAAAAAAAAAAAAAAAATCAAGAAAATAAATCTGGATTCTTGTCAAATTATTATTATATTGGCATGACTCAAAATTCAATTTCTTGACTCTCAAAAACTACATTGTATAATTTGGAAAAACTATTTACTCTTTCCTCCTAAAAAAATACCCAGAAACTGTCCCTTTTTTTGCTGTCTGAGCCAAAGAAATGAACAGATGTAGAAAACCTTTTGGTTCTGTTGTTAGTCACAAACAACAGAAGAAGAAGAAGGTGTTATACCCACAGCATGGTTTAATTCAGTACTGGTAAATACTTCAGTAAGATTTTATCTTCTCTGGACAAATGCAGTAATTTCCATAATTTATTCATTAAATGTAGAAATGCACATAATTTCCTTTGTTTTCTCTCTTAAGAAATACCGCATATTCTTCCAGGATGATGATTTCACTTCCAAAATGTGATGAACTCAGGAGACAAAAATCAGCAGATGATACTATCACTACATTGGTTTCTAGAGAAATATCTGTGGTTAGAGCAGAATTCCAAAACTGTGGATCGAAAGCAAAATTTAAGCTGTATTACTGAAGTACCTACAGAATTTTTCTCTGTAAGGTTAGATTGGAGGCAGTGCCACCCTATACAGAAGCACACTAGGTTAGTGCTACAGAGCTCTCACAGTCAGAAAATCAAAAACATTTTAGTCCTAAAAATCTTTAGTTCATAAAACATGTTTTTACATGCTCTGTATGTTTCTTTTTTGTTTTCAAAAAAAGACATCATTTGGAAATGAAAAGCTTTTTTGAAGGTTAAGTATTTGTGAAAATGAGGCAGCTACAGTCAGGAATGTTTAGAACGAAATTCTAGCAGAAAAGTTGCTAAGGCCACAGAGCAGTTTGCCCTGGTTTGTTCTCCTGACCAGATAAGAAAGCCAGATCCCTGTTTTCTTACATCAGTCTTGTTTCTAATAGCAAAGCCACTTACTGATGGTCCACCCACACTGCTTGCAAATCATAATGCACTGGAATACTAAATCAGATAATAGTAGAGGTTAACAGAATTTGAAATGCTTAGAGACTTGACTAAAAGCTCTTCAAGTTCATGAATCTCCTTATATCACTGTTACATTTCGGCAGATCGTTCCCCCCTGCTAAGAGGAAGCAATTATGGCAGGGGAACAGACTGCATGGATGACCTGAACCTTGCTCACAACAGATGAGAAAATATGACACACTACTTCAATGTCTGAAAGATTTTTAAAGCTGGTAGAAAGGAAATATTAATGAAAGAGGGGTGATGGAAGGCTGGGCTGGGGGTAGGTCTATAAGACCATAAAGGCACTAAGAGTAGGACTTCCGGTATAGACATACCTGAAATGGCATTCCATAAGAACTGCAACTTCAAGTTAGATACGTGCTTTGTAGAGAAGATACAAGTGTGTATATGTATCTAATACACATACGTTTGTCGTATCACCAGCAATGACAGAAAAAGTCAGTGCTCAAGTATGGGAGCATATGCACGCTGGGAAATCTGCCTCTGAGAAAACAGGCACAAGCTTTCTGGGGTACCTTTTAGTAGGCTGAAACAGCCTCCTGTAATGTGAAGGAAATTGGCACCAATTTAAAAATTAATTTCAAATTGATGCAAAAACAGTCCAACTCAGACTGTAAGGGCAGTACTCAGAAATCAAATTTATTGGACTGACTGGCAAAAGCATATCACGATTGAACATAACCCCTAGCTTTAAAACTTATATGAATTATTTTGGACACCACAATTGTTAAAAATTTATGCAGACATAGAAAAGGAATAATGTTGCTGAATGTTTAATGCTATTCATTTCCCAGCACTGACTAGGAGTAAACAGGAATGACACGTTCCGTTCTGATTATGGGCTGTGAGTAAGATCAGCTGGCTCCTTCACACTGATTTCTCTGTTCTGTGTGCTTCTCTCATAAACCTTTGCATCTGCCTTAGTCTTCTGCCCGCTAGCATATGGTGCACTTGGTGTGTGAATGTACTTACGCTAAACAAGAATAAAGTGCTTTTTTATTTGATACATCTCCTTTAGCAGAAGTGGAAGCTATTCCTTTCATATTGTACTAGACAGCTAATGATCTCTAAACACACTAATTGCCTTAAAGTTTTTCCTTCTTGATTTTAGCTATGCTGTGGTTTCCTTATCATATCTCCTAGTCTCATCACAATAAAAATATCTAAGAACAATACATAAAAAGGAAGATTTCAGTTTTCATCTACACAGAGAATGTATTTTTGGGGCTGTGTGAATCAGCCTTGTGAGTATCATCCTTGGATTGCTTTACTGACACAGGTATCTAATTGTTATTTTATTTTTCAAATCCGTTGCAACAATACATATAGATCTTACACTAATCATATGATCATGTATTTTATATTTATAGAAAAAGAAGGCTGAATATATTAATAGGGCCTAACTGATGTGTTTTCAGGCTCACTCAGGCATTCTTCAAAATGATGGTCAACATGTTGATTCTAACTAAATGAAGCTGAAAATAGATTTTCTCAATATATCACATCAGCATACACATCTGCTGATCAGTGTTAATTAGTCCTGTATTTTCCAATTTGTAATCTCTGTATGTTTTATGGGAATGTAAGTAGTAACACATTAGCATATATAACCTCTCTGGAAAGCTTCTGCTGAGCAAGTGACCAATAAATTGCTGTTAATGTAAACATTAATCAAATTGAATGCCAGTATGGAAAAGGTCTCAAGTTGAGAGGAAAAAATCACCTTTCTGTCATGTATCTTACTGTTGACCTGTAATTAAGTAAGACCATGATCTTTTCTGAATATTAAATGACAAATAAATATATTTGATTTAGCATCTTTTATGCCATGTAGAAGAGCTAATCACCTCACCATTAGTGTGAATGCACACCACTCACTCTACAGTGCTGAATTAAATTTCCATCCATTGGATTAAGGAATAAAAAAGAGAGACAGCAAAAATTTGCATAAATTACTACAAAATGATATAATTTGAGAAAGAAAAGGTCAGCATATAATGCCACAAATTGATGAATACTTCAAAGAAATGTAATGACCTAGACTTGGCCTAAACAAGCTACTGTATGGCCATAAATGTACCATTACTGTGAATAAATGAGAGATTGCAGTTATAGTATATAAGAGGTAATAAATATATAAAATACAATCTGTTGTCATGAACAGAGAAAGCATTTAAATTATAGTGCTGCTGTGCACTTTAATAACATTATTTATGTTATTCACCCTTCAAAATTTCTCTTGCTCTTATCGGACCCATCTTTCCTCAAAAAAACCCAACCACAGAAAGAATAAAAGCTAAACCAGAGTCTTTTCATGAATTTCCCAAGGTGTGATTACATGCATATACTAACTGGACTGAGCATGTCTACAGAAGGAATGTTTAAGTTTGGCCAATTTGTGCGTTTGTGAATAGGTCACAGAGAGCCCAATTGGAACACTGCAATTTCACAGATTCAGCGCAAACAGAGATAAAATAGGTCATCTAAAATAAGAAAAATGCATTAAGTCAAAGAAAGCAGAAGTGAGATGACTTAAAATGTAGTTATCTACAAATTTTACATATATTCATGTTTTTGACTATGATGAGGTGTATACAGAAATCTACTCACTCAGCATTCTCTTCCTAAAGCTAACTGAAATACAAATACCTTCAGTTGCATGCTTCTGTGTAATAACTAGAAGGACAGAGACCACAAACCAGAAGAGATCATCCTGAAGAAACCTAGGGGACAGTGATGACGTGCCAAAGGAGAGATGAAGCTAACTGATGAAATGAGGAAAGGCAGGAGGGATTTCTAGATGAGACATGGTAGGGAGTGCATGAGTTGTTGAGGGGAGAAACCCTGGCGCTCTGCCGCTAAGTGCTGACAACCATCAAGACTCACTTATGTCAACAGAAAGTGAAAAGGCACAATGTTTCATGGCAACATGACTTCAGAGAATAAGACTGAGAAGGTAAAAGGATGGAAACAGCACATGAATTTATGGAAACTTCAACCTGAAAGCAAAGCAGTAGAACTGAGGTCTTTAAAAAAACTATAGATTATTTGCCAGAGCGTGGAAGTCTCAGTCTACCAGTCCTAAACAGTCAACAAGAGGAATGTAAAATGGGAGGCCTGGGGCTTGGTTTTCTTCCTCTTCCTTTCTTGTTTGCTTTCTAGATACTGAAGGCTGGGGAGACTGGATAGCGAGAATTATTTTGCAGTGTTGTCTTTGTTTTCTTTATTGAAAAGTACCATTGTTCAGGCAGATTCTACACTAAAAAAACTGCAAGGTTTTTGTAAGAAAAAGCAAAGGTATTTGGCACTTTTTCTCACTGCTAAGGAGTGAAGGAAATACTTTATGAGGGAGATGCATGCTAATAAAGTACGGTTGCCTCTTGAAAGAGAGGTGGTTCATTTCTTGACTGGGTTGCTAAGTAGGTTGGTCTCCTGATCAGAATAGCCATTTGTTTTTTATACTATTTCTTACTATTTCCTTTTAAACATTTTTCGTAAAATTTATTCTGACTGATCTTTGTTTAATTGCAGTAATAACCACCAACTGAAAACCAAAATACAATGATCTTTTAAATTAGCATTATTTACTGAAATGAAAGAGGAAACATTATTTCTCTCTGCACTAAAACCAGTAAAAGGTCAGGAGGCTTTGGTACTGTTCTTAGTACAATTGTGAAGATTTCATGGGAAGGTAACTGTAATTACCATCAAGTATAGCTTTGACCTTAACACATACCTGAAAGGACAATTAGGTTCAGCTCTGAAGCATTTTATCTTTAAGCCTCTTGCTGAATAAAGACACTTTATTTCTATAGTCCGGACTATGTTACTCGCCAAATATAGCATTTGTGGCTGCGATGGTGCACCAGATTTCACGTTCTGGCTGTTATAGCATATGCATAATAATCTACAGATCATGCAACCTTCTAAGTTTTCCTGTGCTGACTCCTTTCTAACGTGTTTAAAGACATATGTGGTATCATTCTTTATTTCTCTTATAAAGAGTTCAGTCTTCTAATTCCTTGACTTCAGTGTGCTACAAATCAGCCTAAGGACTATACAGTTTTACAAATGTAAGAGAGAATGAATAGCAGAACAGGTGGCATAAACAAGATGAAGCAAGTATCTCCTGACTCGGGTTGAGGAAGCTAACTGTCACTGTCTACATGAGTCAACTCAAAAGGCACACAGCCTTCAAGCATTTCCACATCCTTTAAGGATGAGAAAAACAGTCTGAAATAAGATATTACTTTTTTTTTTTCCTACAAATGTGGACCATGACCAGGTGAAGCTGAAACTGAACTCCCAGCTAGAGCTCTGCTGCACCTTGCAAAGCTACCTAAGTCAAAGTGACAGACCAACTAGGAACTGAGAAATATGCCACAATTCCTTTAAAATAATAATTTCACAAGCTCTCAAGACCATTACCATTTTGTAATTGTAAAGAGAGATGAAGATTGCACAAAGATATTTCAGCTGTTCTTTACTCCTATCCATATCCACATTTTTAGTGATTGCAACTTTTTAATCCTACTGCTATGTTTATTAAAAAGGTACTTTATGTAGACACCTTCTAGGCCTATAATCTTCAGGAGATCTTTCTTCACACTGTATCTTTTTACTTTTATTTTTTGTTACTGTAAGTAATCTATGTAATTAATTCCATGAAAAGATTTTTTTTCTTTAAAGAAATTAGACCTACTTTTTGGATTGTTAAGTAGTGCGTAATCTTCAAATGGGACATTAAAAACTGTAATCAGTGACATCACCATGACAACCTATTAAGAAATGTCTAGAGATGCTTCTGAAAACGTAATTCTTTAATATAATACATTTAAATGAGTTCATCAGAACAAAGCACCCTAAGTAGATTTATTGTGAACTGAATATCCAGCAAAAAATTGACTATATAACTAACACTACAAATCTCAATGTGACTTCAATGAGGGAGGGACATTAAATTCTCCCTGTGATTTCCATCGATTTAGTGGGGGGGGCGGGGGAAGTATGAAAAGAAAAATTGGGCTTTCTTGCACTAACAGCCAAACCTTCACTTCAGCACATGAGTTAGGGAAGTACGGGTGCTGATCCTGCCACCACTTTGCACAACAGCACTGCTTTTATTCGGGCAGCAGCTCTAGCACAGCAAGGTGCCATCTCCACAAGCACAGAAGGCAGATCTGATCTGTATGACAGATGTCACTGAAGACATTATCTGATTCCAGTTTTAAGTATCTAAAGGTCCGAAAGCTAATTCTTCAGAACCCCTGCACAGAGGGGGAGACTTTAAAAAGCTCAAAAAGTTCCTCAGTACATAGGCTTGTATCCTTCATGATGAATGTACTTCAGTTGTAAGCATTAAACAAATTAGCTCCTTAAAAAGCAATGGGATTTACAGACCAAGTCTCAGCCCATCTTTTCTAAAGTCTTTTGGTCCTGCTACGTCACACATTGCATTTCACTAACTGTTTTTGGTGCATACTTCTTCCTGTATAATTTACAGTCTGCTAACTTGTAGCTACGTACTACACCAGGTGAGGGCCTCTAAGAATTAGGCATAGCTGAAGCCCCTGTTGTGCTTTAGCCCCTGGCTATTACAAGATGCTTTGCCCACTGTCCTGCCTGCACTGAGTGAAACTGGAAGCAGCAGAAACATTTTTGTAGCAAAACACAACATTAAAATATAAACAAAACATGCCATAAAATGCCTATCTGCAATATATTTGTGTTACAAGGTTATACAAATCATACACTCAGTAGCTGAGGAAAATGTATTTGAGATAATAAAACCCAATCAAAATAATACATCTAAATGTATCACAAAGGCTTAAAAAAATATTAAAAACCATACTTTTACAGATAATCTGTTTGAAGAGATTGGTTATACTTCACAAGAGTAAACTACCCACCACGCTTGCTGTAAAACTCCTGGCTCATCCTCAAAATAGCTAAAATAATATCAGAATTTCTTCCTTGCACCTTCCATTCTCTCATCTGTCCATTCAAGTTACAGCTTGTTCTTGTCTTTTACAGTTATGTCCCCTGCTTGTGCCAGCTGAGTTTATTATGCCCTTTTCCAGATTAGATCTTGTGTTAGTTCCATCTGTTGCAAGCAGGATGCATTTTTAAAATAAAGCACTTCCAAAATACTGTTAAGTGTTGCGGCTGCATGACTGGAGGAGAGGGGGGTGAGCTTTCCACGTACCATACGGCTTTCCCTTAGAATGATAGATCCTTTTCCTGCTGCAAGGAGTTCATGGTAGGGGCAGTATCTCAACTCCTGCAAACCGGCACTGCTTCGTCCACATTGTCTGTGTCTGCGTTACTTCATATCAGCTGCAAGGCTGCCTCTTAAACCATGCTGTTGCCTCCTAAACTATTGTGAATCTAGGCATTTTTAGTCAATAATTTTATCTAAGATGGTTAAACAGTCTATGGACTTTGGGATGCTCACCCTCAAAATGCTTTAAAGCAATTGCAGGAATAGGTTTTAAACGCCTTCTGAAAATTGGGGTTTTTAAATTGGTATCAAAACTAAAGGCATTCCCAAATCACCAATCCCTTTTGAAAACCCAGGCTATTACACTTAGAAAACACTGACTCTCTATTAAACTCCTTGTTATTCTTTTACTAATGAGACACTTTACCAGCCTGTCATCACCCGCTGTGATTAATTCTCTACTTGTAAAATTTTAGCGCTCTCTCTGCTGCTGCTGTTAATGTGCTTTGTACCAAATAAAAATGAAGTTGATGCTTACAAATCCTGTCTGGAGGTTGCTTAAAAAAAGCTCTGCTTTGGCTTACATTAATGAGGCCAAGTGTACTGATTTTAATTCAAAATTATTCTGGATAATTAAACAGTGTAAGAGACTACCATGGAAGGTGTGAAATTAATCACTGCTTAAAGAGATTTATAATATAGTATCTTTTAAAATCTATGCTTTGTTATTACCTGCCTATGGCTCACATACACTGAAATTTAGAATTGAAGATCATATGCATTCTTTTCATCCTAGTAATATTTGTGAATCTAGGAATAAGAATGAGAAAACATTTGCTAAAAACTAGGATCTATGTAGTCATATAGTTACCTTGAATAAAAACTGATAGGAAAAAAGTACAGCACAGAATCTTGCGCTGTGGAGTGCACGCTGCACTACTGAGAACAGTGTGAAATTTATCTCAAGCAGATCAAGAAACAAGAACTATAAGCAACCGAAACCTGCAGTTCAGTGTGGTGTCACCCCTTCTCTTTGAGCTACACAGTTCCTGGGAAAGGACTTTCCCTAGGGTGCTATCTAAAGATGGAAGTCAACATGCAGTTGTTGACTCATCCAATGATGACTACATGTCCTCTCCCAATTCTGCTTATTCAGAACCCAATCCGACTCACAGTCCAAGATTGTGTAATAATTTCCATAATGCATGTGAAATGTGAAGGAGATGTTCCTACTGTTAAGTAGATCTTCAGTGAAGATTTTTTTTTTTCTAATTGCTACATAGATCTTCAGGATGATCTAGGACTTCAATAGACAATATGAGTGAAAAATAGTTCTGAATTACACTTTCATTGTTACATAGTAATGTACTTGCAATTCAAGATTGGATGCCTGAGCATCTTCCTCTATTAGAGAAGTTCAGAACCTATTCTGTCTCACAATTTACATGGAATGAAGGAAGACAATTTCTAATCCATCTAAAAAGCACAGTGGCAGCGTTCAGATTGCAGGCCTCTCAGGAGCTAATGTATTTAAAGAGCTTTTATGCCGGAGACAGTTAGCTTTCTCCTTTTTTCATACTAAATAAATTTCATTAAATTAAATAGGATGAAACCATATGCTTTCCTTGAGTCTTCTAGTTTTAAAATCTTCTAATGCCTTGCAAATCTCAAATGACCAACTTGAGACAGTAGATGAGTCTTGCAAAAATGCAGATTCCTAATCATATTCATTTTTCAGTTTACTCAGACACACATATTTACAAAAAAAAAATACACACAATATTGTATTTTAGTGCTGTTTGTGTCTACTGTTTTCCCAGAGCCAGAGCAGAATAGCTACTGCCATTCTGGGAAATTGTTTCACTGTTAGAAATTTAAAACACAGTAGAAATGAACAGACAGATGAAGCTTCGTATTTATTACAAAACTAAATAAAATGTGGCAGAAAAAAACCTCTTCCATACAACAAGCAGGTGTGTATAAATTACCATCACTTCAATGAAAGAGACAGAGGAATCCAGATTATAATGAAACCTGAACACACAAAAACTGGAAGCCACGATAAGGGAAAAAAACTGACTATTGAATCTCAAGGCCTGCATTTTTCTTCCCTGAAGTACAGAATGAAAGCCAGCAAAATCTCAAACCATCTCCTTCCACTTGAAATCTAAAGCAATCCTCAAAAACAAGAGAACTGCAAAACAGTGCTTTAAGCTATGTTGTTAGAACATGTATTAATCAGAACCGGAATGAGAAAGGCGTAGACGTTTTTTTTATCTTTAACAGGAGTATTATCTCTTCCAAAAACATTATGGCAACTACAATTTAAAACTTTTTTCAAGACATTTTTTAATGTAGTCTGAAATGCCAGATGAGATTTATATATGGCAGTGAGATATATACTTTTTTTTCTAAAAAAAAAAGATACTCATCACATTAGCTTCATGTTACTGCTATGTCAGCTTGGGTGTAAGTTGTGACAGTTCTGGCCCTGACGGACACCTATCCATGGGAAATCAAACAGATGTCAGCAGAGGATTTCACAGGAATCCATGAATTGTGAGATCCTTCCTTTATTTCTTTCCCAAGATCTAAGCTGAAAAACTAGGGTATGTCTACCTGGATGAGTACAGACAACACGTGTTCTCCCTGCCAGCTCCCAGCTGTATGAATTGAAACAATTTCCACTCAAAATGTCATGTAGATTTGTTGGTCCTCAGTCAAGCTAATAATGTCCTACCACATGGCACAGCACAGATAACCCTTTGTAAGTGCAAACTCCTGAGTCCCACTGTGCCACCTTGCCACTCATAGTTAGCTTAAAAGTACAATTTTAGGACTGCATCATTTGGAGACATATATGGAAAGCATTTTAAAGTGTATCTTTATGCACTTTACTGGTCATAAACTACAGTCAAGACTTGAAATGAGTACAGAGAAACATCATTATGCATCATCTCTGAATCCAGTACTGCAAGCCTAGAACACTGCTTCATATCAGTCCTGCTGCTACCTAAGTTATTTGCAACTGTACTGAGGACATGAGCAGAAAGCAGTTATTGGATTGATCATATTTCACATGAAGTCAATTTAGAAGCGCCCATTAACTGCCATGAGAAAAGACAGACATTTTAAAGCCAATTGTCCAGTTCGGTTTGCATATTTTTCTGTCATTGCCTTTTTATTCAAATTATTTATCTTTCCTTACTAGGAACCTGCCACATTGATACTAATGAATTATCGATGTGAATACTCTACCAGTGGCTTCTTGACATTTACTCAAAAAAAGAAAGGCAAACACACTTCTGCGTTATTTTGATACTTAACGAAAACAAAATTACTATTTACTACAAGAGCATAGCTTAAATAATTTTGTATACTCAAACTGTTTCAAACCTACAACAAGTAAGGGAATACTCTGAGAAAGCTTTGAACTCTGATATTTTACTCCTTTTAATGCATTTAGAGCCATGCATTTTGTAACCAAAAAAAGTGAAAAGAGAATGGCAATCAGGTTCATAAATCAGAGTTATCTGCTCAGTTGCGTTCACCGTGAAATGTTAAAAGTTAAGCTTTGTATTTGAGTCCCTAGTAGATTAGTTACACTACGTCTTTTTAGTTCTCTAGAGGTCAATCTCCAGCAGTGCAATCACCCCAGAGTGCCTTTCACATTTGTGCACTCCCACTGGACTTGGCAGGAGTCTGTACGGGTGCAGGGACTCCTTCCTACTGGCTGTGCTGCAGGATTAGGTCAGAGCCACTTAGAATTTTGTAAATCTCTTTCTATATTACACTGGTCCAGACAGTGATGCAGCAAACAGCATTAATGTTTTAAAGAGGTAACTAGCAAATATCAGTATCACTATAAACGAAGCTGACAATTTTGGACAAATAGATAATGAGTCTAGGCACTGCTTTCCTAAGTTAAATTATTGCAACTAGCTCCACTGTACATGTATAAATAACACAAAAATACGTTACTACAGGATGCTATCCATTACTTTGGAGCACTTACTCATTACAATGTGCATTAGTTCTTACTGTCCTACTCAACACTGCCCTAAATAACTAAGGGGCAGGGGAATGTGTATTAATCATTTACTGATTACTTAACGTATTACTTATAAGTTGTCATAAATTAAAAGTGTAATTTTTACACTAAAAATGTGTTCCTTAAGGCACATACATGGTGAACTTAATGTAAATTCAATATATGTTTAACAAAATTTATATATAGCTTAAGGTTAAGAGTGTGGGAGAACCTTGTAAAAGTGCAAATGAGATATACTAAGTGCTACTGCCCCAATAAGAACTACACAATGTATTGCAGTGTACAATACTAGAGGCCAAGTTTTATTTTCCTCCCATAGTTTACTCATCTCCAAACTACAGATCCCATTAAAGTTAATGGAAAAAAGTTTCAAGTTACTCAAGCCACAGTTGATTGGGCCATTTGATACATCTGAAACGATATTCAGTGTAGAAATGTTTTCTCTCTTCTCAAGATATACACAGGAATAAAATGTTAGCAAAAAGATAAAAATTTCAGGAATGTCAATAGGATTTAGAGGTAGATTATATATGCTGTGATTTTCAAGATACCCAAAATAGTTTTGGACTATTTTTAATGATGGGCAAAATGCAGAGCTTATCTGAGGAATGACAGGGGCATTGGCTCACCTGTGATTTACCTGCATGCTGTAAGATGAAAGTTGTATTTCTGCTACTGCAGAATCAAATCAGAAACCTGGTTAAGAGTTGCCCCATAGTCGCTCTGTACTCTTGGTATGGAAGAAATAAGCTAAGCGCTTGGGGCACTCCATCAGTTCTAACTTTTCTTACCAGCTCACTCGCACTGAGGGGCACAGCGTGTCAGAGACTCATGCTCTGCGCGGCTGCCTGGATAGGAAAGGAAGCACTCAGGCCTATCACCTACCCCGGTAGTTCCGACAGGCAGCACACAGGACATTGAAATCTTGCCTTCTATCTATGAAACAGATTTGCCATGTTTAATAGGACGCTGACATAAAACAAGCTTGAGTTCTGTAGACTTGCAATTTTTGAAAAAGCTTCTGTGCTTACTATAGCAATTTGGAGGAAAGATGATGCAACCAGCACCAGAATACCACCAGCAGTATTTTCATCAACTGCAGAACGAGATACTAAATACTCCCCGTGCCCCCTGCAAGCCTCTTGACACTATGGATAGCCCGTCTGACAGGCGTGTGGAGCTGTGTTCTGAAGCAAATGAAGCTCCAACGTATTTATTCTACAGTTTGGGGTGTTGATTAAGAACTTTCTCATTCTATTGATGATACAAAGCCTTTCCAGTGAAAAGACTGCGCATACATACCATTAACACTCATCTTAGACATGGAACTCCTGGGATGCTAGGAAAAAGGTCTTCTTTTTGGTCAAATATGCGTTTCTTTTTCACAGGTAAGTTTTCTACATTTTTTTCATTTTCTTTCTCTTTATGCTCAAAATGATTTTTAGATAAAAGCACCCTTCGGAGAGCAGCATCTGTTCATCTGTTCAGTTAAATATTGCCTGATAACTAATGAAGCTCATATGTTTTCTACAGGTTTCCCTTGAAGCAAACTTTGCTGCTACTTGTGTTTTCTAAGAGTACTTCTCTTAGAGGGATGCATTTTGAAACAAAAAGGAAGACAGCAAATTATCTACACCACATTTCAGTGGCCTGAAAGTCTTACTACAAGGAAAATTCTAAAAGATACCCCTTTTATTTTTAATCTACTAATGGACAGCTTTATAGGTGGCAATAATACTTAGCATTTTACATGTCAGATAAGATACTCAAATATAAACTACCCAGTTTTAAAAATCGTATCTTACTGAGCATTGCTACCCCCCGTTTTTAGTTAGGGCAGGAAGTAAGATGACTTTGCTGAGGACTACCCAATTACACTTTGCTCTCCGTACAGCCCTCTATGCTTCTGTAACTCCTGTTGGTGACATCAGCAGTGTCAGAACTCAGATTAAAGACAGGTACCTGCAGCTTATCTAACAGCATAAAACAAATACACGCAGTAGTACCAGATAGTATGCAGGTTTTTGCATTCAAGTAAATCTTTACATATTCTTATTCACATGCCTTACAAATTCTAGAAAGTTACTGAAAACATAAAGACCTCATACATGAAAAGGAACCTGTTAAAAAACACGAACGTGTTTCTCAAGTAAGTGAAAGGACTGTGTGGCTCAGGGGAAGGTTATTGAATTTCAGAAAGCTTTAAATCTAAGACACCCTTTGAATCCATTCCAGATTCACTGTGAATGAAAACCATTACCATCGTATATGCTCTAAGGTATGTGAGATGAATTTGGCGTCTCAATCTAGTGTCTTTTGAGCAGTCGTTCGGATCACAAAGTCACGATGACATCTTTCAGTAACTGGCATTCTTATTGATGGAATCAACAGGATTTAATGGCCATGGAGACTGAACTACCTTCACTCACACTTCAGGCATATTGATGAGGCAGAGGGGATGTTTGTGCTGTCATTGACTATACTATTGCAGCCTGAAGATAAACAGACGGATTTCAGCTTTCAAGGCTGTCAATCTGGCATTTTCCACAAGAAGGAAACACTAAAAACAAAGAGGGAAGCAGTCCAGCTCCAAATGACACCAGTAATGATGAATGGCTTGGAAGATCATACTTAATATCATTCATTTTTGTTCAAAAAATAAAAGGCATGTGCCAAGTTTTTAATGTCTCAATTCTCAGTCCTTTTTAAAAAAGAACCAGCTGTTTGGGGAGACAGAAGGAAAAGACAGCACGAGTGTATGCTGTAGAACTATGCTGAAATGGTACGGTAATGAGAGAAACTCTTTGCATATAGCAGTTGGAACCCAAATGTAACACAGTTCTATATTTCATGCAGCTCAGGCATAACACGCATCTAACCAGAATGCAAGAGGAGCAAAACTACTTCCACAGAGTGATAGCTTCAGTAAAATTAGTCATTATGGATGGGAAACACTTTTTTTTTTGTTCCTTAAGAACAAGATTCCTAACTGGTGACAAGTCCATCAGGAAACTTGGTGAAATTTATTATGATATTCATAGTAACTCCATTTAATAGGAAAAAATAAAGTGGCTGCCAACATCTTGTGGAGAAAAAAAAGTATTTCACAGTAACTGCTGGGTGCATCTCAAAATTTGGAAAATTGTGGTTTTGTACTCAGTAAGCATCTGGAAGTGAGAGCTGTCCTTTAAAAGGATAAGAATTTGGGCACACTGCTTTAATAATTGAAATGAAAACAGGAGATTATTCAACTACTTGTTTTTCAACAAGAAAATACTTATTTTTTTCTCTTGAAACAAAGAGGAGATTAATCACTGGAAAAAGTTTTTTAAGTACTTGTAAAAAAATTTCCACAGCCCCAGCTATTGAGTTGAGAAACATGCCAGGAATTTCATAAGAAGTTATGAGATGGAAGAGGAAAGAACAACCAACAGCTTCATTTTCTTCACAGCTCACTGGGATGGGCAGTCTCAAAATATCTGTCTTTGCAATGCCGGTATAACCATTGAAAAAACCATACAGAAGTTTTCTAAGGGTATCTATTCTTCCTATTATTACTGGCTTAGTTAAAAAACAACATACCAGAAATATCAAAGGAAGACATTTTTCAAGATTAATACTACATCCCTATTTTTCCAGCCCAGGAAGTTTATCTCATTTGTATGAGCTTCAAGTAGGCTATCCATTTCTGTATGCTCAACGGAATGAACCGCTGAACCTTTTGGTATGTTCCCAACATTTCAAAGTCTTACTTCGTTCAGTCATTTCATCTCTCGGCCCATGACACTACAGACAACGATATATGTCACCTCTACCTGATGAATCCATAGCCTGAAGTAAGAAGACATACGGTTTCTATCACAACTAATATGTATTCTAGCAGTCAATCAATGTGTTACATATCTGTACAGATACATAGGATAGTTTGTCAGTAAGATGACCTTTCTGTCACCCACTCATTGAGCTGCTGAATTTATCAGCCTGGAGGCTACAAACTGGAGACTGCAACAATTCTTTCATTGCACGAAGTCAGCCTAAGAGAAGAAGCAGCCTTTCATAAGCTAAACTGATAAAACGCCATTGTAACAGAAGCATATGTGAACACATTTGCTTGCCAGTCTCATCTTTTCAGTGCTCAGTCTATGGTTCTTTTTTGCTTTTCCTCACTTTTTGCATTTTTTTAAGATGCAACACTAATTTCCGACACTGGTTGTAGCTTAGCTGTAGAAAACACTAATTACTTATAAAACAGTATCTTCTAAAACTTACCAGATTTTAATCAAAGAGTTGACACAATTAACAAAATCTCCTCCCCTTCTGCATTTCCATTGGTTTTATAATAACCAGCATTATTTCTAAGGAAAGACTTAAATTTTGCTCATATTAACCAGGAATTATTACCACACCTGTGTGAGTTATAAGATTAAATTCCACAGAGTTTTCATGGTGCTTTAAAGGGTAAAAGATATCTGTAGAAATCAATGGATACTACAGTGCCAAATGATGCACTTTTCAAAAGATCATTTAGTAGGTAGGGAGTAAAACCTGTATTTCATCACTTAGTTATCCTCTGATATATGTCCTCCTCCCGAGGAGTAAAGATACACAGGCCTCTTATCAGAGGGAAACAAACAGAAACAAATTCATAGTTGCTGACAGTAAGAAACAGCACAAGTCAGAAGTTTAAGTTCACTCCCTAAAGTCAAACAAAGTGTTCATTGCTGGGGGACAGCCTTCATCAGAAATCTATATTCGGAAACACCGTGTTATACCACGTTATCTTCTCTCCAATAAACATAATCTCTCAATTGTATCCCATATACAGTTTGAACCCAAACTGACCAGTGCATGTTTGGTAATGTACAACTAAAATACCAACAAATAGGCTGACAAGTAATCCTTTTTTGTTTTTCAGTGACAAACTAGTCATATCTGAAGCAACAATGCAAAATCTGTATTCCAGTTGGCTGCCTTCAGAAACTGCTATAGTAATTGTACATTAGTAAATTAGGGCTTTCAATGTAAACATTAATAAAGTCTATACCATATTTGCGCTGACCAAGTGCAGTAACAGAGCACAATACCCTTCCAGACTGCCAGTAATAAAAAAACTGACACAAATATGTTTTCCTGGTTGGTTGCTCTCTAGAGATAAAGTTAAGAAATTATTATTGTAACTCTTCAGAGGGTAGAAAATATTTCTCTTTAACAATAAATATCTATACATTCTTGCCTGAATAAAGTAAAACAACCCAAAACAAGCGTACACACATGTACAACTTCCATGAAAATGAAGGATGGTTGTATACTTACACAGAAGAACCACTGCCTAGATCACGGTGAGTCACTGAGGATTTGAATAAAATTTCAGAGGCACTGCTAAGCTTTAAATCGGTGTGTCTTTAGGAATCACATTTCATGGAGGACTGTCAACATGGACATGCACAGCAAGATCCAAAGTCCTTGGTCTTTACTCCAAGATGGTGAAACACAACACAAAGCAACCTTGTGTCAAATACATAAGCCAAATAACGTCCTAGGTAGCTGAAAAGCAAGCCATAGTGATGGGGAGAACACTACACAAAAATCAGACCCAAAGTGTCTTTCTTATGGCTATCTTACATACACTACCTTGGAAAAAGGGCAAGGCACTAGAATTTTGCACCCATTTTTACAACTACCAGAAACATAAACTACCTTAACGCAGAACTGAGCACAACATGCCCATAAGTAACACTGCACTCACAGAAAAATCTTCCAACAGATCATACTGAAAAAAAGGAATGGGGCAAAACAAATGAAAAGAAAAAAGAAAACCTGTTCAATGAAATTCAGCAGGGCTAAAAAACCCACAACCCGCATCCTTTCATTTACTATATTCTATTTACTTAACTTTAGTTCTTTCTTCAGCTCTGCATGAATAAGCATGCAGGTTTGTGCCAAATCAAGAAAACTGTACATACAACAATCCAGAAACATTCGCTGTGCCTTGGTAATCTCTGCTCCAGGTTTCCTAATAAAGAGATTAAGGACTTCTATCTCAAGTTTACTGGCCCTTTAGTTTAGCATTTTGCCTTACTGGATTATACTTGTGTGATGTTTCTAAGGCACTATGATACTGTTAGATAAGTGATGCCACAATCGCAGTCATTAACCAATATTAACAAATGCCACATCACCTGGATTTCCTTTTTGCATAATTCTAGAACACATTATGTGCTAAATCTATGATTAATATACAGAAAGTATTTCTTCAGTATTTATCTGCCACTGCACTGTGTGAACAGTTTTCATCACCAGAACAATAAATAGCTCTTAATCCTGTTTTTTGTCTGAAAAAAAAAAAAGTCTCTAGCATATAGTCTCACTGAAATTTTTCACTTCAGTGTTCACTCTGTATTTTTCTGTAAGGACATTTGTTGACATATATTCTCTGTCTGTAGCTCTACATACTCACTTGCAAACTGCACAGCTAAAACCAGTGTTTCACAAGGCCTGGGAGCGTTCTCTATTTTAGTGCATATTATTAGTGTATTCTGTAGTAGCTGGGAAACCTTAGGCCATGAATTGTACCCATGCTGGATTCAATACTGAATTCTGAATTTAAATGACCAAAACACTATAGGGTGTAGTTTTATATCTATGCTTTCTGTGTGGAAAGAATATTCTGTCTAAAAATATCCAACAGAGATCTTTATTGAAATGAATGTGATCCCTATTGGTACAAGCATTCCAGCCTTGTACTTGTACTTCCTTGCCTTCATATTTCAGTTCATGAATATGATCAATTAAGCACACAACATGGCAGAATATCATCCTAATTCGTTATTCTTTTTATATAAAGTCCACTAAGTACACACACCCTGGTGAAATCAGAGCTGACTGATATTAAAAGAGTTTCTCAGAGACTCTGAGATTACAGATCAAGAACCAAGACCCTCACTAAACTACTTGATTTGTCATAGACAGTATTGGATGTGTGAAAAATCCATTGCAAAGCATTCGGTGCAAGCAAACGAACCCAAGGAGAGAACGGATGACACCGTAGCTGGTTCATTACTATCATGACCATTGCTTCAGATGTCTTCATTCACAGACCAACCTTCACCTTAAAAACAAATCCATTTCCTGATACTTAAAAGAACTTCATTAGTCCACCATCTGCAGTATTAGCCAATAATAATCTTTACAACTTCCCCATGAAAAAAATGTAAACATTACTTATATAACCTGGTTTAATCTTCCACTCACCCCACACACTTTTAACCCAACCACTCCTGGACACACAGGACAGATACACAGCCTGAGGAATAACTGCTTCTTTCTCCCTATATATACTTTTACATATAGTTGTATATGAATATACACATAATACATACATACAGAGCATATGGGAGAAAGCTCTGTGGTATGCTGCAAGTTTTAGATTCATCACCTATGGGAACAATGAAGGACAGCAGGTAGGGAATAAAAATCCACAGTTTTGGAAGGAAAAATAATTACAAATTGACCCTACTGTGTACAAGATGAGATTCTTTTTTTTTTTTTTTTTTAATCACTCATTTCTGTTGCACCAAATGAGAATGTGAGCGACATCAATCAGCAAAATAAAGAAGAAACTCTGAAGGTACTAACATGTTTCACTTGCCACAGAAGAATTATAACATCTATAGGTAATGAGATACCTGGTAGAACTGTTATTTGGCTTGCTGAACACTGGCACCATCACACCTACAGCTCCCACTTAGCCACTACCCCTCACTGTTCTCAAATCAGAAATCAGCCTGGCAGAAGGCCTAAACTGGCACAACAAAACCATCCTAAATGGATGTGAAATAACATGTAACACCTGAGATCCCACACTAAATCTGGACTGAGCTACTTGGAAGGACTTACTGATGCTTCCATCATGCAAAGCCAAGCCCAATGGTATTTTGCAAGATTATACCTGATGCCCTGAGTTTGGTGTTAAATACACATCTCGGTAAATGTCTTCATCTTTGTTATGGCATTCTTGATGCCATAAAGCACTGAAAATTGGAATCTCGGGAAAAAGAAAAAAAATAAATTGCAAGTCTTTCATTTACATAAATTGGAAAATGATCTGAATTAAACAGACATGGTTTGTCTTTATAGTTACTAACGTTCTACATGGCTGAAAACTTTATGCTTAAAGTGGTTTATCATAAGTAGACATTTCTGACGGTCCCTTAAGGCAAACAAATGCACTTCTAGTGAATCAGACACAGCTTTGTTTGAAAGCATCCTAAATTTCTTTAATTTCTATGAAAGAAAAATTGTCAAGTAATACGCCACATCAATTTTGCACTGATCATCTGTGATGGAGTCTGTCAGTAATATCCATTCTTAATTCAAAGTAAACTGATTTTATTTTCCTTTCCTAAAAACAGACTCTCCATCTCAATTTTACTGCTTACAGAGATAATAAAATAACAAGCAAAGAAAACAGGTAGACTCTGTTTAACCGCAGGCAATCACATAACCTTGCAAAATCGTTTTGTTAAGTGTCTCTGCAGACAGTTGTCTCCAATATGAACACAAATTACAATCTCTAAGGTTAAAGGTTAGAAGATTTCTTCACCTACAAGTCCATCTCTTCTGACCTGCTCCTTAGCTTCCTCTGGTAGAGTGCAAGTGCTACATTTAATGCCTTTGTTTAATTAATTACCATTGCAAAGAAACCGATTAAAAATTTTTAAACTGTTTACATAAATACTTGAAGGAAGGTCCCAGTGAAATTTCTGCTTTCACACCAGTATATAATGGAGTAGCTGTACTGACATGAGTGAAGATACTGTAGAAATTCATCACTGTAACATAGGTCAGATGGTGGTCCCTGAGCTCTGTAGGATATTGACCTATTCAGAGAAAGGTCAGTTTGCTGTAGAAGACAGGTTGTAAGTGGAAAAGAACCTAACATATACTGATGATAAATGCTTTTGATCCAACCAGGAATATTTTGCACGCACATGAACTAACAGAAACACAGGTATCTTGAAGTACATTAAAGCTGATCTTCTGTTGTGCCTGAGGTCACAAGATCTGACATGTCATTAAAAAAAAAATTAAATTAGCCTTCTCTTCATGACACTTGAGCAAAAACTTTATCATTCTTTTAAAGCAGGTATTTCCACTCTCTAACGTGTATGTTTTTACACACTTGCCTTAGCCAGTGGTTTACAGAGTTCCAGTGAATTGTGCAAGTGTGAATGTGGGCTGTTAACATACAGGCATTGATTGTAATCATTCTTGTGACGAGAAACAAGGAAAACTATAATTCTTATTACCTTCTCTACACAAAACCCCACCCATGAAGCACTGTCCAAGCTCCGAAGCTCTGCTGTTCTCCTCAGCTCTTCATCAATTTCATATGCCAAATTAGTTGCTGAGATTCTTTCTGCTTCAGATACACCATTGTGAAATTTGGATATTTATTTCACATTTCTATGAAGCTGAAATGAACAAGCTGACAGCATAGCTCACGCTATATTGATTCCATGCCAGTGCTAGTTAATGGAGAAGCCGATTCTCACTGAATGTATGACCTACTGATATCCCAAGGCAGTTTTTGTTTCAAATACCTCCAAACACACTGAATTATTTAGAGCACAAAACTGTTACAAATGCTTGGTACATCTGCAATATCTATATCTGCGTACATAGGTATAAATATCTATCAACGCCTTTGTAAATATACATCCGCACAGAAATCTGGCTGAATGCATCAGCACCACCACACTGCTTTAGTAAATTCAGAAATCCAAGCTAGAAATAACTACATAAGAATGCAGTAATATTTAGATAATGTAGGTGTTTAGCAATGTGCGATCTTTAAGGAAGATATGGGTATGTAAGCACATCAAATCTGTGCTGTGCAAGGTCCATTTGATTTCACACACTATGGATTAGAACTCGAAAACTTGTCACAGAACATCACTGTTAAAACACAAAGAAACCATATGTCCTTCAGTCTCTCAGAAAATGTTACTTGCAGATTCATTGGGCCAAATAATTTCAACTGTAATTTGATTAGCTGTAATGGAGTTACACTAGTGACAGATTTGGTCATTGTTAGTCTACTGCCCTAAGGTAATGATTTACTGACCCTTTTTCTGTCATTAACCACTATTTTCGAAGGACTATATAAGGTATAGAATAGTTGATAATTGGTCTAGTTTTTTCTGTAAAGTATGAAACCTAAGTCTTCCTTAGATATTCAAATAAAGCTTTAACAGCATCGTCCATGACATTTTTTAATAAATGTTTTCCAACTGCCCCATGCCTATTGGCACGTATGTGTTCCAGCATTAAGTAATGATAAGAGACTTAAGAACAGATATACTGTGAGAAGATACCTTCTTAAATTCTTTATTCAATCAGGTGTGAAACAGTATAATATCTTAAAAGGACACATATGGTAGCATGAAAGACAAGTGCAGTGAGGCTTGAGCTTCCTAAATTCATTGCATTCTTCAACTTTAGAGCTACAAATGGATTATTTTTTAACCTATCAAGAGGATGGCAAGTATTCTGCAAGCAACTGGCATTGTGAAGCAATTTAAATCATCCCTATTTGTTAGTTGGTTTAGTGATTGATAAACTGTATGGGTTAAGTTTCTTATAGGCTTTTTGCTTTTTATATTTCACTCAGTAACTTCTAGGCTAATAGCTTGCGTTTCCAAGCCTGACACAGACAATGCATCTGCTGCTCAAAATGGATTTGAAGGCACAGCTTTAGGAAAGCTGGAAGCTTGACTTTTAAGCACAGTTTGCAGGGTAGGTTAAAATGTTCCTATGGTAAAATACAGATGCAGCTTTTGCTTTGTGAACTGCAGACTGCCAGCCTACTCTGAGATTATTTGCTTTGTCTCTGGGAAATTACTGCAGTTATCTAACCAAGTCCAGCCCTAACTCTTACCTGTCTCTTGTGTTTTCTCGATCTCTTGGCACACGGAGGGCCAGAAGCACTATTCAGCGTTACAGGTTTTTATTAATTAGATTTATGAAATAGATTTCATTTATTATGAAAACCAGATAAACTTGTTTATCATTTCAACATGGCAAAACCTTACCATTAAAAAGTCACTGAAATGTGCTGAAGTCCAAAACTTTGACTGCATTTTTAATTGACTTATATCACTTACCTTCCTTTGAAACTTCAACTTAGTATACAGACAGATGGATGCACCGAAGCATGATATTAATCAAAAAGCAATCCAAAAATATGCTGTAGCATACGAGCATCTTAGGCCATCCGCATACTTGAGTGCGCATTTCCAACCTGGCCAGAGAGTTAGGAATCCCCTTGGTTTTGCATAGAAAACTACACACATTTTCATGCAGATGGAACATTTCACGTGATATTTATCAACAAGGAAGCATCCTTCATCTAGTCTATTAATGTGGCTTGTTCTGATGCTGCAGCTTCTGATGCCCAAAAGGCTGTTGCCTCCATATGCTCACTTGTAACTGCCACGACAAAATCTCTGCTATGAAGACAGAAAGGGAGCACAAGCTCAAGATTCACACATGAGGAGGAATAAAGCTGTCACTGTGTAAAGGATGGAAAGACTGGTTCAGAAGGTCACTATTTGACACTGGCAACCAATCTTTGGCTTTGGTAAATGCAGTGAGAATTCTAAAAATGCAAATAATACATATACTAGGACATGTTCAGTGGCATGCTATTCTCTATATGTTTTCGAAAAATATTAGGAAGTCCTCTGCATTGCTTAGAGTGCAGAAAGAAAATTCAAAGCTTAATGTCTACGTATGTGCTTTAGGATTCACATATCTTTATAACAATTAAATTGCACAGATTTCTAGACATACACATTTTTCTATACTTGCAGTTAATACCAATGCAATCTACCTGGGCCAATCAATATGGTATAAAAATACAATAATTAACACAGCCTAGTTGTGAGCACACTGCATTTTAAATGCTACTGCCTCTTGCATATTTCTGTGACGGGACTCATGTCTGACTATACCTTTGGTTTAGTGCTCCTTAGTGACAGCACATCCAACCAATAACTTCTTGGTTGCTAGTACTAAAGGGATTTGTTATTGTGTGTGGTTCTCACCTCTGACCAGGTTAATAATCCATCTGACTTTCAGTGACATGAAAAACTCAAGTAAACTGTATTTTTAACAGGAATATTTTACTACAAAGGAAGTAATGGACAGGGGGGTATGAAACTGTCCTAACACAGACCAGCAAAATCAAGAGACATACAGATTAACAGGAGGGTAAGACTGCTTCTTTCCTTGTGCAATGTCTCCAGGGGCTCAACTCCATCAGAAACAGGTGAAGAAGAAATTATAATCCTTGTGAAATCAGCTCAGTCAGGTTTTTCTAGGTGAAAAGCAAAGCGCTCAGTTCTTTGTTTTAGTAAGACCCATCTTATACAACAGTTCACTATGTCTGCTTTTGGTTTGAACCCATCTTTCCAAAGCATTTCTAAAGCTGTCTTTCTTTTTCTACGTGTTTCAGGAGGCCCTTTTTCTGAAGAGCAAGAGGGTATGGCACATGCAAACAACTGCTTTTTGGATGTGTCTGTTTAAGAACATCTCTCCTTACTCTGGAATTGGTTAGCCCAATTCCCTACAAATACTGAGAGAAGCAAACTCTGTGTTTTGAACATTTGTGTAAGGAACAGGTTATGAAACTGAACTTACTCCAAAGCTTGTTAAAAACCAGAAGATCATCTCCATTCACTTTGTTGGGCTCTGGAACCAGCTCAGGGAGCAAACTGCCTGCAGTGTGGGCAGGGACTGACAGGAGGCCCGAACAGTTCCAAACATAATCATAAACCAAAACTGTTATGCATCCATCACCTTTAACCCATGGCAAGGGCCTGTATCCACTTTTTTGTAACCAGAAGCTTATCACAGAAAGCTAAATCCTTTCTTATTATTGTTCAATACATAGAGACAGAATAAAGATAATGAGCTTGGTAGTGCCACACTGAAAACATCAGTATGAGTTCCTTCACACACTGCACTTCTAGGACAGTTTTCAAACTCTTCTGAGAAAAAAAAGTGATCTTAAAGTTTTATGTTTGTGTATACTATTTGTGTCTCAGTCTATTATTATACATGACCAAGGATTTTTAAATGCGTATTTCTCTGACAACATGAATTGTGATAGATTTTAGTATTCACAGCTTACAGTCTAGCTTCATTCTTTTCTCACACTTGATTTGTATCTCGTGTCTTAGTGGATAACAAAAAAGCACTAGCATCTGAGCCATCAATTTTATGCAGGTTTTTTTTACACTGAACCCCATATTCAAAATAAAAATTACATATAAACAGTATTTGCTGAGCAGTCAAAACAATGTCAAAATAATAACAAAAAAGTATATTTTCAAGAATATAAGACAAATTAATATAAAGAGCATTACGAATCCTTTGAAGCACAACAAAAGGAGGCATGGTTAAAATTTTAACAAGTAGAATCATTAGCTAAACAAATTCTGACAGCCTAGCTTTGCACTTCCAGTCACACATGCTCAGAACAAAGGCTTGATATGTGAGGCAACTTTAATAGGTCCCTCTGCATATGACTAATTTTTCCTCAAACAGTCATTTTTTATTTCATATTTTACTCTCGATCCTGAAATGCCACATTTTATTCATCTGTGTCACTCATACAGATTGTTAAAAGAACAGACTAGCACTGAAGGAAGTGCGTCTTATCATCACCATGCGTATGTGGGATGACAAAGGAACGTGCTACAATTTGGAAGAGTAACAATTATGAGAAGTAGAACAAGCAATAATAGAATACAATTTGTTTTCCTCTAAACTACATTCCAAAGTGACATAGACAGACAAATGGCAATGGCAAGAATTTGTCCGGAAAAGTCCTATTTTGCATTTGCACCCTCAGTAAACAATAAAATGGGGACATACTCACTGACATTTGCACCAGCTATTGTACAGCTAAGTCAATCTCACTGAAGAACCAAAGGTGATAAAACTGGGTGTTTGCCTTTCCTCCTTTAACCTAACCCTCCCTGTTTGCGTAACAGCACTATCGTGTGAAAACATTTTAATGTATTCAGTAGAATTAGGCAAAAGCAGAAACAATATATCTTGAATAAACTGGCTCTCCTCTTGGATAACACTGACCAAGGTAACCTCTAAGACTCAAAATTCCAACGTACCTGCAATGGATTTTAATGAAAGTATAGTATGCACTTGGGACAGAAAGAGGGTTGAGAAAGATGCTAAGGCTTATCTGAGCACAGAAGTCTGTTCTGAAGTTTATACACATACAATAAAATTCTTGTAAGGGTGCATCTTAATGGCATATCCTTTCTCTTAATAACAAAGCATAATTGCAAATCATTCCTATTAGCACACAGGGAGGACTGGAAAGAAGAAGTACAAAAAGTATAGAAATGTGAAGAATGAAATATACAAAATCCTAACATAAACTTGTCTAGAAGATAGTATTTCCAATACGGAAACATTTGCCTGAGGAATGGGTAGTACAAACTCAGTTACATACACTATCCCAAGGAGGAAATAAACCCAAACAAACTACTGAAGTAATTATCACAGCTCAGTTCTTTACCAACCTGTTCCAATCAAAACAAAATATTATCACAAAAATAAAATGGCCACACTGCACTGGTAAAACAAATGGGTGGCAGGGGGAGTGTATCCAAGGTAACAGAAAGATGCTTAACTGTTTATATCTACTAGATGTAAGTATACATATATTTTTATTTGATACTGCAATAGAGCTTATCAGGTAATGATCTCAGCTAGCAACCCACATTTATACTGCAGCTTTCCTGTCTGTGCTAAGCAGAATTATCTGTTCATAATTCCCAGCTTTACTTCCTGAATTTTGAGGACCAGTTTAAGTTTGAGGAGTAGATGGATTGAGACAGAAATCCTCTTGTTCTCTCACAGTGCAAAGTTGCAGATGAATGCTGAAAATGCAACTGACAACTTCCCTTTTAATTGATTTCAATTAGGAGTCTCTCCAACTTCCAAATAGTTTCGCAATGAAGTGCTATACGAATGATGGCCCTGAATGGAGAAATTTGAAAGCTGAACATTTCAAAACAGTATTATAGCAGAAAATGATATGATTTTGAGATATTGAAATAGTGATGGGATGAAAATCCACACAGGTCGAAGATATACTTGTAATGAAAAACTAAACATAATTTGTGCTGCATGACAACATATGGTTGTCTTTTATATTGTTGTCACTTCCCAGGAAGCTTTAATTAAGCTCATGTTTTAAGCGTCCATAGTCAAGAGAAGCTGTAGGACTTTGAGCTCCCTCAGATACTCTATTATCTGCAGACGCCATACTATTGCAGTACCCTTATTCCCCACTGCTATTTCTCTGGCACCACTCCAAACCCCACTTTGTTCAAACTGTGGTCAAGAAAGCTCTACCCTGTTACCCATGGAATAGTATCGAACCAGAGAAAACTTGGACCATCTGTTCCTCTCTCTTCTGTCTAGAGCAACAAGGAGATCTAAAAGCCACTGAAAAAATCCAGTGAATGCTCTACTACCTTTAAGAAAGGTGACACTGGGCAGTGTAGCTTTTGTGCCTAACACACAACCACTCATTAAGAATAGTTCATACCTGCAGCTTTAAAATTAATACATGGACTTGTACAGCCATTGGATAGCAAAGACTTTGCTAAATACTGCAACACAGTTAGCATATAACATAAAATGGCATTTGACTCTAACTCTATTATCAGACTACGTGTTTGGGCATCTGCCTAAGGAGGAAACACAACAGATGGATATAGACAGAGATGGAGATCTACAAAAAAATAAGCAGACAATGTTTGTCCTGGTATCACTACAGGATGATTAAACAACTAGGCTTAAAAGATGAAAACAATCTCAACAGCATGCGTATTTTGCTGGCCATCACCTCAGACAAATGAGTAAGTGCTATATAGATGTCAGTGTAATATATTAGGATCCGAAACCCTGTTCTCACCTTTCTCTGAAGGAGAGGAAAAGAACGGGAGACTATTAAGTCAGCCTAACACTTGATTTTTTTTTTCCTATCAAAACACCTAATTGCAGAAATGTAAACACATTCAAAACAAAGTAATTGTATCCACCTAGGTTTATTGGGTGGAGGAAGAGAAGAGAGTCTGAAGTTAAATTGAAGGTTATATAAAACAAGCAAAATCACGACAGTACGTGCAGAGCAATTTGGCAAATTATTCAGCTCCATCTGCATTCATGTCACACCCTAGTGTTTATCTGCAAAGGGTTCTGATTAGTGACGTATTGTTTCAAACCTCCTTGTAAGCAGTCTTCTGAGGAAAGTTGTGTTTTTTCTCCTGAGACAGATGGTTAGATAGACAGGAATTAAAAAATAGTCTTTCCTAACTTTCTCTGGTTCTCCACATAGCAAGCAAGACCTCCTAAAGAGGAGCAGCAAAGAAAATCATTAGACAGTCCTAAATGAATATAGTGATTTCTGTCTCCACAGACTGGATGATAAAAGCAAAGAAGAAAAGTTATTCCTAAATTTTGAAATGCTTTTACTGACAAACTTCACCCAAATCAAACAGCGCAATTGTACTTAAGTGACCCTTACTAATGGCAAACTAATCTGGCAAACAATATAATCCTGAGATTGTGAGCAGAAATACAGACCAGGCCTCTCAGAAAAGAGATATTATTAAAAGTATAAAGGCAATTCAGTTAATCAACAGCAAATCCCTTGAAGCCTATGACTTCTAAACTAGAATTGGAAATGAACAGTTAAAAGTTCAAGCTGTATTTGGATCTGGCATACAGTCAGTTCTGGCCCATTCCATGTTTATTCCTTTGGCAGGCCTGAAGATGGGAGAATTACTTTCGAACCAGACTCTATTGCTTGCATAGCAATCTGCCGTTTATTAAGAAATACAGAATTTTTAAAATTACATTTTCCACAAATAGATTTTAAATTAAAGTTCAGTCTTCCTGCTCTCACTTTGAAGGCTCTACATAACTTTACTCCTCCTTTCTCATTTGATTTAGTCTCTTCTCTCATCAATCTTCACCTGTATCACTCCAAAAGCAATTTAACATAATCAAGAATCCACCTCACCCACAGCCACTTCCACATTTTTACCTTCCTTTTTGTCAAAATACATTTTCTGAGGTAGTAGTGCTATTGTCCCCTCCACATGCAAGCTGAAGGCTCAGTATTTTGCATTCACTCTTTAGAGTTACCATACAATTTGTTTAGAATCCTCCATGTCATCTACTTATCTAATTTCTTTTACATTTCATTAAGCTAAGCATTGTTTTCACTCATACAATCAGGTTGCTTTGATCTCAGCAAATTTTTCTCACAGAAGCAATTCCTATTTTCACTTAATATAATGCATCTTACCTTTAAAAACAAAAAGAAGATAGATTGGGGCCTAAGATAAATAATCAAGTTGCTCATATTTTATAGAAGCCAGTTTGCTTAATAGTAATAGAGAAGAGGTGTTGACAACTTAGACAACAATTTATAAGAGTAAGAGTGGAATGAAATCACTATGATTTATTCTAGTGCTGTTCTATGTCTATATTTCTGGAAGTTACCGGTAAGAAGTCTGTACCAAAGAAAAGGAAAATACAACCTGAATGTGTTACCATCTCCAGGACTAAAATATTGTTTGCAGATCTACTGTTATCTGAAGATAATCGTGTACTACTGTGATTGAGAGACAGTCCCACAGATACTGCTAAGTGTCTGCCGGCATAACTTCCCTACCTCCATGAGTAACCCCTATCTGAAACAACTTCAGCTTCACAGGAGTACTTGAAACACCTCTCGTTGTAGTTTTGTTAAGGAACTCCATAGTACAGATTTTAGATGTTTTAATCAAAACCCAATGTTTACCATTTTACTCCGAATCAACAACTGCTCCTCCACTGTTTGATGAAAAATCTTCTCAAGTTGTTGCACCAAATAGCTGACAGTAATGACATTTGCACCATTTTCTTTATCCCGTTTTCTCACTGTAGGCATCTGTGTGCCATGCAGCTTCAAGAGGCAAACAGAAGAAAGCTCTGCAACCTCTTTGACAAAGAATATTTTTGGCAAACATACTGCACTAACACGACCTGTCAGGATATCAAAGCCTCCCTGAGGAGTTCAGCAAACGTATCTAAAGAAATCCAAGGGAGTGATTATGAGTCCTTTTCAAGACTGTTAGATCCTTCTTTAAAAACTGCAGTCTGAATAAAGAATCAGTTGTTTATCCTGAATGACCTTCCTGAAAAGGTAAAAAAGGGGATTGAGGAATAAAAGATTTCCATGTGTAATTAGTATTTAAATATACAAGAGTTTGTTAAGATACTTAGCTATTTCATATAGATATTTAAGAAATACAAATGCTCCTTCATCACTCAGGTGTATGCGTAGTAGTTAACTATAAATCAAATTAGTACCTTGCTATTAAGATTCCTCTACTGAGATAAACCTGAATGTTTTTAAATTCATATAATTATGTGGAATTCCTAAACCATCACTAATGTGATGTGATCAGTAAGAGATACAGATGACCTATTAAAAACCTGATTCTCTCTTATGTTAAGCAGCACCTGAATTGGTTTTAACTAGCAGTAATCAGCACAACGTGGACATACACCAAAAGCATTTTCATATTTATACTGAGTGCTACCACCTGATACTTTTTTTATGCTTTCTACTCCGAAACTGAGTTACCACTACACACTCGGTGCAATGAAGCCTGGCTACGTGCTGAACGACAACTAGTCTGTTCCGCTGGGCAGTTACTACAGAAGAAAGGGAACAAAAGTCTACCGACCTTGGCTGATATCCTGACTTCTCCCTCCACAGTGAACACATTCTCCTTTCTGCAAACATTTTCATCTCAGAACCCCCAGCTCTTTGCCAAAATTTAATAGTTTTCAAGTGTTGGTGCCCCCATTTTTACCTTTCATTCCCTATGATGATTACTTCCCAGCTGGTATAAGACTATTCCCAAGAATCTTTTAAGACATTAAAAAGTTTGGTGGATTGTTTCTAATACACCTGAAAAGTGCCAATTTTCAGGAAGGCTAATTTTAGGAATGGGAGTCAATCCAAATTCACTCCCTAGAGAACTGACAGTGTATATCTACAATGAACATACTTTCAGGAAACAAAATGATACCATTCACTTCACTCTGATGCGGTTGTTAGAACTTTTTCTGGAATTTCACTTGCATTCATGAACTTTCAGCTTTTTGCACGGCTGGACAGGGCAAGCCAGTCACAGGAATGTTTTAACCTCGTGAGGACGGACATCTTTTTTCATATGAGCTGAGAAAGCAATTTTCTTCTACTTTTCAATAACTAAAAGCTGTCTTCTTCAAACAACTACAACATATAAAATAAGGCTACCCACTTCAGAGGGACTGGAACTGTACAAAAGATTCTGAAAAAAAAAAATTAATAATCTAAGGAAAAAAACTCCTTTAAACTTTACCAATTACCAGTCAGTGATAGGAAAAAACCTCCCGATACTTTAACTATCAAAGAATGTGCCAACTAAATATACACTAAAAAGAGCTAATCAGTATATTCAGAGGGGAAAATCTCATTTACCAAGCACAAGGGCACATCCTCAGCTTTTTATAATTACACGTCACTCAGTGAGACTGTGCACATCCCAGCTTGTTCTTCTGTGACAGCAGTAAACATGGTTTGATGAAAACTGCTAATTTAAAAATTAGGCACCAAAAATAGAATCTTAATCTGCCACTCCAGCAAGTATGACAACATAAGGGATAGATTAGTCTGAACTTTCCTACAGCAGACAATCTGGTCTCAATGAGGGGTGTGCGACAGGCAGGTTATGGATGATGATCTTAATGAACCACTACTTCGCCATGCAGTTCTAGTAATATCCTTCACTTTATTCTGTTTCAACTAACTTAAGTCAAAATAACAAATTTCCATTCAATCTGATGCATTTAAGATGAATATTTCTTCTGTTTGCTGTCTGTCCCATAAGTCAGTGATAGCTACTTCCATCATTAGCGATAGAAAAGTGCCAGCTTTGTACAGCTTTACTTCAGCAACAGATAATACTGAAATATCTGTAATTTTGGATTTCTGTGCTAATTCTGCAATAAACAGTGAAGGCACTCATCAATAAAAGTAAGCAGTTCCTTTTCTATGTTTGTTGTAAGTGTATAGAGTCCATATGAAAAAAAGTGTGTGTATATGCACCTGTATAAATATGTTATATATTAAAATGTGGTTTAGATATATAAGGGTATTTCGAAGTGAAAGCTGTTCTATTTTGCTTCCTGGGTTTCTGAGGAAGCATGAAGAGTCTTCTTCCTCACCTAGGGATGAGTAATTCTCCTCTTACTCATCTGCAGGTTCAGATTGTTTCTGCTCTATAGCATGAAACCCTTGCACAGAAACCATTCTTTGTGATATCTGAGAGAAACAGATTCCTGTGACACAGAAAATTGATTCACAAGAAGATACATTCATACAACACGAGTGACAGTATCTTGTTTCTGCACACCATGACTACTGCAGACATCCAAAACAGGGATGGAACCTCATCCACCTCCGCCCCTCTAGCATAGCCACACTGGCTTATACATGTTAGAACTGAGTTAATTGCAACCCAACACTAGACATAGTGTTTTTCTTTCAGTCTCTCTGCAAGTTTAGCCTAAATTCAATATGTTTCTACTGTAGGCTATGTTTACTGAAATAAAGCTACATAAAACTATGGGCAACCTGTCTTTGAACATATGCTGTAGGCAACAATCTAGCAGAGAAATGGGCAACAAGCTGTGAGACTAAACTTTTATCATCGTCTCTATAAATCAAGATGAAAGCTATAGACTTCCTCCTGTGGACCTCATACAGCCTTGAGAAAAAAGTTAAAATAATTAGATGGAAAAAAGAAACTAATATGAAGAGAAAAAGAGGAACTCAAAATTAAAAGAATTTGAAGCATTTGTCCGGTACTAAGTGCAGGGCCAGTTCTCACAAAAGCTCGTATTTATTTTGCAAAGCTATACTTGATATCAATGACTACTTTCTAAGATTAATGATGGCTGTCCCATCTTGAAGTGTTCTTTCCTCATTCCCATTCATGTTGCTAGCACAAACTACAGCCAAGAACGAATTCCCACTAAACCAGCTGTACAGGAAGTTGTAACAGTACGGCTTTAGGGCAGCAAGTCAGAGAGATCACCTGGTAATTCTCAGCTGTCACCTAATTAAGCAATTTATAGTATATCGTATAGGCAGGTAATATCACCTGATGTCCCTGAAATATGAAATCCACACACATTCCATTTAGTTTCCAACATATATAAAATTACTGTAGAGAACGGGGTTTGCACTGATGTTTTTGTAATAGTCACGAATTACAAAAACATGCCCATTTTGTCTTGGAGGATCTAAAAATTCTTCAATATATGGTTGAAAGAGACTTTGCAATTTTATTGTGGTTGTGCTTGTATTTTGTAGTGGAAATTTAAGACACAGAGGTGTTTAACAACTCACCAAAAGTCAGCATTACTCTGAACTAGACACCATACCTAGTGAACCGTATCTGTATGAAACGCTTCACTCCCTGCTCTCCATAGAGAAAGAAAACGGAATTAACAGCTACTACCCTTCAGCTGTCACTTGCCTTAGGTTGCCATAGGTTGTCACCCCTGCAACACGGTCAACAAAAACCAGCATTGCCTTTGACTTAACTCAGTTTACAATCAGACAGATGAGCTTAACCCCCAGTGAAGAGGAATGGGAGTAATGGGGGTCTGCCCCGTTGCATTGACCCTCTCGTACGGATAGGAATCTCTTGTACAAATATAATGAGAGATAGCCAGGGGCTGTTAACAGCTTAAACACCCGTTTCCTTAGTGAATGCAAGTTACACTGTACTGTAGGCTGCAGAATGCTAAGAATACACTCCCTTCTTTTGCATTTACACCATTGTGATACAAAAATACAGAAGAATCATCTCAGTCACATAAGAATTTAGGGTACTTTTCTGCACTCATTCTTTTCCGCTTTTTCTCCCTCATACTAGAAACTACTCACTTTTGCATCTATACTAAAGGATAACCACCTTTTTTCCAGGTTATTATACTTATCAGGAATACTGTACATTGTAGTAAAATGTGGTGATTAGTCTGACTCAGGAGAAAGAATGTGGCACAAAGAAGTTTGTGCAATGATCTTTTAGGAACTGCTTTCAGAGACTGCTCTTGCATTGCTTTACTCCAGTCCATTTGGCTGGATTTGAGCTCTACACATTGGCAGTGACAGCTCCCTTCTGCCTTCCTACACTGGATCCGTACTTAGCCATGCCAGTAAGACACCGAAATGGGAGGCAGAGACCCTAAGATTTTGACAGCTCCGAGTCTCTTTGTCTATTGCCCTTAGCATTCATATAAACACAATGTCCACATGTCTACACAATGGACTGTGTCCAGACATTCACTGATTTGTATACATTTCTGGTCTGCTCTTTAAGCTATACCTTCCTGTGTGGGCATCACTTCTTTGTTACCAGAGGATTAAAAAGAAAACCTTACACCAAGCACTGGCATCAAATGTAGAAGCTGCAGGTAAAGACACGGTTTACACTTTAAAAAAAAGAATCATACTTATGTGAGAGATGTCCTCTGAAATGCACAGAGCAAAGCTCACCTCTAATGCACTGTTCCCACCCTGCACGCCAAACCAGGACGAAAGAATGTCTCAAACCATTCTCAAACCAGGACAAAAAGTCCCATTGATCTCACTGGGTGATCCACTCAAAAGGGAGAGCGGCTTATTAGAGTTGAGCGTTGATGTGCAGATCTAAGGGAGAAATGTTATTCTTCAGATAGAACTACAGACATAAATTTAGGCAAAAAGGAAACGAGTATGTGGACAGCTACCGTATTTGCACAAGTAAAGCGGATAGCAAGACAGCCAGTGCCTGGAAAGGACCTTTACATCACTGTATTTGCAAAATTGTAAAAATGTAATGCAAGGAAAAAGCTATTCCTTTTGTGCAAAGGCATACACCAAATTATGATGTTCATTACAATAAGCAGTAGAAAGAGAAACTATTAAAATAGTTTTGCCCTTTTTTTAATCCACTGGTTGTCCTGTCCTCTTCCATTATCTGTAGTATGCTGCACATTCCAGCCTTGTGTTTAATCCTCCGTCTTAGAACTAATGAACCACAAAAAATAACAGTAACCTTCATACTTACTGCATTATCTTATAGTGGCACCAAATAAAAAAGAGCTGTACATTTTTCTTTCTGACTTACGTTCCTGTTAACATGGCTCTGGTAGAACATACACTTCAAGACCTCCTATATATTTCTTTGTTCCGTAGTTTGAGCTTTGCTATTCACAGCTATTTATCACAACCATTTCAGACTAATAGTCGTATGCTGAAGAGTTAAGTATGAAGTATTTTAATATCAATCCTTCTGCCTTTTAGGAGCATTGAGCAAGGTTTTTTTCTCTCCAGAGTTGACATGGAAATGACCAGTACATTCCAAAACTATTCTCATTATACAAGTTTTCTTTATCTGATTTCAAAGCACTCAAATTAAAATTAGTATGCGTGTATATTATAACTTCTCTTACAGAATTCTATGCAAGTTCCTATTTATGGTGTGCCTTTTTTCCTAGCCACAAATTTTTCTAAGATCAAAGAGATTTATTGTCATATTCTCATTTTATCTTCTAAGTTTTGCCTAGTGGGTAAGCATAAAGGAGACAGATGACCCCCTGTTTGGGGGTTTGGATCAGTGCTTACTAATTCCCTGAGACAAAGCCTACTGAAGAAGCACCACTCTTGTTTCTGTTTTACTTAGACTTAAATACTCGATGCCATGTTTAGAACTATAGAAGATCAACTTACCAATCAAAAATTTCAGAAAAAAGCAAGCATTTCCAAAACACACTTCATATATTTGGATTTTAGTTTAAACAAATCTCTGTATTGAAATAAAACATTTAGATGCCTTGTTAATTCTAAAGTGTCAGCGAACAATATGTTAGTGAGGGGAAAAAATGCAGAGATTCCAGGTGACAGGCATTTGTGAGAACAAGGATCTCTAGAACCAGAGTATTTAACACTAAAGAAAGCATTAGCAGACAGAGAATTTCAAACTTAAATCTTCAAACAGTCAGAGTAAATATTGGAAATTCAGTGACAGGATGCTCTACTTGATGGCCCCGTGTTATCCCGCACTGTGATGTTTCTGCTCCTGTTACATGGTGACCATGACTGCCGTAACAGTTTAACAGGTTTTGAGATCAAGTGCCAGTGCCTGCGAGTATTCCACAACACTTCAATTTATTACTACAGACACAAACTCTACCTTACCTCAAAGAAGGACTTTTGAGAAAACTTCATGGGAAATCAAAGGACATTAAGAATAAGTGTGGAGTGAGATCACAAAGCTCTGGAGAAGGTTCTCCTTGGTAAGGGCAGCTCTATCCTACCTTTGCCAGTTGACATTAAAAAAAACACGAAAAACACACACACACAAGAAAAAAAGAGAATTTTATATATATATAGACCTTAGCTCCTACTGAAGTTTCACAGCTGTCATGCAGCTGGGAAAATCCTGCCTTCTCAAAATAAATTCAGTAAATCACTGGTTTTGGTGGCCTTGATATTATGCCTGTGCTGAGTCTGCTTCTGTTTAGGCCACTGCCACTGGAAGATGGAAATGCAGGACTTCAGTGGAGAAAAGAATCTGAGAAGAGGACCAAAGCGTGGCCATGGACTGAATGGATGCAGGTCTTGTGACTGCCACAAATGCACAAGGATTACATAGCACAATTACAGCAGCAGCAGCAAAAACCCCAAAATGTTATTTTATTAAATAACTAATGTATTATTGATTAAAACAAATATTAACAAATAACACATTATTTATTATTTTCTTTCATTCTAATTATTTTCTTCCTAGACTTATAGTTTTACACTTCTCTAACACTTTTGAAATGGATGATTTATGAAACAAGGAGTCCCAGATGAAGGAAAAGAAAGTAAAAAAACAGAAAAAAGGTTCAGACAGAATAAGAGATACAAAATCTGAAAATAGTAACATTACTGACCTAAGCCAAGTTACCGATCTGAACCAAGTTCTTGTATCCACCACTGGTTTATGAATGCAGACACTAGATTTAACTCTCAAACTCTGCATTCACCTGCTTTTGCTCTTACCAGATGTTAATATTATGTTTGTGAATATATTAAAAGTGGAAGTTTGACTATTTTCCAGCTTGTATAAGAATCTTTCTTAAACTACACAGTGTGTTTAAGACAGCTTCATCACCACCACAAAACATCCTTTTTTCTTTACTCTTTATTCCCATTATGTGCAGTTATGCACATGTGCACTATGCACTGATAAGTTACTCTACCCTACTCTAGCCCTGACTCTCTCACCCCACCTGAAATGCACATCAGCACAGACTCACTCTTTCACAAGAATTCCTGCTATAAAATACTTGGAGGTTTTGCCACCAGATTTTTGTATATCTACATATACTATACAGCTATAGTAAGCTACTAGATATAATGTTGTGCTTGGTTTGACTTTTTATTCTGGCCTCTATCCCAGTCTTTTTGTGGATTACAATCCATGTGGCAGATGAAGGGCATGGCTTAGTCATGCCATAACAACTTCACCAGAGACATGCATCACCTGGGCCTGCAAGGAAGATGGTGTGGTGGAAGTAGGTATTAAGACCTTCATACTCACCACTGCCACTGCCCTCTCCTTCCTCATGGACTCAGTATATGGCAGCCTGTATGTCAGCATTGTCCTGCTGGTGAGATGTCTACCGTGTTTTCCAGTATATGTGGTGTGATCTATCTGCTCCTGAGACAGCTCGAAAACTGAGTTCAATTCTTTTGCTGTTCTGATGACATTTGAAACTTTACTTTGGCAGCCACTAAATACAGTAAGAAGCAGTTAATCTATTTATAAAATAGATTAGTGGTATACACAAAAGCACCAAGACAAAGGCAGCATCTCCTGAACAATGTGCTGTAAGTCACAAATCTCTTTAAAAATTAACCTCTTCTCTCCACACAAGCCATATAAAATATCCAGATCAACGAGAAATACTTTAAAATCAAATGCAGAGCCAACATGAATAATCCACTGTGCACTGCAAAAATAAACTCAGGAAAGCAAATCACAATAATCCTTGTATTTACCACACAGAAAAAAGGGGTTTTTTTACTAAGAGAAAACTACATATGTTAATTACACTCCCTAGGGATAGTAAGAAAACATGAGTAACACAGAAAGGCTCCTCTTATTAGTAATATGATTAAAGCAGCATAGTATAAAACCTCTCGAGGAGTAGATACATGACATGTAGGCTACTAGAAAACAAGAGAGAATAGGGTGATAAATAATATCCACAGTATACGTGACAGTTTAAAGACAGTGGGCACTTCTTGCAGCGTGGAGTTCAACAGAGAATGTATTGTGCTGCTGAAAAGCAGACATGTGCCCCCACTGTGGGTGTATCCCCGGTTAACTGCTGGTGAAAAATAAGGATCAAAGTAACGGCCACCACCATTATCCACTCTACCAGGTATCATTCTAGCTTGTAGTTCTCCTTTTCCTCTTCTGCCCTGTATTTCAGGGGAATAAAGCAATACACTTACTCACCCAAGCAATTTCATTCACTCTGAGTACACTGCTAATAATGTGCAAAGTAGCTTTTCAAGACAAACACATTCTTCTGCATGAACTACCAAATCATGGGCTGTGGAAAACAGTTCTGGCTGTATTCTAGACTGTGTTTCTCTTCATGCAGAAATAGCTTCCCATGAAAACACACTATAGTTATTATATCTTATCTCAGATCCTGTGTGGGCTATTTTATTATATTCATACTTATGCATTTTCAAACTATATGCAGTGCATAGGTCAGACCCAGTAATGTCTTGGCTGCAGAATAACAACAGCAGGACCCTCACTGGGACTTTAATTGGCAGCAGAACTCCTCCGCTTTCTTTCATATGTGTAATGTGAGTATATTTTCTTGGTTAAATGCTGTCTTGCCTTTTGATCCTGTTCCTGCTGATGTTCCTGAGTGATAATGATCTGCCTGTCTGGGTTATTGAGAGATATATATATATAAAATTAATAGCACAGTTAAAGCTAGTTGGGAACTCTTACTTATTGTGACCTAAACTACTAATAGAACAATGGAAATTTCAGTGTGAATAAAAGGCAAGAAATTTAAAGGCAGTTTTAAAAAACACCTACAATTAATTTTTCAAGCCTTGAAATCTACAGACTGATAAGATTTAAAAAAACACCAGGAATACAGCTCACGTCCAATAAGAGCTCTTCCAATTATACCCATTATGGTACAAATGTACCAACTTTCTATGTTGTAGCTTAACTGTCTCTCCCCTTACATAACAAAATACTTGTATTTTACTGACCTTGTCTTAAAACTCTAAAAAAAATGAACAGGGAAAACTACTGCACAGGCCCTTACTCTTCTGCAATTAATTCTCTCTATTCCCTCCTACTCAGACCTTTACTAAATGCTAAATAGCTAATTCAAAGTTAAATAAAACCTCTGGAAAACATAACATGATACAGTCTCTGAGACACACAAGTTAGACATAAGAATAAGAAAAGATGGGTCAGGAAGAAGTGGCAGAAAGGTCACTTTCACATTTGAGTGTATATTTTATTATATTCTGCATGCATCTAAAAAGTTTTACCATCAAGATTCAGTTCTGCAACTCACAGCCCTGCCCTTGCACCAGCACCACGAGATAAACAAGAGGCTTAGGAAGGACTGAGATTATACTAGAGGACATATTAGATCATCACTTGAGTTTTTATCTGCAAATCAATTACAATAAACTCAATAAATATAATTACAGGAAATTCTACAAATACCTAACTCTTCACAGCACAATACTACCTTGCAATCAGAAAGTGCTGATAAAATCGGGTCTGTACTAGTATAATCTACACTGATAAAACTGTACAAGCATAAAATCCTTGGGAGAAATTAATGCTAACCTGGAGAATTTAATGTTGGCAAAAGGAAGAAGGTCCTCACAGAAGAATTTAATGCACTCCACAAGTAACAGATAAGAATCTGGTTACTTCAATTTCACACTTAGAAACTACTAGAAACTAGAAATACTATTATTTTATTCCAAGACATCTTGATTTACGCACAAATCAATGAAAACAGAAATTATTTAAAATGTATATAATCGCATCACTTTATTAAGTGAAATATTCCATTGGTTTAAAGTTTGACAGTATTATCTACGAAGACTGATATTATTACAACATATTATCCTTTCCAGTGAGACTGCAGACAGAAAAGTGATGCTGTAGAAGTATAATATCACATTTAATCAAAGTTCTTAGGAATAATAGTTCCATTATATTAGCATTTGAACAGTTTTTCAATGAACCAACGGGCAGTGTGTCTTCATCTTTTATTTCTAATCAGCTAATAAATCTACAAGTTGCCAAAACCATGCCGAAATGTTGGCATACGTTCTCATTTGTCTTAATTTGAGTTCAGTAATGTGCAGTCCACTTAATGACTTCTGCACACAACGTCTAGAGCAAATAAAAGCACATTTTTACAATTACCTTTCTGTAACTGGTCCATCAAACTGCCACCCTAGTATTTTGTTTATTGACTGAACATTGTAGTTTAGAGCCTCTTACAGAATAAGTCACAGTGGGTGAGTAAGAAATGAAAGCACAGTGGCACATTGGGATTTCCTAGGGGCACAAAAGGCGGGGGGGCAGGGAGGCATAGGTCCTAAAGTCTAGAACAAAGAATTTAAGAAGAGTGGAAGCAGTTTAAATTTTGGGGAGGGGGGAAGGTTTTACTAGGCAAAGTAAAGAAAAGGTCAGGTTTCAGACTCCTTGAGAGCACTTTAGAGACAAAAAGAGAAGTGAAGTTAACATCATGCCAGAAATGGAGAATGGGGAATAATAAATTGATGTACCAGTGAAAGAGAAAAAGTGTTCTTTGGAACCTAGGAAAAGTTTATCAGGTCAAGTCAAAGATTCCTGCAGCCTGATTCCTCCAACTGTTTTTGACAGCAAGCACTATCCAGAAGAATATGACAGAAAACAAGCATATAATGATAGTACTGTATCTGTCAACTGAATACATGCTAAAATTAAACCTGAGCTATTTTAAAGCAAATTACTTGGATGTGGATAGCAGTGTAGTCGCAACAGCCTAGACAGACCAAATGGAAATGCAGTCAGAGTAGCCGAGCCTGACTTGCTTCCTGGTTCTCAGAACACAATGCAGGCTCTCTAGTCCACCCTCAATGCCAAGCCACTGCTATTACAAATTGTGTAGTAGACAAATCCTACTGGGTAAGCACAGAAAAAATGACCTTTAAGAACTGTTAAGTTCTATGGCTGCAAGAATGGTGCTTTAAAAATGAAGTATATGAGCTCTGCTAGAGAGGTGCTTGATAATGATCCCACAGTTACAGTCCAAAAGGCTGCCTGTTCAACAGAACCTTTCCAGGAATTGCATAATGCTTTCTCCAGCTTTAGAGTCCCAGTTGGGCACATGATTATAGCTGCTCAGGCCAAGACAATTCTGGCTATGTGGAGAAAGCAGAACGGCACGCACTTTAAAAAACGACTGTCAGCAATAGCCAACATCTAAAGTAAAAACTAACCTTTAAATTGCAATTTCAGATTAATTCATTTGAACCCTGTTTCTGTCTTGTGAAAAGACTCAAGCACTGGTTTGTAACCATTGTTCAGCACTGCTCTATTGGTCTGACCTTATGGTTCAAATCATGTGAAGAAGATGAATGTACTGGAAGGATGATTGGTATCAGTCTTTTAAATAGACTCATCAGCCACATCGGAATGGAAATACAAACAAATAAAAGCTTGGTGGTGAGCTGCCTATTCAGCTACCCATACTTATTTCTCCTGAAAGGTAAGATAATTGAAAAGTGAAATTTGCTTTGCCTGGAAAAAGACAGAAGAAAGCAGAAGCTGTGATACAGACTTCCTGATAGCATAGTCAAGACACGCAGTTACACTTTGCTTACCTCATCTGCATTGTTTTCATTTACTTAATTTCAATTAGATTGCAAATTATACAAGGATTAAGGTGTTTCTATTGTGTGACCTATTCAATTTTGCAGTCAATTGATTTCTACTTATCTAGCAAGTGTTTGGACATTAGCTGCCTTAGCAGTTAGATTTACACTTGAAGTCAACTCTCCGATGTGGCAAAATGCTCACTACAGTTCCTCATGAACATGACAGAGGAAATACTAAGTCGCAGGTAAGGAATTGAATGAAGAATTTATTAACAGGACTTAAATAATCAACAGCATAATTGGACAAAACCAAACGCTATAGTAGGACATGCTAACAGAAGTAGGTCCTACAGCACTTGCAGTCATCCTTCCATACCACTAAGGTCTTCAGCTGAAGATGTGTCTTCAGTTTCAGCACTTTTTTTCAAGAAATACTGATGAGGAAACACTGATGAGGCAGGGTTTCAAAGGCAACAATGCAAATTGTTAGCTATCCAGGCAAAGAAGGGGAAGAGAAAGGGAGAAGGCTGAATCAGAGTTGTTCAAGCTAGGAAAGGAAGTGCTAGGGAGAGGGGAGATGGGGTGGACGTAACCACGGTCTTCAAAATATATTACGCTGCTGCATACAAGAACAGAAACAGTGCTTATTTATGTCTCTGGTCGATATAACAGCAAGGCGATTAAGTTGCAGCAAGGAAGATCTGGGTTAGACATGAAGAAAAATGTTCAAACTACTGAAGTACTGAAGAAGTTAACTGAAGTAGTTTAGTCTGTCAGCAGAGATGTTCGGAAGTTAGACATGCAACTGTCAGAAATGACACAGTTCACCCTGTTTTTCACTAGGGACAGAAATGATGACCTTTTGAGGTTTTCTTTAATCCTATTAGAAACTACACAACATTAATCATCTCTGCCATACTAATAAATTCCTGAAAACACTTAAGGCAATTTTTTCTTAGGTGAAGGGATTTTAAGACAGGGATCTAGAGATTCTAACATTTTGAAAACTAGCTTTAGTGAAAACAGACTCCCTGCCAGCAAGTCAGCCACCTTAACACATTATCAGCACAGATGTTGTAAGTTAATAGGATAATACTGAGACAGATGCAATCATTAAGTTCTCACATTCTCTTTACATGTTACCATGTTGGCAGGTGAAGTATCTTCTGACTTTTCAGTATGTCAAAGATTAGAAGCTGATAATGGCATTAGGATAACTAATAGGGCAGTTAAGGGGGATTCTGGATATTCTGATGAAATCTTTAGAGCTTTCAGTGGCTCTAGGAGAAGGTTGGACTTGATGACCCTGGAGGTCCTTTCCAACCATAACGATTCTGTGATTCTGTGATTCTGTGGTGTCTATTAAGTCACATGTATTTACAGATGTGTGAAGGAAGAAGGAGTTTCAAGATGTACTGTCAGGCTTAGTGCTGTGCTGAAGGAGCGTAAGTAAAGGAAGTACAGCTATATCATTACTCAAGAGCAATTACACCTAAATCTCACACAGAAGGCAAGATCAGCTTTTACTTCAACTGCTTGCATGTTGTTTATGACTGTGCTCAACCTCTAACATTCAAAGGGAAAGAAAACCAGCCCATCCCCTCTCGTGCCTCCGCAATTGATGTTTTCAACGTATTTCCTCCATGAATTTTGTTAATGGCAACTGCATTCCTTTTGTTCTCCCCCTCAGAACAGACTAACCACACAGAATAAGCATTAGTACAGGACACACTATCTACAGTAAATCCAGTACATAGAAGTACAGGGGAATGCTACTGACACTAACTCAACCATTTAAAATGCAGTATAGATATAACTGTCTCAAAGTTAATTTTTTCTTCTGCCCAAGTAAAAATGTTTCTATTTTGTATGGAGTTCAAACCCTCTTTTACCCAGTCCAACTGTCTGAACTATTACGTTACCCTTTGCTAAAAGCCCATCACGAAGACACTTGTTGGCAACCCTTTTGAAGTTAATGTTTCTGCTTGCTGACCGTGTTTTATGTTAACTCAATTTGCACTGCTCTTGTTTAGCCTCACTGTTTAGTGGGTTGTTTTAACCTGCTTTGTGGATTGAGTGGATGTGTTTGCCACAAAGTATTCCAAGAAAAATTGCTCCACATTAGTATTCTGGGCCACAGCCTTACTTCCATTTCTTTTTTCCCTGCTAGGTTTGCAAAGCATAGAAATAGTAATCCTCCATTGTTTCCACCATGTTTACTTTCTCATCACTTGTGTTTGCTCAGTTTTAATTTTTTTTTTTCTTTAGAAGCTTATTTTTTTATTAAAAGCCAGATGACAATTACTTAAGAGAAAAGCAATCAACCAGGGGCACAGATACCGCTCTGCAGATTAACATGTAATGAAAAGTATGTTGTATGAAAGACATATTTCTGTGCCTCATCCTAAAAAACACTGATGTCAATAAGACATTCAGCTTGCTGATGGGAATCAGTACTTAACATGAAAAGGATCTGAAAGAGAACAGGCTATTCCACTGTTTCTTAAGTGCCTGAAAGAGTTATCTAAAGGACTTATGAGACATTTACTCATGAAATACCAGAATGCAGTAATACTACTGTTGAGTGAGGATGAAGAATAAAAAGCAGAATGATTTAACAGGAAGGTCTTTGAGAAAACCATAATTAAATCAAAGTCAGGAAGTGCAACGAGTCAAACAGTCAGGAAGGAGAAAAAAACACTGAAAAATACAGTGACTTTGCATAATGCATATATACAGTCAGCAATGTGGTCTTCCATTACCACATTGATTTCTAAACCAAAAGGTAAATATAATAATAAAAAACCCAAAATAGTTTCTCTAACTCAAAGCCCGGTTATATATAAAAAGAATAAATATACTATTGCTACAACTCTGACTTGAGTAACCAGAAATAATAAAGGAACTTCAATGATTTTTTTTTTTTCCTCCATTATCAATAGAACATGAAACGCAGCAATGGATCCACAAAACAACAGATCTACGGGGCCTCTGCCCAGTAATGCCAGCGATACTTAGTGCTGCACAGTGATCTAGGCTCTGTGAGTGCTAAGTGAGGCACATTATCCAGGTTGGATAATGAGGCACTTCCCACATCCACGCTGCCTCTCCACACAACATACCCCTTCACAGCTATACAGGAGCAGAGGCCCAGGGGTCATATGCCAAGACAAAACACTTGTAGTGGTTTACCCTTTAGAAGACTATGCTCTCTAATTCTAAAGCCCTAAGTTGGAAGCAAGCGCTTCAACCTACTAAAGGCAATGTAAGATTCTCAGAGACATTGAAAGGCAAGTACCTTGCTTAAATACTTTGCTCACCCACAATCAGAAAATACCCATGCAAGACTGGCCTCTTAGAAACTAACTGCCATTTTGTGCCTTCTAACACACGCTGGCTTTGTGCGCTGAATAGACGCTGCTTCTGTAGGAACTTATTGCCTCTCCAATATAACCGGAGGCTTAGTTGCACCATGAGAATACATGCTCAAGTCACCTCCAAGCCTGTTATCTTAGATATGAGTAGCCAAGAAGAGAACAGTGAAAGACTTCAGCAGAAGTATACAAGTTCCTGGCAGCAATTCACGCATTCATGCCGCTTGTGTTGATATGAAGGTGTGGCACAGCACCTATGCACAGGTCATCTGGTTGGAAACCAGAGGTATGACTGGAACATGGACAGGCATATAAAATCTAGCTTTCATCTAGTGAATGCACAGACCAGCAACAGTGCAACTGGAGACACAGGCTTCAGCTAGAGCAGCTGTCTTTAGAAACCGATGTGGCTCTGGACTTCACTTGTATTAGTGGCTCAGACCATCTATATCGAAGCTGACACACATATGCCTGTACCTGCTGTGGCCACGCTAGCAGTGCAATGGAGACATTACTGCTTCACCTGCTGTTCAAAGTCTGTTTTCTGGAGTGCACAGAATAGACAGATTGTTGCTAGTGAGCTCTTAGTTCTTTATTATCTAATATTTCAATAAAAATAAGTTTACTTGTTAAACACAGATTTTCCGCACCGTAACAAAAACAGTGTAGCTTGCAAGGAAGGCAGGCTAACTCCTTACCGTATGGCCCCACAATGGGAAGAAACACACCCCAATGAAAGCAAACAGTTAAACAGTCCATGGAGAATTCAAAGCACTTCAAAAGACATGAGCACTGGTGTCTACAGCAGAAATTGACTGTATGCCATCCAGTCCTAGGATAAGCAAAATGGTCCCATAACACAGTCAATATGTATCTTTTGGTTCAAATGACACAGGAATTTTACATAACATGAATTCTAAGCCTCACACAATTTCCTAGTAGTTTACCAGCTTTGTTCATGTTGTAATATATATGTGCTTCTATGATTAATACCATCCTGCTTGTCAGGACGTGTGATTTTATTTGCAACATGTTCTCTTACAATCCAAGTTAAAAAAAAAAAGGCAACAAAAAATGACCTATTTTTGCATTCTACTCTCATTTCACAGTTATATTAATGAAACTGTACAAATACAACTCATTTCACATAGCACTAAGACTACTGCTAGCCTCCCATTAGGAAAAAAGAAAATCAAAATCAGAGGAATATTTCAAAGAATAAAGGAGACTATGGTTAATTTTAAAAATCTGTATTAATTATATGCAAAACTAGGTAATAAATAAGATCCTCAGCGCTGAAGATATCTAATATAAGATATCGAATGCATGGAAAAAGTCAACACATCACCCCTCTTCGCCTACATGAACATTTCATAAATAAAGCTCACTTGATTAATATTAATATTCTATTTCCTTTCACTTATTAAAATTTCAATAACCCACAAGAAAGTGCATTTACTCCATGAGAAGATAATATTCCCTTACACAGAAAAATCTGAAAATTATATTGTGCAATGCTTCTTTAAACAAAAAGATAAAGTATAGTAACTAGGGATTCATTTCTGTTTTCTATATGGGAAAGACTAGTAAGTCTTTCAAAAACTTAAGATGTGTAAGTATGATTTTAAATTAAAAACTAAAGAAATAGTTTTAATAATGATTATATACTCCTATGCTATGGGTAAGAAAAGGACTTTTCTTTCCATGAAGTAGCTCTAGGAAAATCCCTTGTTAGAAAGATAATTTTCTATCTGTAGATTCTGCCTCTTTTTTTTTTTTTTTTAAACCAGCTGAAAGGAACTCAGAATGAAGGTTTTAAGAGAAGACACAGCAACCTGACTTGCATCACTGGATCACTGTTTTTCACGACTCCAGTCCTCACACACTGCTGTTGAAAGGAAGCGGCAAAAGCTGCTAATACTATTTTTCAAAGTAAAGATCTGTGTAAATGCCGATTGCTGACCCTTACAGCCTCCTACCCACCAACACATGTTTTTCCCACAGCCATTATTTGATTTGTTGATGTCGACATGAGCCTCTCTGACAAGCGCACAAGTCAGCTTGCAGTTAAGCCACGTAAAGCTATCGTCTTCTTCAGGAGAGACTGCAGAATACACAGATGGGCTTAAACTCTGCAGCCAGGTAAACGATTTAGCACTTAACAGTTTTATTTTTCTTGATTAACAAAAACAATCCCTGACTAGTGTAGCATGAATAACCTTTCTTGGGATACTCTAACAGCACACTGTAATAAAGTATGTATCCTACTGCAATGATTACAATGTCATCTATTCAATTTCTGCATGAACAGCCTAAATTGTGAGTTATTACAGTATTGCTTGCAACTTGCTGTTTTTTCAAACTATGAAAACTCATATGCTCATGGTGTAGACACCGTAAAAGACTACAGTGTAGAGGTCAGTTAGGACAAAACCATGCTGCAACTGCATTCTTAGTGTTTCAGCATGGCCATCTGTGTACAGTTTTGTTCTCCAGAAGGCTTGAAGACACCTTTCCATCAATCAATCTTAAAAAAAATTATATTCTAATTTACATTCTAAAGTTCATGTACACTTACTGTGTAATATTACAGGTGGCCCATATGGAAGAGGCGGGGTTTGGAACTATATGATCTTTGAGGTCTCTTCCAATCCAAACCATTCTATGGTTCTATGATGATATTATACATTCACCAATCAAACAGCAATCTCAAATGAAAAATCCAGTGCTTCATTCCAAATCTTTTAAGATGGTGTGCTATAAAGGACTGGAATTGTTTTTTTCTTTTCTTCTGAAAGACATTCTTTTAAAAATTATTGGTCAGCAACCACTATAATGTTTTTACTGTCATCTGCAGAAGAAAATTGAGAAACCAAAGTCAGCAGAACTCCAAAGAAAATTCTATGAGAGAGTATTCAGTCAACTGCCCTCAGCACAGTCTACCATATATTCACACAAATTTGTCCTCCTCTTGCTTCATTCTGCCTCCCTCCTCTAACATGCCCGTCCTATTCACTAGATGTCCAAGAACTACCTGCTTTCCCACCATGCTACCTTTTAAAGGTTCAGTGCCTCATAGTAGTGGATTTTGTTTACTGTTTACGTTCACAGTATTCTGTGATGTGCAAACATGCATGGAAGTGGGAATAAGTGCTTGATGAATTCAATCTATTACAGAATGCACAGGCTGATTAGAATCAATCTCCAAATCATAACTTAACAATAAATAAAAATGTTCAAGATTAGAGAATATCAAGCTACAGAGCTGCTCACTCTTGTTTGAGAATAAATACCTCCCTATTCCAGTTCTCTTTGGATTTTCAGTGCCCGATTTTGGAACAGGCCTGCAGAACCCTCTTTGCATGCAGGACTTTATCACCATGTGCCCAGAACTCAAAGGTCAGGCTCACACACTTCTGTCCAGAAGTGTCCATCTACATCTGGACAGATGGACAGGAGTATTAGGTAAGTCTATTGATGTGGCACACGTTGCATGTATCTAAACTGCGTGTTTATTATGAAATGCAGCACTTTATGTATCCCACAATATATTTACATTATTTACCACTTGGTAACTTCTCATTCTTCAATGAAACTGTCAGGACAGTATCTCTGAAGAGTGCACCTTCCATAAAAAGGCCATGACATCACTCACAGTTCATTGTCAATGTATTAATTATACGAAACTTATTCTGACAACAATACTTCGGGGAATGATCACATCATTATTTTTTTATATACAGGTATTTTCACAATTAGAAGGTGATCCACATATTCCCTTAAAGCCCCTACTGCATGTTGAGCACAAAGTAAGCATTACAATTGTGTTTCTAAGATAACTGGGATACAGCACTTAGACACAGAATATCTATTATTCCATGCTGCTCAAGGCCAATTGCTTTCTGAAGGACTCCAAGGTGAAAGGGCCACAACGGCATAATGTTACTTTACAGTGCTTTAAACAATCCAGCTGGACAATTTCTATGTTGTTGCATTTTTCAGCAATGATAAGAAACATTAAGATAATATTATTAAAATCTAGATAACCATTTATTTCTTGGAAGATGTGAATAATTGTAAGCTATTACAACACTTAAAATACAGCATTTTTTCTATTTAAATTTGGTTTGGGGGCTTAGTCATATTATCACGAAAGAGGTGAAACAGCCCTGAACTGACCAAGCATCATTTGTAAATGGCTTCTCACAGATGATGCTGTGAGATGACCACTAGCTGTGGCATAGCCATATCTCTATTAAATGTGTGAGTGTGACCCATGTGTAAGTCAGCTTTCACTTTGCAGTGGTTTTCATTAAATCTTTCAGTAGCTCCATGGAAATGACCTGATGAGAGACCATGTTATTAACACTCGCACAAGCATAAATGATCAATAAGGCTTGAGGAAAAAACACAGAACGTGCCAAGGTGACAATGTAGAAACTGTGCAGACAGAACTCTGATTAGAAAGACCTCTTCATAAGGAAGCATTTTGGCTATTTTCTCACACTAAATCAGGTATGAATATAATTGCCTAAATAGGAACATCAAGTCTAGCTAGATAAGAGTTTGTGGGAGATGTGATTTTTAGCTTCCCTTTACTACAGGAAGTGAAAATTTAGCCCAGAAGGAATGGTGTGAAACAAAAGAAGTAGTGGTCCAGTGCCATGTGATTTAATTCTAGACAGCCTCAAGCTTGACCCCCAAAATTTCTTAACCACAAGGTTTGTTCCTCATGGGGGCATAGTGGGAATCTTTCCAAACCATTTCAGAAAGTGTGCCCTGTCCCAGTCAGTACACCCTCATGAAGAGGGGAAACCAAGCAAAAGTAAGTTTTGAAAAGTGAGCACTGACTAAAAAGTGAGTGCTAGTGGAATGACGATTTTCAAGACTGCCTCAACCTTACTAAAGTGGCAGCTACTGTCAAGAGACAGTATGGACTTGGAACACTACTAATGACTTCTACAATGGGGACCACATCACAAACATCCCCTAGTACTTAATGTAGAGTGGTTAAAGAAGGTATCCTAGAGAAAAAGAGAAAAAAAACATTTCAGGATCCTGTTTCTGTCTCAAATCCAATTTGACTCAGGGCCCTTGGCAGAAATAATTTGAATGCTAATTTTGTCACCTTCGGGGAAAGGTCATTTCTTTATGTAGAGTTTCTAAAGAACAGGAAATTAACCGTACCACTTACCTAAGAGCACATATCTATTATTTCAAATGAGAGGCTTTACCTAGCTCTTTTTTAAACATTCACTAATCTTAAGACTGACGAATTCAGAAGAGAAAAAAAACAACAAAGAAATCATTCTACAAATGAAAGCAGCACAGGAGCTAGTTCAGTGTGCCAACAAAGGAAAGGAGAAAGCAGAGATTTTTGAGCTGTTAAGTACAGAACAGATCATGTAGCTGAAACTGCTGGTAACTGTAACATAAGGGCGTGCTTATGATGTGCTTGCCCAGGCATATACCCACCAGTCTAAACGTTCACCAACACTGAAGTAGTCAGCCAGGCACTAAGTGCCACTCAAGAGTCAGGGAGTCAAGAATCTACAGAAAGGTTTCACTTGCCAGTGAGATTTGACTGTACATTATGTCCAAGTCACGAGGAAGCACACAGACAAAGCAAAGATTAAAAAGCTTAAGAAGATGAAGTATCACTTTGGTTTGAAAATGAAACAGTTGTTCCATAAGAAAGAGATTAGATCCTTATATTGAACTCAATCTCGTGAGTCTAAGCAGACAGATAAATGGGAGAAGTGAATGAAGAGCTACAAAAATGATGACAAAAAAAGATATATGTTTATACAAACGAGAATTGGTGAAGATACTCTTTAGAGAATTAAAAATGTAAAGGAAATTTGCAGTGGCAACAAAAAGCTACATGACTGAGGAGATATATAAAGGAATAATGCAAGCAAATTTTGGTGCAATACTATGTACAACTAACAAAGAGTAAGGAAGCCAAAAAGGAGTACAGATACTGTACATATTCACTTCCCATTCAAGAACTAAAAAGGAGAGAATGAGAGTCTGGAAAAAAAAAAAGATTAAACTATCAATTAATAACCACCTAGAGGATAATAAAGTGATGCAAATAGCCAACACATATTTGTCAAGAGCAACCTGTGCCAAACCAATTAAACTTCCTTCCTTTACAGGTAACCAGTTTAATTGATAAGGTAGAAGCAATAGATGGAATACTCACTTAAAAACTGCTAGACATGGAATCTCCATAGGCAAGCTAGGGAAATATTACCTGGATGAAATAATACTTGAGGTAAAGCCTTAATTCAAGGAGCAATTATGAATATTCTGAATTTGAACTGAAAAAAGGCATTAAGATGGAAAATCACAGGGGTCCACCCAAGCAATATCTAATTTCTTCTTCAGTGAAGAGGGTTGGGGAAAAAGGGCAGGTGAAAGAAGGCAAGAGGACATGCAAGCACTCTGGATCTTTGTGATCCAAAATGATTTTTACAAATTGGGAAGAAAGTCAACACTTCTAGGACAGAATTTGGTAAAGGCATATTCAAAACACTGCATGTGGGAGTAAGCCATGAAATGCACCAAGACAAAATAAGGAGTAAGGAGCCAGAGAACAAAAGTGAAAAAGAGAATAGAGGGCCTAGAACACACAGCCTATTAAAAACAAACAAATGAACAATCCCAAGAACCCTCACCCTTGGGGTACTGGCAAGCTGCAACATACAGAAAGGCAGTTATTCTTGACACTGTTAGTACGAACCAGGTTCTGAGACCCTAAAATAGGTGCTGCCAAATTGCAGACTCTACATGAGAAAAACAATCAAGAAGATTTTAGATGTATTTGGTTTACGAAAGAAAACATTAAAGTGAGATTCGTGAGAGACTGACAATGCAAAAATCTGCAAAATGACAGTCATCCTATGCAGGGCAGAAAAAAAAATAAATGACAGGCATTATAATTTGGTTCAAAGATTTACTTTAGATATCAGGAAAAGTTTTCTGACTAAAAGAAGTACGAAGCCTTCAGAGGTTTCTAGAAAGGCTGTAGAAACCCTTTTGAGTTGTTGTTGCTATAAAGACATTAGACAAACAGCTATTTTTGTGCAAAGGGATGCATAAGATGATTTCTTACAGGCCTCCTAGCTTGAAATTCCTGTAGTTAATGGATTATCTTGTTTCAGCCAAGCAACTCTTAACCAACAGAAGTCAAAGCAAACTTAAGAAATTATTTCTAATTGCTTAAGGAAAATTAATCTTAGTTCTTTTTAGTGAAATTCATTAAAATACATACAATAAAGGAGTCAATTCTAAACACGACTGAAATTCATTAGAGGTGGCAAACACTACTATGTTGTGTATTTTTATTGATTGTACTTTATTTAGAGAAAGTCTTTTTTCCAATAATTAGTTACTACAGACCAGGTTACTTAATGACAAGGACAGCTGAGCTTACATTGTTCACCTGGGTTCAAATCTTGCATTCAAAGACTAATTGCAATTAAGAAAAATGTGAGGACTTAGTACTTCTGGCAAAATACTTGTAAAAACAGTTCCTTCAAATGAAAAAGATGAGCCCCTTTGACATTCAGGACAAGAACTTAATGAACTGTAAACCATCACATATGGTGACAGCATCCCTGCTGTAGGAAGAGAGGGACAGAAAAATGAATGGAAGAAAATAATCTATTTTCAGTCACTTTATCAAATGACTCTAATTAAAAAGCTGAATACAATCAAAGTGCCAGCCTCAGAAATATTTTCACCTTATGAGTACAGCTGATCATTTACATCTGTTTTGATCAACTAAGAAAGACATCTGGTGATTGTTTTGTACAAATGACTTACTACCCAATCCAAATCCTGGTTTTTTGCTGAACACTAAGGAGCTGGGTTAGGCATAGCCTCAGGAGTGAGATTTTTCAGCCCTATGGAGAGTCTGCTTAGAACATATCTCATATAGTAAACCCATCTGTTCCCCTACCACAACTCAACTGGCTGATTTACTAGTGGTTGCCAAGAAATCACACTGCTCGTTTATTTTTGATGTTTGGGATTTTTACCCGTTGGGTTTTAATATGCATGTTTAATTAATACCTTTTGTTTACTCGTACATGTGAACAAACCACCAAGTAGTCAATGAAAAGGTCAAGTAGTACGAAAGGTGCAATACTGGCATAAGAAAAAAAATAGCCAAAAGATATGTATAACAGAGAATTGATCATCTATTTAAAACTGGCACTTTTTTCTCTTTTGCAGTCTATCAACAGAAATTTCTAAGTTTTAGGAAATGTTTTCAAACATACAAGCAATCAAAGTTGGATTTCGCAGTCAAAAATTGCTCCAGTGTTGTTATTACCTTGACAATATGCTGACCAATTTTTGTGCTGCTGTGATACCCTGTTGACAAAGCTGAATGCATTCATACAAAACCAGAAACAAAACAAAGTCTATAGCTCTTCTCGCTAAAAGTCTAGCAGGCACATAACAAATAACTAACGTAATGAACATACCATGTGGTAGTCCTATTTATTGATAATTATCTTCTACATATCTGAGTGAGCTTATGTTCCTGAAGGTGTAGGGATGCCTTAGGGAAATAAAAGCAAGAATTAACACTCTAGTGCACATGCTAATTAGGATTTAATTAGGGAATTTTAAAAATGCAGACTGCGTGTTTTCAGCAAGTGCATAATTACCAACTTACTGCTTCTAGGGTTTTCCCCCTCCCCCCTATATTTTTTCATTGTAAATATTATAATTGTCATTTTAGGTAAAATTCAAGAAATTCAAATTCTGTTTCAGTTTTCAGGAAGAAACATCTTCCTCTGGCACATTTTCATCCATTATAATTCTTTACCATTCCTTCCTCATTTATAATATTTTTCTACATTACTAATTCATCACTAAAGATATTAAATTGCTTTCCTTTAAGTTTTTACAATGTACACAGGATGTTCCCTACAGATAAGAATCATTAATTACTTGGGTTGGAAGGGACCTTAGAGGTCACCTAGTTCCAACTCCCCTGCCATGGGCAGGGACCTTCCACTAGAAATTATACCATAACACCATAGCACTTTCCTTCAGCATCTGCTGTTAATCTGAATACCAGTTATGACCTATGGGTGGGTCATAGTTCCTCGAAACAAGGTGCAAGCCTTTGCAGAATTATTATCTTTCCAAGAAAGAGAACATGAAGAAAATCCCATGCTCTATTTCAACTTCCATCCACACCTGCTTTCTGCTCCCATCTTTCTCTACCAACCCACTTCATCCAGAGGATGATGGGATTCTGACATCAATAATCCACGAGTTTTCAACCTAATCTAAAACTTCACAGTGTTAATGGGAATTCTTCCATTAATTTCTGTGCATTTGGGAATTCTCTAAGTCTGCTCACTGGAAAATCCACATAAGAGAAATAAACATGCAATAAAGGCAGATTTTAAAGATCTCTCTAGCTGGGCTTTGGGAGGAACTTTTGACTAGGAACTTTCTAATGAAAGGGAATTAACAAGATGATTAAAGCTTTAAGAAAATTCAATTTGCATCAGTATTTTAATTCTTTCCAAACAGACTCTTTAAACATAAGGTAATCTTATCAAATAGCTTTCCTCCCTAATTATTAATGCTAATTGCTGTTCTTCATTGTTTTCTTTTCAAAATCAAAACTTTTCAATGAGCTTCCTTTGCTATTTCTTGATTTCTATTTTTACAGCCACAGTGCTCAATAAACCCTTAGACTATGCAGAGCATATGATTTGCTTCACTGGAAGACCATCACAGTAACAGCCTCCTGAGACTTCCCACTTTTCTACTTTAATCCTTGGACATCTTTAGAACCTACTAATCAGACTCTAGCATGGTTAACATCCTTGCAAGTGACAATACCCTTTAATTCACTCAGAATATGAGCGTATAGAGAGAAAGGAAGTAAAATGGCTCACTTTATAAGAACTTGTTGGATATAATATTGGTGAGAGCATTGATAGCATATCCTGTCAGACCCTTTAGAAAGCTATGGCAGGATTTTATATGGCACAGACAACAAGAAAACCAACAGCACAATACTAGTATTGTGCTAACACTGTGGAGTAGTGGTAAATTGTCTGGTGAGCCTAGGGATTTGAATGTCCGCATTTACTTTGTTTGCTTTCATACGGTGCATTTTTATTAATTTGCTGAACCAAGATATGAAAGAATTAAAATGAAATGAAAACCAAGCATAAAAAAAACCCAACACAACCAGCAAACAAACAAGAGAAAGGTCCTCCAATAAGATGGAGTTCTGATAGCATGTTTAGTTGCATGACTGATTTTTCCTGCTGTTTAAGCAGGCAGTTTGGGTTCTGATTTACTCAAGTCACCAGGGCACTAGTGGCAGTGGAGGCACGGAGAGAGCAACTCTTTGAACGCACAAGCACTCAATACAACTAGATTAGCCAGAAAGAAGGCAATACCTAGGACATTAAGTGAGAAATGTGGGTAATATGCATTTATGTTAAAAATTAATTCATCTAACTTCAGAAACAAACACAAAAGAAAATAAAAATCTTAATTCCTCCCTTGTAAAAATTGTTTCATCACTTTAAAATGATCTACAGTTGTACTTCATTCCCTCTAATGCTAGTACTGAAGTTTATGAGGAGCAATCAAAATATTCCAGGAAACAATTAGGAAGAGAGATTTCTGATATTCAGTAGACACCAGTTCCAAGCTAAGAACAACATTCATTGTTTCCCAACATCATGCTCCATCTAACAAACAAGTACATTCTTAAACACATGAACATTTGACTGTCTCAATGAACTTACATTAAAAAAAATAAAAGCTTAAGTAACTTTACTGCAGTACGTCTACATTTTAAGAATGTAGACCACCAAATGCCAAGACTTCAGACTTTAGTCTTCCCTTTGCTTTCATTCAGCACACAGGTTCATGCACATTCAGACTAGATTACAACAGAATACTAGGCAATAGCTAATAAATTTGTGCTCTCAGTATATCACTCAACTTCCTTGGATATCACAATATTTAAATGATCTATCACAGCATGAAACATTTCAGCTCTTTGTAACGATTACAAATAAAAGAGAGATTTTTATAACTCATTTTGTCTGAAATAGTTTTTCTTTCCAGTAGCTGTACTGAATTTCAAGACATCATATCGGATTACGTTAAAAACAGCACAAAAAGGCAAAGCTTTCATTAAAACACAGCTGTATGAAAGATTTCAGATTGGATGAAATTTAAGAGACGTTCCATAGATAATTACTAGAACACAATGAAATATTCACTTTGTGACTACTTACCATGTGTACAATAAAATGTGTTTTCCCTCTAGCACTGTCTAAAGCAAGACCCCTGATAGAGTTTATCTTGCAGAAGTTGTCTTACTGAAATACCAAATGTTATCAACTGAAATACTCTGTAAATTTTCCCAAGATACAACTTTTTAGAGAAATATCGAAAACACTGGAATATATAAAATTACAACAAATTAAGCAGTCAATAATCCATTCTCATTTTCTTTCCACACCTACAAAACTTGAGTAACATCAACATCTAGCATACCACTGTAGAGCTGAACGCATTCACGTTATACAGTTTCAGACACCTTTGTTGCAGATGTACAGAGTAAATGGAGACAAACAATTTCAGAAAATAAGTATGCTCTCAATCACCTTCTGGAGAAACACATTTCTCCTTAGTAACTCCTACAGGAAGCCTGACAGGACTACGTTTATATTTAATTTGTAGGCTGTGGGAGAAAGATGGCATTTTTAGTCAGGACCAGAGGCACTTTCTCTCCACCTCCAAGGAGGGCAGTCAAGCATTCAGTCGGAGGAGAACCCAAATGCATTCCAGCCAGAGCCCCAGTCTGAATGACCAAAAGATTATCAGCAAAACTTGTTTTATTTACAGATCTCTAATTAGCACTGGAATGTATGTTGGGGAATAACATGCCAGTTGTTATTATAACCCAACACAGAAATCTGAGCCCAACATGAGCGATGCTATCTCCCGAGATCACTCTTACCAGAGAAACAGAGTCCAAAGAAAACTCTGATACAAAATGCACAAAATAATGCACAAAATCTGCATTCACAGAGTCCAGTGCAATCAAATACAGGGCATCTACCCAAAATCAGACACTCACCAGTACTTATAAAAAATTAACATAAATAACACCAAAACTTAACTGGTTTTGTGCAAAGTTATGCCTTGGAGCATTTCTGTAGAGTTTCAGCTGCTTAAGGCAGAGCTGCAGACTGAAGTATGACAGAGATACCCACGCTGTTTTACATACAATGGAATTTTAGGTACTGGATTTTTTCTATCTGCAGCTAAAACAAAACATTTCTCTCTTGTGGAGGTTAAGAAGATATATTTGGCTTAACGAGGCTGCTTCTTCCATCCAAGTCATTTCCCCAGGGTGCCTGTGTGTCACATCAGAACCTGCCTCCAGCAGCACCAAGGAATAACTGCTAGAGAAGCCACGAGCTCTGGCATTTTGTGTTCACATTTTTCTTCGTCACGAAACTTCATCCCACAGCATATTTAACACAAATTAACCACTAACCTAATCACTTCCGTCTACTGTATTAGCAGTTCTGCAAATACTTAAAATGACTGATTTCCCACCATTTCAACATGGGGTTCAATGGAATTCAAGGTTTTATAAATCTTACGTTATAATTTGGTTCTGCAAAAGTAACTTTATTATTTTAAAAAAACATAAAGCTGTGGGGAATTTTCTGCAAGTGATATTTTGTTGGTATGAACCATGTACAAATGTAGAATCTAAATACAGAAGATATGAAATTCCTGATTCAGATTCCATTAAAACCAGTAAAACTGAGTTCACATGGAGTAGGTGGCCTGTTCCAAGACTGTCCAGGAGTGGTAGAAATAAGCACCACAAAATAGGAGGTGGGAGCTTCTGGGCTGGCAGGAAGAGGAGAGAGACAATAGTGAAACTAAGTTTAACTTCTGCAGAGGAAGTAGCAACAGCTAAGGACAGAATTTAAGAGTTTTTACTTTCCCTGTATTACAGGTAATGCTGTATATAAAAAGTAATTTGTTGGTAGCAATAACAATTCTCTCCCTCTTATCTTTACTTTTCTCATCCCATTTTCTTGAAATAAACTAAATAAACATCAGGCTGTACTCCAGTCACCTTTCTAAATAAGGAATTTCACTTTAACCAGAGCACTAACTTCTCTTAAACCAGGTATGTGAAACTTCTAACTAAAAGACAATTCTAGCTTGCAATAGATCCATTCTATTTAACGTTATTAAAAGAACAAAATAGAAGATATAGCATGTAAATTTAGAGTTTGTAAAGACAACAAGATGCAATATTTACACTGTTTCTCATACCTAATTGACTACATTATCATTCTAACAGTACACACAATTAGGAAAGAACTGAGATTATTTTGCTGTTGTTTTTATTCTCCATTTATTCTCTCCATTGTTTGCATAGCAGATTTAATGTTTTCCAGCTCTACTTGGTACTTTACTTTCTCAAGGCCAACTATTTACTGTTTTGGATCTCTAGATCCATATTTAGCTAGAAAAAACCTCACATGGAACCTCCCTCATACGCAACCACAGCTCTGCACTTCCAAACTTGTCTTGCCTCACAAGATGCTCCATGGAACCCAAACCTACACTGTGCTGCTAGCTCAAGACTGCTGAATAAAGAAGGCAAAAGGAGTTTGCATACTGACACGGATCCAGCTGGACTTCTCTGAAAAAGATGATTGTTCATATCTAACTGTAGAATTTCCCAGAGCCTTTTGGGGGCATGTTTCTAAGGCAGTTTGCTGCAAACAAAATTCTGTTGTACTCTGTTCCACTAGCACAGGAGCTTACTGGAGCAAGACAGAGAACTGTCTCTGAGACTTCAGTACTCACTCAAATAGCTTTTGCTTCCAGTTCTGCCCAAGTTAGAGGGAAGAGGACAGATGATCTGGCATGACTAATAAATATTTCTGCTTAGGTAATGGAAGGTCTGAGATGCTACTCACAAACAGAAACTAGTGAATGGCTTCTGTTCCAGTTCATCTTTCCAGTTCCAGTACAGAGAGGGAAATGAAAACAGTTACTGTTTTGGTCAAGTGCAAAGATGTGAGTCCCAGTAAAGATAAGGCAAATTCCTTATTCACAGTGCATCTTAATGAGAACTCACATCAATTTCCAATAATTTGTGGTGTTGGGAGATACAGTTCAGCGGAGAACTTGTAGAGTAGGGTTGATGGTTGGACTCAATGATCCCAAGGATCTTTTCCAACCTGAATGATTCTATGATTTTATGCAGTACGACTTTTAAATTAATTCTTTTCCTCATCATTGCCTCCTCCATCTTTTTTTTCTTCCTTCCTGACTCTGCAATTAAGTCACAACTTGGGACATCAACGTCCTGGCTTTCCAAAACAAAGCTCACTGAATGGATCTGTTCCCCACTTAAGAAGCTTTAACGTATAATGTGGCTTTGGTCAAAGGTGGAGAGAGCAGCACATGCTTCCCTTCAAGGGCTTTGATGCATTATTATAACGCAGTCAATGAGCACACTGCCAGACAGTGAACAACTAACCTTATAAAGGGGATTTCCATTCGCCTGCATATCCAAAAAGAAGAACCTGCAAATGTAGTTGGGAGCTCACAGAAGAGCAAAACCAAGCTCTTCTGTAAAACATAGCAGAGGAGTGCATAACAAATACTCCAATTCTCTTCTGGTTGAAATTCTTAAGCATTTGCTTGTGATATGTCTACAGTGTTACACACGAAACAACCAACCTGCCTTACAGATACAACGTGGCCTTATTTACTACGCACTAAGCACATATACGCCATTAACAATTCTCCTGGTAATGATTACACATATAAATATAGTTTGTGACAACCAATCTGCTATTAAATATCATACCTTAGTACTTCAGCTAACAATACCTTTTGGCTTTAACTTCCTTTACTTACATCTATGTAACTTCTAGTTTACATCTATTTATTCTAACATCATCATAAGCTCAAAGCTTGCTCTCATTAGAGTAATTCAGCTATTACAGCAATGGGAAAAAATTCAAAAATAAATTCCTCATATCTCTGTAAGTGGCACGTAGCCTAACTTTGTGCCCACTATTCCATACTTGTAACTTTCCAAATAGAATTAGGAAAAAATAGTGTTCCTTTCTGTCACTACTTTTTTTTTTTTTTAAGTTAGAATAAAGGAGACATTTTTATTTGATTGCATACCAGGTGGTGATGCATATGAGTGGCTGACTGAACAACACCAATACTGACTGATGAATAACTAAAGTGAACAGTACCAGGTAAAAGCTTTCAGGACCTGCAAGCTAAACATATAACACTTGTAATATTTTATATTAGTACTACTAATACTGAACAATAGAAACAATAAAAAAATAGCAGGTTTTTGTGCTAAAAACCCCAAGTCCAGTTCCTAAGCAAGGCATCATTATTTTTAAGAGCTATATATGCAAGAAATATTATACCTGTAACAAATTAAGTGGGATGCTTTCACAGCCACAGAGGATCTAGCTCTTTAATTTTCTTCTTTAATTCTACCTCTTTTAGATTATCTTCTTAGTTTCCTTAAGCGTATCAGTTCTTTCTAAGAGGCTGTAACTTTTTAAAGAGGCCTTAAGGGCAACATATGTGCAATATATTACTTAACCACTAGGATGGGATAGCACATGGGTTATTATTAATCCTTAACTGTGAAAAGCAACACTACTCACTCTTGCTTCCTCACTTGTGACTACCCACCACTGTAAACTCCTGTGAGAAAGCTTCATACTGTGCCTCATCACCAGGTACACTTCCTATGTAATTAGAATCAAACCAATAACACTTTAACTGCTTTGATAGTCTCTCCAGAGATCTGAAATAACCTAAAACTGAAAACATGAACTCTGCCAAGATGCTCCAAATTTTATTCTGTGCAGACATTTCTCAAAGGACTCCTGCTGCTCACAGGTGTACCAGAGGTACAGTGGCAGGCAGGGAGATTCCAGGAAGGGCAGCAATTCTGAAAACACCACTAGACCTCATGACTTGAGAAAGTATTTGGGTCTTCCCAGCAAGCGCAGAAGATTAGGAAGGGCACTTGCTGGAACCCCTTCACACATAAACTTGCATGCGATGAGGCAAATACTTGTGGAGCTCATTCTGACCAGAGTTTTCATGCATTTGCCAGAACAAATGACAATGTGTGTAACATTTTCTGGTGAGGACTAGCCACTGCACACTTCAGTTTGTACTGAAGAGAATCTGCTTAAGATGACAGGTAATTAATTATCTTTGATTCAAACTTCACTGCAGTTTACTTGAAGACAAGATATTGTATGAGTTTCTCCAATATGGAACACCTCGAGGCCCTCACAACACGCATCAAGTTGGGATGATATTAACTCACTTTTGACAGAGAGAATCCTCTTGCTCCCAAAGAGATTTTACTTCTTGTCTTTATTCACTGTAAATATGGCACTTAGGACTTTACACCTTTACTGCAGTTAAATATTCCTCTTGCTTAGTTTAAATACCATAACATACATCTTTCAAGCATATTCATAATTTATACACCACTGAAATATAATTTTGTTTGCAGTTTAGACATGCTTTTGAGCTCTCTTGCTCATAATCACACCTTACCAACATTCTTTACTCCATCACTATTTTCAGCTTTTTGAGGTTTCCTACCCACACAGAACTACAGAGTTTCACAGGTTCTACACAGCCTTCCCGCACACAGTCATGCCACCAGTACTCTGAGCTACCTGAACCTGCTTTAGAAGCAGCTGACAGCCTTCCTAAAGGGCTATGGCTACAGTATGTCTAATATACAGGCCTGATGGAGAGTTCTGAAGGCAGACATTTTCTGGGAATAACATGTATCTCAGTAGCTCTGCAATGACTAGAAACAATTAATATATTCCTGAAGGTCTTTTATTCCTGCCTATCTCTTTCTGCTTCACAAGCATCTGCTAGCACTTGTGAAATACTCCCTCACATTTTTTGAGTGTATTTATATTAAGCCTGAACGTGGAAGAATCCTTTCTGCAGGCCCACTGAATGGAGAATAACGTATAAACACAAACACAAAATTCTCCCTTCTATTTTAACATATCCCTGTTCAAAAGTATGTTTTTTCACCTATTGCCCCTCTCATCCCCTTTGAAGACAGTTAGTGAGCAACCAGACTGAATGTGTTTTCACACTGGCATATTAACATGGCTTGTCTACATGGAGGCAGATTTCTTGCAGTTCAAACAGGTTTGTATGCCTATGAACTTTTCTTTCAAAATGAATGATACTAAAGATTCTATAAAAGAAAAAGGTGAAGAGCAGCTGACAAGCTATTAAATCAAGAGAAAGGTGAAAAACTTGAAAGACTTACAAAAAAATAAAAAGGCTTTGCATGCCTCTAATGACATTTCTTCTAGTGCACTGGGGAGTTAAAAACCACCACTGCAAGGTGACGTAAAAGGGCGAGATGGAGAGAATTTCTGTTGTAGGAGGAAGGAAAAAAGGAAGTCAAATCCTGCAAGGACATCTCAGAAACCTGCAGCGCTGCTGTGCAAGAAATAAATAGAAGATTTTTTTGTGAATGTTGGAGAAGTTTAAGAATGGATCAGGGCACGTAAAATTCTGCTAATAAAGAACATTACAATAATCAAGCTAAAATGTACCTTGTTACTCTATTAAAAATTGAAATACAGGCTGGGTGATTCTTCATCTAAAAGGTTACAGTCCAGGAGTTGGGTCTGGCCATCCAGCATCCTTTCATCTTAGCTTCTGCCCTTTCCTGGAGAAGCTGAGAAATGCAGAAGACTGGACCTATCCCAGTGCCCATAATTTTCTTTTTGGCATTATGTAGCCATGAAAAACTGCTGATGCTCTGTCACCTAAGGAGAGTAGATAAGCCTGTGGGCATATATCTATCTCACTGCACAGTGTGGTTCAATCATCAGTAGCTATTATTGCAACTGCAATTCAAAGCTTGGGTTCAAATCCCCACAGCTGCTGAAACAGCACTGTTGCCCAAAATAAATAATATTATTTCCTCCAGGCATACTTCTTGATCATAGTTCCACAACCAGCTACTGCTGTGTTGATTTGGCAAGTGGCAGAATGACTAATAACATAACACAATGAGCACAGACTAATTAAAATGGCTTTGCATTGTCTGAAGCATTTGTGGAATCAGGTGTGTATGTGGGACAGGAATAAATAGCTGGGTATCAGAGAAAAAAGTTCAGGCTACGTAAGAACAAAGTAATATTACATCATCCCTTTAATTTGCATTATATTCTTCCTTTAGCTTGCTATTTTCTGCTGTAGCAGGACCCTGTGCTCTGTCAGTGAATTGCATTAAATGTCAGGCCAACGAAGAACCTCAACAAAGCTTCTTAGTGGAAGCTCTTCAAAGTCAATGGTAGTGATCAAATTTGGCTGTGGAAAATTCAGGCAAATGCTAGTAAAAAAAAAACACCCTTGTTTTTAAATTAAATATCTCTGCTAGGCTTATATTCAGTGTTACCAGCCAGAAACACCATACACAACCCTGTTCATCCACTGCTTCCAGATTCTTTAGCAGTTTTCAGAATTCTGCTAGATTACACAAAGATTTTAAAAGGGTCATTTCAGTAGTATCTCAAATCTGTTTCTGCTTTTAGTTGCATACATACTTAACTGAGTTGTACTTGTAAGATACAGCTCCACTTCTTAGGAAATAATATGTGAGTTTCAGCATGGATCTACCACTGATTCAGGCCTCCTCAATTTGCAAACTAAGAATTAACACAGTTTTCTTTAACACTGTAAAATTTTGAAAACAAACAGATCATGGGAAGTACCAGCTCATCTCATTTTAACTGACACATTCACACCTTTGCTGATAGCATCCTTTGGCTAGAGAGAGCTTTCTGCAAGGTTGGGTTAACAATGCGCAAGAGTTTGTGTTTACATAGTGATAGCTATATCCTGGAAACTGAAAAAGACAGTTCCTTCAGCAGTTCCAGAAAAAAATGTAGCATTATATATTCCATTATGACACCAAAACAACGATCATTGGAAAAGCTTCTGGAAACTCCACTATATTAACTGTGGCATAAGCCAAGTAGAAGTGATCTGACCGAAGTTCTACCTATCTAGGCAGTGAAAAAAGTTACAGGAATTCTGCTGGTTTCCTTAGTAAACAAGATCAGGCTTATCCTCCAACAGTAATTTTTATTCAAATCCATTTCAAATTTAGGGACTATCTTTCTGTTGGACATTTGAGCATTGCTCAACAAAAACGACAATTAGAGCTTTGAAGAAAGAGCACTAGCATTATAAATGCACATATGTTAGAACAGAAGTGAAGAGAATATTTGTTACATACTGGGGTTTTCATTAAGCTTTACTATAAGGTCATTACAGAAGTTCTTAATATGTGGGTCAGTTCACTGCAATCCTCAAAAGCAAACTGAAAAAATGATGACATATTTTTCCTCAAAGTTACTGAGAAACACTTTTGCACAACTACCGACATACACAGTTCTATATTTTCAAGTAATTATTCCTCCCCACCCCCACAATTTTGAGACTACCCATAAGCTATTGCAAGACGTATTTCCTACTTAGCTTCTTCAGAAAAAGTCCAGTTATTTTTAGCAAGGCTGGAGATCTCTGGTTCATACCATCACAACCCAAAGGGTAGCATATTTTTCCCAGTTAGTATTACAGAATAAAGCTCAAATCATTAGCATCTTATCAATTGCTAAGTGGTGAAGTTGTACAGACTCCTATTAGAAAGAACAAAACCACTGTGTCCCCATCTTAGGTCATACAAATAGCTTCACAAAAGGATCTACTTGCAGAAGAGAAACATGCAGAAACGTCTTGGCTTGTTTCAGTTCATTTGTTTTGCTATTTGGGGTTTTTTTTTTTGACCTTCAAGTACCATCACAGGGAACAAGCACAAAACATGGAACACTAATTAGGACACTCCAACCATTCTTAATAACTCTTAATAAGCAGTCTTCCTGTACTGCATGAATCAGCATTGCTGTATGAAAAAGTCCTCCCATTTTCAGGCAACATTCCATCACATTATGCGTATTTTTCACAATGCTCTTGCCAACAAAAAACTTACTCTCACCTCCGCCAAAACTCAACACACTGTTAGGGTTACTTTTAGTTACTTAAAATAAGATTAATGAGGTACTCACTTTAGTTTACTTTTTACTCATTAACCATTTATTCAACTTTAATGTAGCCTAAATCAACAATTAGGGGATCTCTGTTGTTTGCTTTTAATGCTTTAGGCACTGTCAGGATCTACCGTTCACATTTGGAAAAAACAAAGGTGCTTTAGATAATTTTTCCCCTGGAAATGTACATTTACAATTAAAATTAATTGCAATGATTAAACAGCAACAGTTTGCTTCAACTATCTGAGCACTCACATTAGAAAAGAGAAACAGTAAAATATTTATTTGCAAGAATTAAAGAACATTACTTTTGGCCTTAGTGAAGTCTAAAATGCTCATTAAAGGTCTGAATAAGCTTTGGAATACTCAATCTCCCATTACAGCTAAAATATTGACCACAGCACACATACTTCTTTTTCTGACCTCACCTACAAGTCTAAATCAATTCCTCAATTGTCTGATACTTTGAAACAAGTGGCTTTTTGAAAATATCAGGATATAAAGAAACTATAAGCGTCAATCCCTTGAATTAAGTTATTTCCATCTTTTGCCCTTTCTTGATTCATAACAGTTTTTAAAGTAGAAAAGAGGAGAAAAAAATCCCCTAAACAGAGCTCTCAAGAAGCCAGTTAAAGCAAGAAATGTCTCTATTTTGTAATCCTGATATTTTATTTAACTGGAATGAGCTTGAACTAATTCAGACTTCTCCCAACAAAACATCATGTTATATAGACCAAACACAAGCAACCTACATAAATATGTAGGTCTACTGATTTCACATCTCTTGATAAATGCATCTTTTTGCACTGCAATAATTAGATCTATACAGCAGTGCTATACCACAAACAGTACCACAACTCTGAGGCTTTAAAAGAGTCAAACTGGGTCATTAAAAAAGTTATGTGTAAAATTAATTGAAAAAAATGCTACGACTCGCCTCAAAACTACTTTGTCATAATGAGAGAAAAGGCTAAATAGTATGTAAAATCATATCCTTAAATAAGCATGAATCAACCTAGCAGTTAGGCTGTTAACAGTTTCATCCTCTTGGTTGGCAGACTGGGGAAACATTATATATTATTAATATGGTTGGCTAATTGCTAATTAGGAACCCATTAGCAGTTCTAACAACTGTAGATTTTGATGGATTTGCAGTCAACCTGGCCAAGAAAAAAAAAATTACTAGGTAACCTATTGCATGAGATTCCTCCATCTGCCCATTATCATTTAATGCCACAGAAATCTGGATTAAAAATGAAAAAAAAGTGGTCTTGTTCTGACCCTATAGCCTAGATGCACAATGATCTCCCACCTTCTTTGGGGACTTCCCATCAGAGGATGAGGTTATTTTCTCTTAATTCAAACCGTTTTCTTCTTCATTAAGAAGAAAACAACAAGGTGTCATAAAATTGAATAAAGCATATATCAAGTACACAAACATGATACATTGGGGAGAATAATGCCAACCCGGCAAAGAATAACTACATACAAAAATTGATCTAGCACCTTTTGTCTCAAACCTGTGGATATTCACTGGGATAAAACGGTCTGAGTGGCAGCACAGCTTTCAGCTAGGTCAAAGATGGCTTTTTGTAGATAATAATTGAATGCCAAGTCACTGAAAAAAGGCATGTTTTAATCAAAGAAGAAAATTTCTCCTGAGATTTCACTTCTGAAATTAAGCAAGAAGCTCATGTATTCTCCTGTGCTTGCAAGCTGTGCTCTGTGAACCTGTAATCCCACTCAGAGTAGCACAGGAAAGGTCTCTTACTGCTTTACTTTTTTCTTTCTTTTCCTCATCCCTTTTTCTTCCCCTCCTCTTCCAAAACACCAAACCCAGGGTTGTTTTGTTTGGGGTTTTGTTGGGTTTTTTGTTGTTGAACCAGATTTAAAACAAAACCGAAAAACCAAACCAAAGAACCCCACCAAGAACTAGTAATAATTTGTGTAGTACTTACTGGAAAAGCTCAATAAACTAATATTAACTAATCAGAGAATCTGACTTCATTCTATATATCATTAATTGAAAGAATTAGTCCAAGTTTTATACCTGCCCTATAACAAGGCTTTCAAGTAAAGTATACATTATAAGCACTGAAGATGGCTACACAGTGTTAGCCACAAAGTGAGCTATTCCTTAGATTCTCTTCCACTAAAATAAAGTGAGACTGTAGACAGCTCTGCTTCTAGAATATACTATAATATACTATATTTTATCACTGATTCCTTTAAAGATCTCCAACTCACAATGAAAAGCACAAAAGTAGTCACCTCGCAACACTACACAATCTTCTGCTTTCTCTGATGGATGTCAGCAACAAAATGCATTTATGCTCCCAAGGAAAGAAATGTTTCTCTTCCATGCTGCTCCTCCCTATAGTAAAACTTCCAATCTCAGCATGTCAGTAATGGTTCACAACAAGGGTCATGACACAAATCACCACCTGGAATAGGAAATACTTTAGAGATCCTGCCATGAGATCCCCTGGGGGCCACATGCACTGTCTTCATGGCCCTAAAACATTAGTACCTTGTGTGCTTTATCCAGTAAAAAGAATCTGAAATAATGTGATGGATCTATTACAGCCCACAAGGAATGGTGCTGTTACTAAGGTGAGCTGAGGGAAGTGTTGCATGCATCCATCTCTGGGCATCTGGGAGCGCACAGACTGACCAGATGTTGTGGAGGAAAGGCCAAACCAGAGAGCACCCTGTTTATACTGTCTTTCTGGCATACCCCAGGAGTAAACTACTCCTAAACTGAAGCTTTACCTAAAAAGACAGGCATAGCAGTCCAGAAAAGACCTAACAATCAAATAGTGCCAGGCTTACTTCCTGGTTGTTTTTCTTTTGATGATTATAGATGGGGACTGTGTCTCTTGCTGTGAGGTAGGCTGCACATGAGTTCAACAGCAACCAATCTCAAAACAGATACCGCAAGGGCTACTGTATCTCATCACAAGCCCCTAAGGAGCTAAACACCCTGACAGCCTGTAAGAGGAAGAAATGAAAATTACTTTCAGACAAGAGTATTTACTTTTGTTTCTCCAGCTCGCCCTTTAATCCTACCACAGTTTGCAGATTTAAAAAAATATCAGAGAGGCTCACTTGGGGTGGGGGTCAGAAACTTGTTTCTTTTCATTCACAGCGTTCTTCTCAGCCTTTCACCTCTGAGAAAACAAAGATATGATAGAAGTCTAGAGTGCTGGAGTATCTGTAAAACTTGGGGAAAATCTTGTCTACAGCTGAAGATTGCATTTATTCCTTTAACGATACACTTAGTCACAAGGGCTTTTCAAAGCCATATGAAACTTAACCAATAATAACTTTCTAAAAAGATGCCCTAGTTTTAAAGGATGAGCACACAGAGCTCTTGAGCTAAATATCCAATCATTTGTTTGGGGTATAAGGACTTTCAAATAACTTGAATTTTCAATGGGTTTTATTCTCATTAACACTGAGAGTATCAGCTCCGTGGCATAAGAGGGAACTAGTGTAAAAAGATAAAGATACCTTTACAAAGGAACAGTAAGACTGCAATCCAGGGTCTGGTATTGCACATACAAATATGAGATACGCACATACAAAAGCCACCAATTTTGTGGTGAGGTTCTTGAGCAGAGCAGCAGAATTATGCCTGTTACCAGTGGTTTCATTTTTTTTTTTTAATTTTAGAGCTTCCACTTTCTCCTGTGCTCGACTCTTCTGCACTAATAGTATTGGTTTAAGAGATGCTAGACCAAAAGCGCATTTAGTTAACTGAATGTAAAACATCCTCCCACGCACCAGTATTTCACTATCACCTTGTACCTAAACGAAACTGGAAAATCTTGAGCATTCTAGAGAAGAAAAGGATGACAAACAGATTAATCAGACCAATGGTGGGATCCAGCTAAACCAAACAAATCCCCCTAGGTCCTCTGGAATTTTGTTTGGAAACAAGATCAGTGGAGCACACGAAAAAGAACAGTATTATTGATCTCTCTTCTGTCCCACGCATCTACGAAACACTTTGTTGTTGTTGCTGCTGTTGCCATTTCATTATTGTCTGGTTTTTTACTGTGTATCAGATGCTCAGATCATGCGGTCCAAGTTTACAATTGTCTTATTCACAGTGCTGGAATCATCAATAAAGTCTGTCCGGGTCGCTACAATTTGCATCTCTTGTCTGGAGATTATAGTCTAAAATCATTAATATAAAAATTTGAAAAAAAGATGCAAGAAAATTGCTCCCATGCTCAACATCTTATATTACCCTAGAACAAAGATACAAGCTACAACACAGTCTGAATTACTATCTTCATTCATGAGAAAAACTGTCTTTCTATGAAAAATACTCTAAAACCTGTGGTTTCAAAGGTAAGCCCACACAATACATTTTTTTATCTTTTGGGAAAGGACCCTCTTTTGATATAGAATTTTTAACACACTATAGTCCCAGTGGCTGCTCTAATTCTAGAATCTCCACAGAGGTCAATATCTTCTCAGTTTGGTAAAATTATCTTATCAGCTCCCTAGGTGGTGTTAGTTAAAAAAAATAAAAATATCACATAATCTCATCTCCATTGCTAAAAATCAAGGTTTTTTTTACTGGCTAGACCACAAAGAACCCAGTTTTCTGAGTGAAAAAAGCCTACATTTTTGAGAAAGAAAATGTTTATAAAAGTATTTCTCACTATGCTTAAAAATCATTGCAAATTAGGAACAGATGTGGGAGACACTGGTAGGGGAAGAAGCAGAATAGACCTTCATATACCCGGCAATCCAAATTACAGCCTTATGACACAAGCTTACAAGCACAGTGGTCATATTGGAATGGAAAAGAATACAATTTGATTTTTGTGTGTGCATGCGCACGCATGCTCTACACACAAGGGAAGGTACTTTCTAACAGGAATACTCCCACAAGAACTACTTCCCTCTGATGAAGACACATTACTGAAGAAAGTAGTGATTTTTACTCCAACACAAAGAAGAGAAAATTGTAATATTAGTCCACGTCCAAGACTGTATGCACAAATACCATACGTAATCTAGCAGATTTACTAAATGCTTTTGTTGACTGACTTCATGCTGTTTATGCTGAAGCAAAAAGCGTGACCAAATGTAACCAGGGTCAGACTAAATCCTGTGTTCTTAACTGGTTATCTTAAGCAAAATATGACACAGCATTTTAATATTCAGTCTCTCTTGGGCACAAAGTCTATGATGTTCAGGTTCACAGAAGAGTTTCTGGTGCTCCTGTAGACATAAATTCATCCTATAAACACACTAATAAGAGACTAAATAGTACTCATATAACCTGCAACATAGAGAAGCTGAATCCTTATTGAATGACTAAGATGCAATTCTTAAGACCTAGCCTATAATTTCTAGTTTGTAATGATTTCTACAAACAGAATCTCTGTAATATTAATTATTTAGAGAAAAGTGGGTTGAATATGCTTTTTGCAGGATAAGGTTCACAATATGTCACATGTAGTATTAGGAGCTTCCAAATTAATTCAGATACATAAAAAGAAGGGTTTACATGAACAAAATGTTAACATCCAATGTGCCTTAGCTTTTAGTACAGAATAAGATTAAACTGGTACATTCCTACAATGCAAAGCATTAATGCTTAGTCTGATCTTTGAGAAGCCAAAATTCTAGCAAAGCTCATGGGTATGTAGACTACCATTTTGTCTGCTATATATAGTAAGCATCTTTAAGACTGCAGGCAACTGAAATAATTAGTTACTGCCAAAACATTAGGATGGCCAACAGAACCACATTTGGAACAGATATACAATCCCAGGACACTTAGATGACTGTGGCCTCATCAGCCCATTATGCCCAACTAAACTCATGAGCCATGAATTTAGACCGTCTGCGATCTCTGTGCCTGTGCAGCACCATGGCTCAGGGACAACACAGAGATCATTTAACGGTTATTAGACAGTACCTGGGCTAAACAAGCCAGTACTGAATGCAAGCTCCCACATCTCTACCAAGTCCGAGTACTATGCTAATGAAAGAACATGCATGGGTGTAATTTGCAGAAGTAGCACGAAGCAAGCTTTCCAGGGGAAAGGAAGGATACCTGGTTGTCACAAAGTCTCATTCAGGAAGAAATGTATTATAATTGCTTGTAAGCCATAAGAACAATTGCTTACCTAGAAGTTACAGAAGCTGTTACTGCCTCATGTGTAAGCCTTCTCAGGCAGAGTGTGCCTTCCAACAATGGAAACTGCAGCAACAGCCTTCAGATTTCCATGTTAATTATCCTTTTTCTCCTGCACATCATAGATCTGTTGAGACCTATAGCAGCCACAGTACTAGCAGTCTCCTTGTTTCTGGATGGCCCCCAAACCTGCGTTCATTAACTCAGTTTGAGTAATGTGAAACCTTGTAATTTTCCGGAAAGCTAGGAAACAAGAGTCTCACAATCATACCAAACTGTTTCCCTCCTTTTTTCTGCATAAAGCCAGAAAAAATTCTGTGCCAAAGGAAAGAAGAGGAACAACCCATCAACAGGGAATGTCAGCCCTCCCTCCCTCTTGCTGTTCTGTTGCCATTGCTCAGATCTGGGATCAGTATAATGACAGCAGTTCCACACTTGCAATTTTGTCTAATAATGATGAAGATGGCATTAATGCTGTAAAACTACTGCTGTCACGCTAGGCTGACCTCTGTATCTCTCTGGAGAAAGGAACTTCAATATACTACTATTTCTTAAGCCACAGCTCATCTTTGACTTTCTTACACTACATTAGTTTACAGCACATTGTGCACATTCCAACCAGTTGTCAGTGCCACTTCTTGATGAGGATTAGTATTTACACATGACTTAGCAATTAGATTCAGTTGCAAACAGAACTGAGATAAAGAAGTCCTCTGCTCGGACAGTAAATACGTAAAATTCGGTCACCCTGTATCAACATACACTAGCAAATAGGATGCAACCAAGGCCAGCAAATCACCTTAAATCCCATGTACTGTTTGAAGACTTATGACAAAGCAATCTACACTGGCTACCTCACACCGAATGTCATCAAGTAGAATGCAGTCTGGAGTACACAGCATACAATTTACAAAGATAATTGAATTATACTAAGTTCACCATACAAAACATAAGTCTTTAAAGTACACTGAGCCTATTTTCAATTTCTGTTTCTTAAAAAGCTACAGCTGTCCTATTACCAAAACAAAATTCCTACTGGATTCTGAAAAACTGAGTAGAATTTTAAGGAAAATGAAACCTTTGTTGCATATTAGTGTTCAGGTGCTCTGAACATCAAATATGCATCACTTTCTCAACAGTTGAAATGCAAATATTTGTAGTTTTATATACTTTGCAATGTGGATCTTCCCTGCTTAATTACCTTACAACACACATCAAAGATGATTGAATGAGAAAGATAAGCCTTTCCTTTTTGAGGAAAGATTTATTCTAAATTCTCTTGAACAGGTGTCTTGGTTTAAGTGCAGCCTGCAGCTAAGCCCCACACAGCCACTTGGTCACTCCCCTCTGACTGGCACGAGGGAGAGGACTGGAAGGGTACAAGTGAGAAAACTCATGGGCTGAGATAAAGGCAGTTTGACAGCTAAGGCAAAAGCCACGCACACAAGCAAAGCAAAATAAGGAATTCATTCACCACTTCCATGGGCTGGCGGGTGTTCAGCCATGTCCAGAAAAGCTTGACTCCATTGCCCAAAACGGTGACTTCACCACCACTCTCAATGTCCCCCCCCTTCCTCCTCCTCCTACCAGCTTTATGTGCTGAGCATGACATCACAGGTGTGGAACATCCCTTCGGTCAGTCGGGGGCACCTGTCCCAGCTGAGTCCCCTCCCAGCTTCTCGCTGGCAGCATACTCGCTGGCAGGGTGGGATGAGAAGCAGCAAAGGCCTTGACTCTGTGTAAGCACTGCTCAGCGGTAATGAAACCATCCCTGAGTTAACACTGTTACCAGCACAAATGCACAACACAGCCCCATAGGAGCTACTATGAAGAAAATTAACTCTACCCCAGCCAAAACCAGCACAACAGGAAACTAAACCAATATGAAATGTTTGCCTTCACATTCTGACCAAGATATCAACAACACAGAGCAAATTGACTGTGTTTTATCACTGCTTTATTTTCTCTTTATGTACAAGCACCATTGTTATTGACTGGGCACATTCCTCAAGTCTTTGCAAAATCACAGCTCCACAACCATTTGATCTACAGGTACAATTGTGACAAGGTTCATATATTTGTCAGACAGAGAGGGAATATGAAAAAACTCCAACTGGCAAACGATAAAATATCACTGTCTTCTCTATTTATCTTTACGCTTTAATCCTCCCAAGTAAATAACTTCAGAATATTCAATTTCCTGAAAGTAGAATTGCAATTTGTACACATAAATAGCAACCTCTAAGATAAAAGTAGGATTTTATTATCACTTGAAATTGAGACACAGATATTTTGGACTTAACTCTTAACAAGCCCCACTAGACCCATTTAATGCATCTGAGCTGAACAATATTAATTGCCCTAAATACTAAAAATGATTTTTCACTCTGAACAATGCCAGCTAAATGATTTGCTAAGCGCTCACCAAGAGGTTCAGAAAGTCTATCTTATACATGTACGACAGAAGCAAGAGGCATTTGTTCATGCATTTTCCCAAAATAATACATGCCTAAACACAGTAAGTTAAAGGAGGAAAATACACAAAAGACGTTCTTTTAAGAGGCTACATCTATAATCCACTGAACAGAATGAGAATTTCTCCACTGACATCAAAGGACTCTAAATCTAGTACAATACATTAAAAGTCCCTAATACATTTAACTTCAGTTCTCTGCAAGAAGCATATGGATAAACCTCTTCCAATTATTAGAAGTGAATATGCCCACCTCTAGTTACTACCATGCCAATGATTCTTTTATTTTGGACAGACTAGACTTCAGTAAGATCAAGCTAGAAAGTGGCATAGTCACTTTTCTGAATTACTACCTAAGTGTACATAACTTCAGCTATAGCAAATATTTCATAACCATTACATGTACTTGTATTAATGACAAAGATGGAAATGCATCAAACTGAATCTGAGCTCAGGCAGGGAGTCAATCAGAAAAAGATTATGCTAGGACTAAAAAAAAAACGCAAAAGGAAATCTGCAAAAAAATAAAGCATTTCTATTTGTTTCTGGGCTTCCATACAATATTGTTCTCCCTTCATACGGATAATAATGAATTCCAATATACAGCTTTTTTTGAAAAGTGCATATTTCTCCTATCTTCTATTGCTGTGAGGTTTTTTGCATATGGCCATAATGGCTTTTATTCTTAAGAGAACCTCTTTCTGAATAAAATGGATGAGAATGGGATCCTCTGCACAGAAACTACGTGAAAGTGCAAGATTACACTGCTGCTGATAGTTGTTTCATTCTGATATCAGGTTCATGTTTAGTGCTTGTTTTAAAGAACAAGGCCATATACTTTTTATAGTTCACTTTTAAATTTTGTATCGATGTACAAATAATATTAGATATAGTTGATTCCACTTTTCAAAAGTGCAATTCTCATAACAGCTGGTTTGGCATTTTTTATGCTGTGGTGTTTAGTAAATAGAAGCTTCAGGGTCCAAATTAATCTAAGTAGAATTGATCTGTAAGCAACAGCAAAGGTAAAAGCATGAGAAACGCTTCTGCAATTCATTCTTTAAAGATAAAATATTTTGCCCAGGCAGAATCTTGTAACAAACTTAATTCTGAGCACATGCACTGAACAAAAAAATGCATAAATGTAGAAGAAGGTAGAAGAATGTAGGTGGCTTCAAACATCTAATGTTCTATCTTAAAGTTCTATGGTACCAAGTTCCAGCTGTTATGAAGAGGAAGATAAATTAAGTCAGGAAAGAGTTACGAAAAGTGCAGTCAGTTAGGGAAGGAGACAGGTAAACTGAGTAATAACATTTACTTCCATGGAACCTCCACCTTCTAAAGACACTTCTCACTACCACCTAATTAGACCAACCAATACATCCATAATTGTTGCTATGTATTACACAGGCACACACTCACATATGCGTTATGTATATAGCATATTTATATGCAAAACAAGCTTAATACTCTTAAACTGTGAATTATGCAACTTTTTTTTTTTTCTGTAATTATTAAGATTTTTAAAGTTAGTGCTTGCTGAAACACCATCAATATCCTCTGTATTTTAAATGTTTACACTGGGGAAATTTATTTTCTTTAGGTAACCATTTCCTGATTTTCTCTCTCTTTTTTTTTTTAATCCCAAATTATGCATATTACACCTGAAAGCACATTATGGGACTGCCTCCAGCTTTGTGATACATTTAGGTTTTATTCCCCATGCAAGTTTTTCCTTAGTGCAGAACACCAAGAACAAGAACAGCCTCCCTTGGAAGGCACTTCCAATTTCCTAGCTTGTTTCAGTGTACAAGGAATCTTGAAGAGAAAAGGAGTTCACTTTCACAAAAGTACTGCAATCATAATTCTTACATTATTCCGCCATTTTCTGACCTCTTTCAAACTAGTAAATAGAGCTGGGAGTCGCCCATGAAGCATCAGCTCTTTAATTTCTACTTTGCTTCAAAAAGACAAAGACATTCCTTGAGTTTCAGCTGCCTATCACAGTCAAGTGTAGAGAGTTACCTCCTTGTCATCAGACAACAGCCAGAGCTCAAATATGAATCACAGTCATGCTCCTGACTCCTTGAACCTGAAATATTATAGTGTACTGTTTGTCTTGAGAATAAGAATCATAAAATGACTTACTGGATAATTATGGCTTGAGAAGAAATGTGTTAAAAGCACAAGCTGTTTAAAGACAAAAACTCTATTTGAATTCACAAATAACATTAACCATAAATGTTTCTGCTCTAATCAGTAAGCATATTAGAAATCAATGTTGGAACATGGAAAATATTTTAAGAGATGGAAATTTCCTGGGACAGCTCAAGACTGCAGAATAAATCTTCCAACTAACTAAGGACTATCATTAATTTTCGCACATTTCACTTGGTTGTTCAAGAAACATCTGTTGATACTGCCACAAGCAGCAAGTATGGGACTGTGTAAACATCTGTGTCTCTTGCAAACCCTCTCACAAAGCAGAACTGTGTCTATGGAGCTACAATGATTATCGTTTTACCAGTTAAGTTTGTGTATATTTGTTTTTCCACAAACACATCCCATATGAAAACAACAATTCAAACCAAAGTAATTTGCCTTAAGACATTTATCTTTTAAAGAACAAACTCCAGGGCAGTTGTCATCTGTGTTGAACTGTGTTGCTTAACATACCTGTAAAGCAAGGCAGGGAGATGCTATGCTAAGAATACGGAAACTGATAGTGACCCGACCACAGTCCTTTCAGAACAAAACAGGAGCCAAGGCAGTTTGAAGGTCTTAGGCAACAGAGCTGAAGATGCAGAATTTTACTTAAGCATCAGTTTTACTGTGCCATTTGGAATGCGTAATTTAGCAAATATGCAGAAATTGCAACAAACAACAATGGAAGAAAAAACACCGTATAGGTAGGAGGCTCATAGTTTGATACAAAGTTTTTAACACATTAAGTAATGCATAATGCACTTATATTCATTTTTGGATATTCAGATATGGAACCTCAAAACCTGTCAGTGAGAGAATATAGAATTTTTCTTCATTACATTGAGATTTTAATGAGAAACGTTCACTGCACTTCTAGGGACATTCTTCATTACTTAACTATTTCTTTCTCTAAAATTCAGATATTCTTGCAAAACTCAAAGTAGTTCTTCAGTATGAATCCTTAAAAAATTATTTACAAAGTTTGACAGAAATTAGGCATATCTGTGGAAAAACAATTGCATTTCTTAAGAATACTGCCAACACTCTCCCTGCCCCTTCTCTCCACATACAATTCATCGAGGAATAAACCAGCTGAACTTTGCTTTGAATAGCAACCAAAACTTTAAGTCATTGAAGTATCTCCATTCTAAAACAGATACCTGAGTTGATGGAAACAGTTCAGTACTTTTACTCAAAAATATGAACACTTTGCATTTCTTTGCTACATTTTCTGTGTTACGTCCTGCAGTTCAGAGTACGTGCATTCACAAGATCAGTGCTTAAACGCTGCCTTACTTATAACAGCCTTAACTGTGGATATAGCTTTCAGTACAGCTAAACAAGGATTTCCTTACTGAACAAATGTATCACCTCAAATTTCCTATCACAGACTAACTTAATACCCTTTACCAACACCCCACTAAGTTCTGCAGCTTAATGAAAATTTTCATTAAACTTCTAGTAATTTCATAAATTTAGTGGGAGTATTCAAAACAGATTCAGACGTTTCTGAAACTATGAGAAGTTTATGAGATCATGAGAATATGAGATCATAGAAAGGAACAAAAAGTAGATTTTACTCACTGGTTTAAATACTGCTTCTATGTCTACATCCTTTGCTTCACAATGCATTATGAGATCCTTTGAATAAGTACCTGCATATTTTGTAAGTACAACAAATTTACTGCATACAATAATAATATGTGCCTGGGGAGGTACCTAGCAGGACTCCCATTTTTCAGAGCCGTCCTGCAATCAAACTTTCAGCCTTTACATCAGTAACAGTACTGAATATTGAACTAGATTCCCATGTAATAATTAGTTTTTAAAAAGTACTAATGTTTCTAAATGTCTTCTATCTTGGATGATGTGAAATCCTGGGCAATATTATTTAGAATATGTACATTATGTACATACCACATACACAGCTTCCCCCTACAGAGTGACTGAAGTCCATGAAACTGCTATTGTCAAAGTGATTGCTGGTAACTCCCTCCTCAATTAGTAAAATAGGTTTTTTTAGCTATGTTTGGAGTAGCCAGGGCTCTGGCAGTGAATGATGACTAGTACAGATGTTTTATGCATCTGTCTTAATGAACAGCCAAGACAGGGAGATTACAACTTTTAAGGATGCCAAATAGCAATTTGTTCATACACTTCCTACCTGCTTCTAGCACTTTCACTTCTGATGGGGCAGCTTTTCCCTTTTTTGTGCAATACACTGCAGAAACAAACACTGGAGGTGGATTGAAAGATGTAGAGCAATACCAAAGAGAAAAAGTGAAATAAGACAACAGCTTTATTCCAGAGAACAAAGAGCTGAAGTATTGACTAGATAGGTTACAGAGAGATGTCATCGTTAAAGTTAATTACATTTTGCACATCAGCTTTGCAGCTGGATAACAAAGTCCTGGTTATGCTTATGTATCATGACTGTGAGATTTGAAACAAATAAAGAAAATCACCAGCACTGTCTTTTTTTTTCTTCCTGCCACTAACGCAAGAGAAAAAGACAAGGTGTTTATATGGTGTGACTGACATAAGACTTAAACTTAAAGGGAGCATAACCATTTCTTTGTGTTTACAGCAGAAGAGAAGGATAAGGAACTGTTTTCTGATAGCAGAGGCACAGCTTTCATTATTAAACACAGTTTTCCCAGAAACTGAAGCATGTGTAGTTTAGAAACAAAGAAAAAAACCAAATCAAACTAAAACTGATTGGGTAAGATACTTCAAGAAGCTAAGACCGCAGATACACAATTACTCAGCCCCTAGAGCGCTAAAACTAGTTATGCCACAGGTATGGAGGACACAGAAGCTGTTTAAGAAGTAGTACCTGAATCAGTGGTTGCACCCTTGGTATTCTGAATAGATCCCAAGAAAAAGAAAAGGTAAGCTGCTTCTTGGTGCTTCACTGAAAGGCAAGAAACTGACTTTTTATAAGTAAAGGTCCCATTACAATTCACCAATCAAAATTCAATTTCAGGCAGTCATAACAATTTGTCTTCCCGTAGAAAGACCTCGTTTTGCATTTCCAGTTTTGTCCTAAGCCTCCATTGTAGCAGGCTTGCTTTCTAACAGCTGCTGAATTTCACTGCAGTGCCTCTATTGATTAAGACACAATCACAAATGAATTAAGAATAGAAAAGCTGATTTAAAGTGGGAGGCTGTAACTTTTATCACACAAGTGGAGATACTACACTGAAATGTTTTTACTTGGTTCAATATATTGCTAACAATGTTCCAAGCCAAATAAACATTATGCAGTCCAGGCATCCTGAGAGTAAGGTCTTTCACTAAAAAAAAAAAAAACAAAGAGGAGGAAGGCAAATACAGAAGACTTATTTTCATCAGAGAGGATTTAAAATATCTTTTAAAAAATTATTTTAATACACCCACATTGCTCATTACCTCCTTAATCTCTTATATTACACTAGAAGTAATCTACCTGTGCTAGCTCAAAACTGTGACAAAAATACAAATCCTATCTAAATAGGAAACGTACAACTTCCTACTCCCCAGTAGGCTGGCTCTGAACATCCAGGCTGCTATGAAGAAGATCCCTTGGCAATTTAGGTTTCCTAGAAAAATGCATTCCAAATTCTCTATCTTAGGACAGATGCACAGTATCTTGGGAATACTATACTTTAATGCAGGACAGGCGAGGCGGTCTCCATCAGAATGGCTCTACTGCCCTGTTTTCACACATATACAAAGAGATTACAGAGACAAGCAGCTTTGCTCTCCTGTACCGGCACCCCACCAGCAGTGGACAAGTACAGACAGTCAAGGTGACTTAAAGTGGGAAAGGACCTTGACCATGACTCTAGGGTTCACTTCCAAGGGTCAGCCTTCTCCCTGCCCATGTGATCACAGGTGCTCTCTGTCTGGACAGGCAGAAGATTAAAACTGCAGCAAATCTACACACTTGTCCTCAGAAGGGTCCAAGCTCTGCCCCACACTATTCAAATAGAAAAGCTTCAAAGAGTTCAAGAATACACACCATGAGTTTTTAAATATTACAGAATTTATATCTATATTATTGTTCTCTGACACTCGAATATGTAATTTAAAAATACACATATTACTTCATCCTCTATGCTTCAAATACAACTAGTGAACTGTGTTCTACCAGAAAGCAGACTTTTCTGCAGCAAGACAGCACTGCTGTGGTATCAGTTATTTATATTTGCATGACAAACAGTTACTGGCTCTTTGCCTAACGTGTTGGTGTTGGAACATTTGGTCCAAACAGTGCGTCTGCCAGCTAAGAGCTGCGCTGAATCTGTCAGAAGGCGTTAGATAAATGTGTCACCCCTGACAGCCTGCATGTGTATAATTTGAACTACAATAAGTGCAAGTTATTGACCACAATGCTGTCTGTACGAGGACTGCACACACTTCCCACGCAGACATAAATAGTGATTGCCACTATAGACCCATTTCTATTTTCTGACTGAGGGTGTTGTACTGTTGCCCACCACTTCAAATACTATTTCAATTTCATGCAAGCAACAGAAGTGGGCCAAACCAGCCTCTATGGTCAAAAAAATCACAAACAAACAGGAAAAAAACCCCAACACACTCCTATAGCTGGGACTCAAAATCTGTTGCATACATTAGGATATTAAATACCATAAGCAGGTTCTCAAATCACCTTCCTCTTAGATTCAACCATGTTCACAAGTGTCACTACAAGAATACCTATTTCCCCTGTCAATACATGCAAAGTGAGCAGCTCAGGCAATCAAATCCTACAATCAACAAAATGAGCCACCAGAACTCTCACCAGTCACTCTTCTGCATATTGCTATATGAAGCCGGATGTACTCAAACCCACTTGTTTAGCCTGTGCTGAGATTGCAGTATTAACTTTGAGGGAGAGCCTGGCATAACAGTACAGGCTGTTCTATGAAGGCCATTCTCTATTTAGCTGAGGCTCTGACCCTGCTCACTTTGAACTCAGCAGGAGCCAGTTTTTAAACAACAGAGGGGTAAGCCCAAAGGTACCCAAAGTACAGGCAGTATCAGATGAATACTCTTCCAATGGGACTGCACTGATTTTTAAGGAAAACTTATTTTTGGTGCCTCACTCAAATACAGAAAAGCATTCTTTACAAAGCAAGTAGAATGAACTGTAATAATTGAAAACAGCATGAGCCCTCACTTTTAATTTGGGGAAAGGGATCTTGAAAACTGAACAGTTACCATCTGAAGCAATGATAAAGAACTTACCAGCAATTTAGATAAATACCAACCAAACATAATAGGAATTTAACTGAACAGCAGATGGAAAGGAAAAAAGTTGTCTATGCTTTTGCAGAACTGCTTACCGTAAATGAAGCCAGCAGGGTATCTACTGAGTGACATCACACTTAGACAATAAATAGATCTTCCCTGGCAAAATTATGACCCAAAAATGTAACACATTTTTTGAAAGCTTAAGAAAATATAGAGTATGCAATTTTTATTTGTCTTGTTCTCTAGAACACTTGGAAGTGACTCACAAAAACCTATCTGTGTATCCTTATATGACATTAGGGGCACTCATTCTGTCAATTTTTAACACTTTGTTCCTCAATATTAAACAAGAATTAACTTTATTGCGCTCTTTTGCTGTTATTTTGTTTCCTTTGAGGATGTTGAGCGTTTAAGTCAGTAAAAAAGAATTATTATCCTTATCAAAACAGAAGACTTTACCCTAAAAGGTTTCTGAAGCATGATTTCTAGCTTCAGTATGATTATGGCAGTCATCAATATACCCCATGTCACTGTAGGCAATTACGGCAAAACTATGTGCCTGTACGTATTTTACCTTCACCTTCAACATAAATGTGCTTAACCATGGGAATTAAACTACTGGACCATGCTTAATTACATCCATTGGAAGAAAAGGACAGTTAGAGACCGTCCTCAAGATCAGATTCACATCTTACACAACAAGCAGTCCCATGTGAGAACTGTAGTATGGCCTGAGCGAATTCTAGATAGGTTGGTACAACCACACAACCAAGCGACTGCTTCTGCAAGGCATAGGCAAAGACAGAGCTCCTCAGGTCATCAGCCACACAGAGACTGTTCTGTCAAACACATGAGGACACAAGTTTTCTTCCAGATCTAAATGTGCAAGACAAAAAGCTGTTGCTAAGTTTCTTGTAACTGTTCCTACTTTCTCCTCCCAAAGCTGCTTTGCTAATGCTATTCTCACATGCTTTTAGTCAGAATGAGCAGGATGGCTTTAGCCAATTTGTAGAGCAAGTCTCTCTGAATCCAGCTTTCTGACTGAAACGGGTCAGGGAGCTTTCAAAAGAGCAATTGTGCTGGTAGGGGAGAAGACCCTACAGGGGAGAACAGCAGGGTGGAGGGCATCACTTACAGATGATAATTGCTTCCATAGGCAAAACTAGATGCAGAACAAGACATCTGTCGCTAGCCTGTGACTGTTTACGAGCTCCTACTTAAGCACATGCACAGCTGACTGATGACTGCAGTCACCATAATCCCTCAACATACCTAACACAGCTACACGGGAGTGTGACACGTGTCCTTTCCTCTCACACTCCAACCTAAACCTCAATTTATTTTTGGCCGAGTCTGTGTGGAAAGCAAACTGCTATAAACCCAAGTCAAAGAATTGTTAAATATTTTACTGATCTTTGCACCCATATTTTAATGATTTTACCTTCCATACAATTTTAAGGTACTTTTCTGAGAATCCTTTGAATCATTCATCTATCATACAGTCAGGCCAACGTAGAACACTAATAAATATTATGTAGATACTGAATATGTGTTTTGCCAATTACCCAGCCCAGCACAGAAAATGCCACCATTACCAGGAGGCAGATGCATAAGCAGATATAGATTTTATTATCTATCCCCATGGGGCACAGAAATGACACTATGTGGCCGGCAACAGAAGAGAGAAACCCACTCAAAGTGGGTGATATAACAAAGGGAAAACAAACAACGACAAACTCAGAAGGGAAAAGAAACCAGGCGATCACCTCAACAATCGAGGGGGAGACCAACCATACCGCAAATATCACCATACCCATGCACAAACCACCCCGGCAAGTACCAGAGAGGTGCACATGGTACATCCCACAAAGGTACATGGCCAAACTATGACAGACTCCAAAAGGATAAGCAATCAAATCCATTACTAGTATTACCCTTGTCCCGTCCAATATACTCCTTCTGTCCCGCTGTTGCCGGGGAATCCGGTTGCAGCGAGCAGTTGGGGGGGGGCCTTGGAAAAACCCTGCGTGGTGTGTCCACCCGCAGGTCGGCTCTCTCCTGGCTCGCTACACGCAGGGCCAGCTTTCATGCTGTTGGATAAACAATTCAG
>VZZY01023259.1:0-35157 GCA_013400335.1 Eurystomus gularis | reverse complement strand
CTTTGTTAAACAGACCTCTGAGGAGAAGACGAAAGACAGTGAATCAACTTGACTGTGATGAACTAAAGAAATGTGAAGATATGATGCATGTAAATATGGTGTATGGAGGCTGTGATTCATCCATAGGTCAAGAGGCCAAATGAAGTGCTGGGACTTGAGTTGTGGGTCCCAAGTTGGAGCTGACCTGTGGATGAGTCACAACCTAGCAGGATGTTTTGTTGTTTCTTCTGGCTTCGTGTTCCAGAGGCAGAACCTGGTCCACCTGTGTCTCTGTGGCTCCATCCTCACCCAGGTGGTCATGGTTGGGGTGGTGGGTGAGGCCAGGGTTATGTCAACCAGGAGCTAATTAGTTAGAAGGTCTTCCTGTTGGTAGGTGATGCTGGTGCCACAGTAGGCAGTGGAGGATCTGGGCCCACAGGAACCTATGGCAGGACTGTCTGAAAGAAGACTTCTGAGGGGATGTTGCTGAGTTCAGTGTTGGCCTGTGTGATCAGGCAACTGATGGCAGCGTAAAATGATGATGGCTGAACCAGCACAACAGGTGCATAGTCCTCAGAACACTCAGCAGTGAAAAAACAAACTTGTACCCATGTCCATGTTTAGCCTGTGTCTTGAGCTAAACTACAGCAGTTGCTCTATCACCTGATGACCCCTTCCCAGGCAAGAAGGGGAATAGGGAAAAGCAGAGAAGACCCATGGGCTGAAATGAAAATGGATTTAATGAAATAGCCAAGCTAATGCAATGCCAGTATAAAGTAAACAAAATTATAGTCAGCCCAGCAAATGTACAGTAGTCACAGTAAATGAAAGTCTGTCCTTAGGAGCAGGAAAAGGCAAAGTCTCAGGAAGGACTCCCAAGCAAAAGACTCTCTATCCTCAGCAAACTTCCCTCTTTATACTGAGCATGACATTTATGGGATGGGATACACATGTAGCCAACTCAGGTCAGCTGCCCTGGCTGACTCCAAACTGCCAATGGCCTTCAGACCATGGCAGGTCTGTGATTCTGTCACAGGAAAACCAGGACATTCCATCAAAGGGCATCAGCTCAATTGCAGTTAAATTCAAGCCTAGGCACTATCTGTCATTACAGAGCCACAATTAGCATTAGCAGTGTCAGTCTTTCTCTTTTAAGCTGAATGAGTGTAAAGAGGCTTGTGCTGTCTGATGTTGTCCCATGCTGATAAAGGCAAGCCCTGCTGAAGAACCTGTGGTGGTTTTTTTAAATTTAAGTGTAATGGTGTTATACATTATTTGGGTCACTTAACCTTTTCAGGAAGAGGTAGATCTTGTGTGATGTTTTAACTGCGGCACTTGTCAATGTTCAGCCGCTCAGTGTGTCATCTGCGCCATGATCTGCAGCATGCTGGGGTCACAAGCACAAAGGGTCACAGGGGGGCTGTGAGAGGGCAGTTAAGAAGGGCAGGGGGGAGGCAGCAGTAAGTATGGACCTGGAGTGGGGAGGCGATAAGAAGAGGCACTGTAGAAAGCAAAAGGGAGGTGAGTGAGCAGGAAGGGGACAGTTTTAAGCGCCACCCACCATGACTGCCTGCTGGGCGAGTAAGATAGCAGTCACCAGAGAACTGAAATGTTAGTGCTGATGAAGGAGTGCAGTGGGAAGGAACGGGGGCTGAAGGAAAAATGTGGTGAGATGGCAGCTTTAATCAGCTTTTGAGACTTTTCTCATGCAGGACACCACATTTCCAGCAGCTCTGCAACGTTGAAAGCTGCTGTGCTATTGGAAGGGCTGTTGCAAAGAGCTGCACCCTTCTGCTAGGAGTCAGCAGTTGAGTTAGTTACCCTATGTTTAGGTACAAAACAAGTCAAACTGATATGGGGCAAGTTAAACTGGCTGTTGAAGTGTCACACTGCATGTGTGTTTGGCCATTCTGATCCCACAGATAAATTCCCTGGCTGTAAAGAGCTCATTTTAAAAAGTTTCCATTAAAAAAAAAGGAATCCACACCAAAAACCAACAAAACCTAAAAACTTATCAAAACAGAAGCGATGTCACTACACTGAAAAATATTTAGCAAGCGCAAGCATACTCTTCAAAAATATGGCGTATTTTTGGATCATTAGCTAATCTCCAAACCATACATAGGACTTCCTCTGCACCACAAGCAGGGTATGCAGTGGCCCAGCAGTGTAGTGAAGTCCTGGGAAAGGTGACCATCACACATGTACTACACCTGCTCTGGACTAGTCCTAGGGCAACTGGGTTGGCATATTCACCAACTCGTCTCTGTTGGCAAAACACGTTCCCTCCAGCCTGCCCTGGCCCTAGGCACAGGGCTGCTGCCCCCCAGCATCTGCAGTGGAGGGGGAGAGGAGCTGTGCGTGGGAACAGGGCAGGTGAGCAGCAGATCAGCTGTGCCACTTCTGGGGGGCTGTGGGGCTGGTGGGGTGATTTTGACTGCCACAATGCAATTCCAGACCTCTGTATGAAACCAGAGCAGTAATGTTTTCACCACTCTCTGGGGTTGCAACTGTTCAGCCGGCCAAAGAATTTAGACATCAGCTGTCCATAAGGCATGACCTTGCTCAAAGAAAGGTATGTTGGAGAACATCAGAAAAACACTATTCAGCAGCAAAATGCCCTTCAGGCATTTATTATTTCTGATTTTGATTGCTGAATTTTGCTTAGAAAGGTTCCTTACTGCCTGAGCTGTCAGCTGAGCCCAAGTAGCATTTCTCAGGCCAGGACGTGGCATCATGGGAGCCAGGAGTCTAAAGCAGCAGAGATTGGAGCTCAAAAAGGTCACTGCTATGTGCACCATGGCTTAGGCTGGGAACCCAAATATCAGTTGTTCATATATAACATGCACAGTAGAGTTGTTTTCATGCTATTATTTTCATGTTACTATCTCAAGCAGGGCATGATTCACCACTTTGTTATGTCTGTTTTGCCTTGGTGTGAAGCTTTGTGACAACAATCACATCAACACATAACTGGCATAACAGAGTCATGGACCACACCATCAACAAGTTGTTTAAATTAATGAAAATCCAGATTATTTAGTAATGTGTATATCTTACTGGCTGAATGAGAACATCTAAAGAAGAACACAAGTGTACAAATGAATAGACAAAAAAAGACCTTGTTCTAATTTTCCTCAAGGATGGTAAGCAAAATTTCCCTCCGTAATTCATTTAAATATTCATAATCAATAAAATAAACCAACCTGGAACTATTTCATTTGCAGGTACAAAATAAGCACTTTCTAAAGGTTAAGCTTGCAGTTTGATACCTGCTGGATTATTCTGCATGTAATGTTGGCCTTTAAAATAAGTGTAGTGTATAAATATATATATTTTAATATATTCCCTATATAATTCCTGTGAAATTTTCCTTAATCCCCACAAAAAAAAAAAAATAGAGTCTTTCACTTCAAAGATACTTTTGCACCTTCATAATGACTTGGCCCAACAATAAAAGTAATGGGCAAAGAACTAGATGATCAGCCTTTCAATAAACATTTCTTTTTCAGTACTAGTTGCAATTTAGCATTTATGCTGAGACTAGTATCTGGCACACACCTGACCATAAGCAGACTGTATAACCAAAGATCCCAGTCCTGGTGCTCACTAGCTGGCCTCAACTCCCATCAGACATGATTTGCTGCCTGGATTTGTCAGCATGCTCCAGATAACAACACTCCTGTGTCTGCTTTTATCTTGGACACCAGGGAACTGAGGAAGTCCCACTGATTTCAGTGTTTTAGGTAATCAGAAAAACCTACCATTAGTTTCTAAGGAAGATTTTGCTTGCCTTTTCATCCTAAACTCTATTTTGCGTCATATTGCAAGCTCCATATGATTGCTCTCCTATGCAGCAGATTCACAAACCAGAGGTTGAAAGATAGGTTGTTGATTCCATTGTCCCTGTTAGTGGACTGCCATATACTGACACTAGAAAACATAGTGTCCGTATGTCAGCCAATGGAGTCAAGCTTAGTTATTCTCTTTTATAGTACTAGTAGAATGGAATAGCATAGTCTTTTGCAGCAGTTTGTGTGTTTTTTTCCCTAATGAATCCTGAGTGAACCAATAAAACAAGTGCTAAGGGACACCTTCTTTCTGCAGGAACAGTTGGCTCACAGGACTATCGGGTGGGACCAGTTCCATTGGCCTCTTTCTTTCAGCGTTCTTCACCCAAATGTCTGCTCCGAAGTCAATCAGCAACGTCACCAGCTCCACACTGCAATTCCTGGCGGCCACATGCAGAGGGGAATCCAGGCCCTTGCCGCTGTTTACATTGGCTCCTGAGCACCCAGAGATGACATAAAATAATGACCAAGAATGACTATACAGTAATGTATTTCCATTTCCTGCACTAGCTGCTATATCTCTGAATAATCTGTAAGTCCTGCGGCATCCACCCAGAGATGGATTTCCTTATGCTGGGGCTTGGTCCTGAAATTTGTGAATGCACAACTCACATTGGTTGAGGAAGTGTGGGGTTGTGACTAAGAAAATGACCTCAGAGAAATGGTGTGTGAGGAAGTCCTTCATCCACAGTCTAGCCCATGACTGTCTTGAAGCAGGATAAAGACACTGTTCCACCTATGGCCAACCTTTGCTCCCCATCCTAGTGCCCCATTCCCTTAAAATACATTCAGAGTTTCAACCTGTTCTGTACTGGAGGCTTTAAGATGGTGGGATTTCCAAATGCTAAAAAATGTGAGGATGGAAAAGTCCTAGAGGTCCTTGGTAGGGGAGTATGTATCCCTGATGGGTGTTCCCCCATCTGCTATCCTGGGCTAATGGCTCCTAAAAACACTCTAAGAAGGATGAGCTGTAGAACTAAATAAAAATAATTTATAATGTTTTTATAGTACACTGTCCCATATTTAGAAGGCAGAAAAAAACCCCAAAATGATAGAAAACAGAAAATAATAGCTAAACAGATAAAAAAAAGAAATTATATCTGAGTTTCTGGTTCAAGAAGACCTTGGGTACCCTGTTATCCCATTGAACCCAGGGCTGTTATTCATAGAGAAACATCACCAGGTTCCAGAGCAGGAGCTCCTCTAAATCTTTGATGCAAAGAGAATCCAAAGATACATGTTGCAGGAAACAAAAGTACATCATCCTTACCTGACTCAAGCAGCTTCTTGGCACAGTTCACTTGCTGGTTCTCACAAGCTACGTAAAGAGGAGTACCCAGATGCTTGATGTTGAGATCTATATTTACCCCATGGGATGAGAGGAATTCAACACATTGCACATGACCTTAAAAGGGATAAAGGAAGAGGCAACTCACAGAGATCAGGCATTTTTTCAGCAAATTCTCTATTGCAGCAGTGTAACTTGGCAGAGATTCAATGTTTTGTCAAAAGCTGGTAGTGTAATAAGTGCGTCCACTCCAGTGTTTCTAACCTGGAGAATAGGAGCTGCAAAGCAACGGCTAGCAAAACAGACTAAAGCCCCCGCATTTTATCTGACTCATTTCAGATGTATACCAAAGATGAGATGAATTGCACTGTGTTTCTCCTCACTGCTTTTGAGGATAGCCAGATGAGTCCCTCAGATGTCCACATGGTAGGCAGATGATTGGATGATGCATCCCCTTCCAGGTGTCACCACATGAACTCAGAGGCCCCAAGAGCTCAGCTGAGCTGCCATTGGTGAGCACACATTGGTGGGAGGAACAGCACCACTTGTGATGAGACCAACTAGGAAGGTATGTCACATGACCCAAATCAAGAAAGTTATCTTCTTTATCTCTCTTTTCCACTTCAACATGCTGCTAGTAACATGGAAATGAGTGCTGAAGCCTGTGGGGTTACCTCTCTTAGCAGCTTCATGGATGGGGGATGCCAAGTCACAGGGTGGGTGTAGGCTGGCTCCGTGCTGCAGCAGTAAGTTCAAGCAAGCCACACTGCCACTGACACAAGCACTGAACAACGGAGTGTGCCAGTCAACAGTAACTCCATTCACCTAGGGGAAAAATAACACAATCAGGCTTTTTTTTGTCTACTTAGTTTTTAAAAATTCATTAAAATTATCCAGTTTCTGAACAGAAAATAGAGTTCTCAATAATTTTTCTTTATTTCATTGCAAAAACTACCTACTGCTTCTGAAGATTACAAACTTCTATTTAAAAAAACATTTTAAAATTCTTTTAAAAAATTGCTCCCAAGTCTTTCCTGCTAAAGAGTGTTTAACCAGTGCCACTCCAGTGTCTTTTGGGAATTACTGAGTTACCAAGTTAAAAGTGTACCTATTTCTCCGTTATCTCAGCTGAAACACACCTGCCATTCCTCTTCTGAAACAGTCCATTTTTAACTGAAAGTATGCAACCCTCCCCATTTTTTTCAAATTTTAAACTGGGAGGTAATATGTATGATGAGTTAGTTTTCTTATTCACTATATTTTTGGCATCAGCTTGAAAATTAGGGGCCATATGACACCCATTTCACCATTTTTCTTACATAGTTTTTCCATTTTCTTCCCATTTCATCAAGCTGATCCTAAGAGTCCTACACCTCTGCTTAAGACTCTGCATATTGACACCAATGGGAATATATCACCAATAAAATACATTGTTAACTGCTTCAGGATTATAAACCGTTTGCAAGAGGAACTTTCCTTATTCTTTCAGTAACGATGAGAACATTGCACCTTCACCTAAAGCACAACAATAACTGTAGTTTATATGTGTGAATTTTTTGATTGCTTTATTAAGAAGTGCATTTTATAATGTATGTACCTTGAGCAGAGCTAAATACAGAGTGTAAGTTACAGTAATATGTTGACAAGACATAGTACGTCACAGAGCATTAAAATGTGACAATACAACTTACTAACACTAGAGACAACAGTCTATCCATTATGTACTCACCTGAGCACCATGTTTTAATAGGACACTGGCACAAGCAGCATGACCCCCTAGGCAAGCTTCATGGAGAGGAGACACCTGGTCTGCTGTAAGAATATTAACATCACTCCCCTGATGAAATAATGGAAAATATCATTACAACCAACTAACAAAACCCCCTTACAAACAAACAAACAAACCCCTTTCTAGTTTTAAAGTTTTTTTTAATCAGACCTTCCTCGACTGGCTGGATTTACTCATCTTGATAGGTAAGTAGAGAAAGAGGCTGTGATGCTTTGGCTGGAGTGGATACCAGCAGAGCACACCAGAGGTCATGCCTTCTACACACTGCAAATTGGCTCAGAAAGCTGTAGGCAGTGGACTTTACAATGGAACAATATGGACGTTCTTTTAGGAACTCAGCATGATTTTATTTCTGCTATACCATGAATAGCAAAACCTGAAATAAAAATACAGATTTAAAATTGCTACTAGAGTTCTTGGCAGGGTCATGACTGCCACCTTTTTTACATCCTTGCTCAAGCCTTCTGATGTCCTGCCCACTGAATCTGTGGTTGTTTGACTGGATCAAATCCTGAAATGCTTCTGATGTGTTTTCTGCTCTCTGCACTCTGGAGGAAAGCCAGCCCCTGCATTAGAAATCACTTATTTTATTCTACAGGATCTTTTGTTTCTAGTAATCCTGGTGCTCCAGAAGATTAAGCTGAAAGAGTCACTGATATCCCTTCCCTTTCTATCAAATCCTCCACAGGTTAAATCCAAGAATTTCAAAGAAACGGGGCAGTGAGGTTCAGAAATAGTTTCTCTCTAGCCCTGCCCTTCTGCAGCAGGAACAGAGGCCCCAGATGCCCTCAGAGACTTCAGAGAAAGATGCATGAGTGGCTGAATTGAAGCCTCAACCAGAGATTTTCCTGGGTCCAGAGCGGGGCACCAAACACTATTTGCAGGTACAGGAGCTGCAGACGGAATCTCCCAGCTTCCCAGTGATGCCAGTAACCAAGGTCCCATTACCTGCACCAGAATTTAAGTATGACCCCAGATATTTTGATACATGGTCAGCTTAGTGCACAGAGCTCATGCTAGGCAAGGAGCCACTTGTAGGAAAGAATAGTATTTGTTACATGCAAATTTCACTGTGTTCTGGTCAACACGATTTTCTCACCCTGGAGGTTTCACAGTAAAGCACAGACTGCATTGAATCACTGAACAAACTCAGCAGAAATGATATCAACCCAGTGGAGAGGTACCTGTTTGATGAGTTTCTTTAGGGTAAGCAGTCGCCCATGGATAGCGGCATCATGTAAAGGAGACCAGTCTGAAACAAAGTCTGTAAAAATAGAAAGACAGGAAAAAGGCTAACAACTCTGTGGACTGTTTCATCCTTGTGCCTTACTTCAACAGTGTGACCCCAGAAAACCTCTCTTCTTCTACTTTATTCCTTGAGCTGCCAAGCTTTCTTTGGAGCAGCTGCTGAGAGGGAGTGAGACAGCAGGATGGCTTCTCTCTGGGTATGTTTTTTAACTCATCCTGTGTTGGTGCCGAGCAGCTGCACTCCCCTTCAGAAGACACAGGAGGGATTTGCGGAACATCACCTTACTCTGACTGAGCTTGTCCCTTGCTTTGAATTATTTGCAGTGCCTTTGTTTTCATAAGCTCACTACACTTTACCAATTAGCTCAGAAGGACTAAATTTTGAAGAGGGTATGGTTGCTCAGTCATTTACCCCTGCTCAGAGCTGGGCTAGGGTCAACAATACCTAACAAGAGAAGGTACCAAAGTACAAGGAGATAAATTGTGTTACCTGTTGATTTTGCCTTTCAGTTTTCAGCGTTTGGTGTCAGTCTGTGCAGTGATGCATTTTAAGTAATACCTGTATTCTCTGTGCTGTTGAAACCACAAAGTGAGGTACAGCACTTATATGCCATACAAATATTAATAGAACGGGATCTTCAGTATTACAGATTTTATGGCTCAGAGCCAGCTGACAACAATAAGCTCTCTGGGAGTCATTTACCTCCTTCAGCTTTCACAGCCCCAAAACCCAGTGTCTGGCTCAAGTTACACCTAGGAAGGAAGGGAAACATTTCCAGAGGGCATTTCACCCAGCTTCTTTTGGAAAGACATCTTGCTACTCTCTGGAGATGTCTCACTCTTCTTCCACTAACTACAGAGAAAACCCCAATGACCAATTCAGCTGACTTGCTGAGGTTTTGAGAGACTATAGTAGATCACATATTTGGGAAAAGCCTCAAAATTAGAAGACCAAAATTAGAATCTCGATACAGCTTTATGGGTGGTACCAAACCCATGACATGAACAGAGGAATGAACTCAGCAAATCTGGGTAATGTACATCAATTATATTTTAAAGAAAAGTGTATTCTTAGTTATTAGCATCATTTGAGCTTTGCCTGCTTCATTCTATGTTCCACGGGCCATGTCCCACAACAAGCACATAGTTTCAGTATGTTCACAAACATCTTCTGGCTTTAGCAAATGGACAGTCATTTCCAGAAGCTGTAGTTCTGTTCTCATAAGGATAGCCAAACTGTACTACAATTACTAAAGCACAGTGTTATTAACTGGCTAAAATAGCTTTGCTTTAAGTGATGTGTGTCAAGTGACACTTATCGAACCATGCTGTTGTTCTTGCTGATCCTGCCTGTGCTACCATTGGTTGTGTTTCCAGGCTCTGTAAAAAGCTTTTTATTTTCCCTTTTAGAAACTAATGTCGCTGCCCAATCGGCATGAGTTGCAAGGAGAGCATGTTTGTAGTCATTCTAAAAATCTAGACTGAGGAACAGGTTTTTTGAGCTGGAACTTGATCTTTTTTTGGCCACACAAACACAGGCGAGGTTTTGTGCAAACTACCAAGTTGTTATATCATCGTGTCAGCATTCTGGTGACAAAGAGGGAGGTGCATGGTCATGCCATCACATTCCTGTGCAGAATTTATCTATTCAGTGCATGCTTGAGAGGCAGCTTTCTACTGAAACTCTGAAAAGAGCCAAACCAGAACCTAGTCATCTATGGACTGGCCATTAACTTGCAATTTTGCCAAGTCTTAAGAATGAATTATAGGATGGACCATGCAAGTGTCAAAAAAAAATTTCAATGGCAAATAAAAAGAGGTACATGCCAACATGTCGTAATCCAGCTGGGAATTCTGTACTGAGAAGACCTAGTCTTTTATCCTAAATGGAAATGGAAGCCTATGATAGCCTCACACCAACCTTGGATATATTGGGAAGGTGGGGTTTTAAAGGCCTATCTGATGACTAGTTGCAATGGCGTACTTCCAAATTTGCTGCCATAACCAGCATGGCCCCAGGCTACCATTTGTCCTGCCCTGGCTCTGTCTTCAGCAAACACCTGCACCCTGAATCAATGCTGAGGAGGCAACAACCCTGCAGGGGAAGGCAAATTTCCCCAATTCCCGCACCTAGGGCGTCACTCTCCAACAAACCACAAAGTTTCTATTTTCTGCCTGCTCCAGGCTGGAATTCATGTTTCTGGCCTGGAAGAGGAGGGAAGAGGCAGTGGATGTTGAGATCTCATTCTCCACTTTGGCACAGCATAGGAGGCACACTGTCAATAATATAAATTGGTAGTATTTATACCATACACAGGCTTTTAATTAAAGCCTAAGGAAATGCTAGGGTTAACTGGCCATGGACTTTTAAAATCCTGAAATAATGACTTTCAAGAAAGTCCTCAAAACACTTTGTCCACCAGAGCTGTACAAAGGAAGGAGCAAGGCCAGTGTACTTGGTTAGCACAGCTGTGCTCACCGTATGTACCACCACAAGAACAAGGATTTCTGATTGCCAAAAATATGTACAACTGCTCTTTCACAGAGGAATGAGACTGTTTGTCCAAATTTGGAATTTACCCACACCTCAGTCCACAGGGAAGCTGAGTCAGACCTCAATAAATTCAGGATCTAGACATCCAAAACTATCTGTCTTTCAGTGGCATTGGGTCACTCAGGTCCCCTTTTCTCACTGAAAATCTCAGCCAGCCTAAAAGATACATTAAACCTCTGGTCATATTTGACTGTACTGCCATCACTTTGGCACACGAACACTGGCAAGGTGGTGTATACAGTGGGAGCATTATAGCAGTAGCCACAAAAACATGCAAACCCTGACTGCTCCCTGTGACAACAGAACATTCACAGGACCTTTCTAGAAGAGCACTTGTTTTTGTGATGCTAGCTGAAAATATCTTTGTCCAGCTTCTCACCATGTGGAGGATGCTGCATACTCCATGCCTGTTCCAGCCTGGTTTTCTTCCATGGTGGTCACACACAGTGTAGCTCACGAGGGATTTTAATATCCTTTTGGCAGAGGTGTGCTCTTGCATACATATTTGGATACATATATGCTTATGGCATTGTATAGAACAGTATTGCAAATGGTATTTTTCATATTCTATGGCTTACCCCTGAAGCCTGTGATACATGTAGCCCGAGCCTGCTGTAAGTCACCAGCAGAGCTTATTGACTCTGCTAAGGAGCAGGCAGGCACAAGAAGAATAGACTGAACTCTGATTTTACAAGAACCAAATGATTTCTGTGCAGCAGTATGGCACGTGGGCTCCCTTCCTTCCAGCCTCCATTTTGCTGGAGCTCATCTCCTTTGTGAACCTAGTTTGATTCATATTATTAATAACATCGCTGTCCCTTCCCTCTCATCCCAGCCTCAGGATGTACATATGTGAAACATATGATGGTAGGCAGACAACACAGCAGATATACTGTTCATCTTTGGATTGTGGTTTTAGGGTCTTACCTTTTTATTTGATATGAATGGAAGCATCTTGAACAGCTCTGTAAAGGGATGAGGACAGTGTAAAGTCTCATGGTCTTGATTTGCCTCATTCCCTCTGCACTCGCCATTGAATTGAAGGAGTAGCTTCTCAGAAAACAGAGCTAAATGGAACTAGCTAAACAGTTACATGAAGTTAAATTACTTGCTTTTTGTCACCTTTTCATATTTTCAATAGCTGTGGGGCAGACAACAAAGCAATGATCAGAGTGAGGCCATTTGTCTGAATAACTGTTCACTGGTGACCACAACAGTGTTGGTTACAACTGACCACAGTGCCCTGGCCATTGAGAAGAACCTGCTAGGGGTGGTGGCTCAGCTTTGGCAACAACACCCAGATCTGCTTAGCCGAAAGAAAAAAAGATAAGGAAAAGGATAAAGCAAAAAGGGAAAAGGGGGAAAAAAAAGATGGGAAAAGGAAAAAGAATAATAAAAAGAAAACAAAAAAGAAATAGAAAAAAAGAAAAAATTAAATAAAAGGAAGAAAATATAAAGGAAAAGAGGAAAGGAAGGAGGAAGGGAATGAAAAGACAGAAAAAGAAAAGAGGAACTAAGCCAGTGTTGAGCTCCCAGCTGGCACTAATCTAAGTTGAACATGCCACATTGCAACTTCTTTTGCAGTGTGCTGTGGTTCAAGAGCTGCAGTTGTTTCCGCTTGTATAAGCTGTGGTACAGAATCAGACACTCTTTTCCGTAATACACCAAAGAACCAACCAAATATTCAGTATCAAATAGGAATAGTGTGTTAAAATCCCTTCTGAAGTATGAAGGCATGGGGACATTTTGTGGGACTGACTGTGGACCTTCCCTGGAAGCAGAACACTGGGAGCAGCATGCCATCATAGCCTGACCCTGCCCTTTGCCAGTGCTGGCAGAGGTGAAGGTGCGTGGTGAGGCAGGAGTGTTACTTACCTCTCATCAGTGGGTTTGATAGAGACGTTGCAGACGGCTGGCCTCCAGCTCCTTGCAATTTGCTGGCATTTTGATTTGTTCCCTCATCATCCATCTCAGCCCCGTCTGTTCAATTTCTGGTTTTTCACTTCGCGGTTGGTCTCGGGAGTTCAAATTCCATCGTTCCCGGTGAGCTTCCAGCTGTGGGAGTGATCCATTAAGCAGACTCTGCACGCATGAGTCAAACAGACCTTGCAGCAGACTGGGACGTGGGGCCAGCAGCACTTTGTGCAGAAACTCGAGTACCTGAGTTGGGATTTAACGAAACAGCTCCCTGGCTGCCCTGGTAGGCAGCCAGCGACCCAGCGAAGCGAGAGATGTGCCTGATGTCACATCCTCTCCAATGCGGCGCCCAATCGGGAAGCTTGCCGTCCGTTTTTATCAGGAAGGAAATTCTTAGTTTGCCAAAAAAACAAGACAGAAAGAGCCAGTTTAACTAGTTGAGCAAACTCTGCCTGCAGGGGATTTGCAAAGACAACCCACAGCGATATGAGCATGCACAGATCTGCACCACTCCTGAGAAAGTTGTTTGCAGGCAACTTTGCCGTGTGCCTCACTGGACGCAGTGTGCTGTGCAAAAACACCTCTCTTATCTGCCGAGCCCTGACGGTATGCAAGAAACAGAGAGCTGAATGAATGCTGTGCAGCACTGATCGCTGCATACCCTATGGATATTGAAACCACATGTCTGGGGAGCTGCGCTTCCCACCAGAGGCCCTGTGTTGTCTGCATGGCGTAGAAATTGCAGCCCTGTGCGGGCTCATTTCCTTCCCCATCGGTTCAATCGATTTCCCGCAGTCACAGTCACACTAGGAGTTTCGTATCTGAGCAGTGACCTTTTATTTTTTAAGTAATTTCTTGGTCTAAAACAAACATTGAGAACCTGTCAGTAAACAAATGGCAACGTTTTTTCAGGAGGATCTTTGCCTCATTTCTCTGGGTCTGTTTGCAAAAATTCTGTTCTCATGGATCCTCTCCACATGCACATTTTTCTTTCCCAAATTAATATAATTTACAAGCACAAAATTCTTTTTCTATCCCTGAATATTTGCCATTTGTGTACAAGTGCATGTAGGCAGAACTTCCATGCAAAAGCGTAAAGCATGTCAATAAAAATTAAGTTGTTGTTTTTTTTTTTCAATTCGTCTACTGGAGCAGAATGTGCATTTGTATATTTGGAGATAAAGAGTTGCCAATCCTGGGATGATTCTGATCCTAACTCAGCTGAGCCTAAGCAACTTGGTTTCATTTTTATTCCTATCTTTAACACATGCAAGATACCTGGAATCATATTCAGGGTTTCTTTGTCTGTATCTTTAAAAATAATCAGTTATGTTAAAAGACACAAACAGCAGCTGAACGTCATCCACAAACCCTGCCAGCAGGGAATCTGTGGAGGCAACTGGGGCACATGCTGATGCAGCACTGCAGATGAAATACGGGTGAGGACAGGGCCAGCCCCTTCCAGGGCTCTTCTTACTGAATGCCTCCTGGCTCCTGGTTTTGGTCCTGCACACTGGATGCAAGCTGACACTTTGGTCTGACTGGAAATTGCATTTGTGTCTTAGCCATTGAAATTTCCGCATTAAAAATGTTGTGGGAAAAATGTATAAATGAAGAAAGTGGTACAAATATTCATTTTGATGATTAACATGTAAATTGAGGAATGGAAAAACAATTTTTTCCCTTTAGTATTGCTTGAGTTTCGTGGTTAGGTTGCTACATTTTATGTATAATCATATCTTTATCAGCATTAACAAATATATCTGCAATTCCTCTACTAAATGGAATCAGCATATGCATCCAAATATGCAATGCTAGAGGTTATAAGCAAAGAAGCATTAGCTAAGAGCTTTAAATTCAACCATAGTAAGAAGGAGCCTACAAGACTGAAATCCGTTAGTCCTTAGTCATCCACAGACAGGGAGATTGGCCATTTATTCCTTTGACCAAGAGACATGCTGACTCATAGGGTAACCGCTTGAATAGTCTGCTACTGGTTGCCCATATTTTGGTTATATTGTGTTACATGAACCTCTGCCTTGACAGATGAGCTGTAGCCTGGTCTTTCTGGATGTTGGTAAAGTTGCACAGAGCACCTACAGGGGCCAACGGGCCTGCAGCCCTCCCCATGGGAGTGGACATCCCTGCCCTCCGTCACCCTTTCTCAAAGGGTGACCTCTGAGATCTCCATAGCAGGTTGGTAGTCCACAGGCATACTTTATCCTGGGCCACTGGTGTCCCAGTCCACATGTGTTTGTACCTCATGGATTAAATAGGCACAGGGTTCACCAGAGGAGTTTCTAGTTTGATCACACTTGTCTTATGCCAGCACCAGAGAGGCAGACACTAGGGCATAGCTGCAACAAGCACAGGATCCAGTTGCCACATCCATTCCTCAGAACTGAGGCTTCTTTCAGAGCTACAAGATTACACTCTGCAATTTCACACTTTGGGTATTTCTCCTTTTGATCATGGTATATTCCAAAATAACTAGACAGCTGTCCCCTGGGCTGGTCCTGAAGTCTTCACTTAGTCAGAGCATCTTCAGTTCCTATGATGATTCCCCCATCTTTGCTTCAGCCTGGAAATGTCTTACATTATAAACCCCTATTTGTCTGCTAACAGACTGGAGAAAAGTGACCCTCATCCAGGTTGTAGCCACCCCAGTTTTTGGTGCAAGGAGAGCAATTTTCTGTGCCACACACATTAACAAGGTTGTATTTGTGCAGTTGTAAGGAGTCTAGTTTTAAATTCTGCTAACTGAGTTAGTAGTAGAGGCACAACAAGTAAAAAGGCTAAATTAGCAACACAGAGAACAGAGGGAAAAAGAATAAAATACAGCTTTTCTTCCCAATTGCACAATTGCATTCCTTTCTCTTTGCTGCGATTTTCTCAACAGTATTGGAGCCAGGAAATCGGCATGTGAGGTTCCTAAAACCTCCATTATAAGACATATGCCATTATCTCTGAACATTAAAGTCTTATTGGTTAAACCAACACTGGCACTGAAGCATGAGTCCTTGGAGCAGTGAGCTCTAGATACTTCAGAGGGAAGGTTCAAGCCCTGAAATGTTGCTTTAGTGTGAGCCCAAGCTCTCCTTTACCTCATTTGCAAGTGCAGGGCATGTTCAGAGCCGAGAGTATAGTCACCTTCTCTGCTGATCAAGAATCATGTTCCTCTAAGTTATATTGTAGATGCCCTGTGCAGCCAGATTACAGCGGAGAGTAGCCAGAAAACACATAGATCAAGAGTTGGATGGACATTAATTGTCTCTTGAGCTCTGGCTTCAGCTAGAAATTCAGATCTACCTACAGAGGCAGTGTGCTGGCTTTGGCCTGGTGTAGCAAAAAGTATTATTTACCATCTATAGCTACTTGCTTCTTAAGCATCATTTTGTCATGAGTGGCATCGTCAATCTAAATGAAGCTTCCCAGATAAGACATCCCAGTGTCAGGGGTTTCCTATAGAGCAGGGGTCCTCAAACTACGACCCGTGGGCTGGATACAGCATTCTTTTTCCTGTTTTTTTGTGCACTACTACAAATAAAATATGTGCAGTGTGCATAGGAATTCGTTTATTTTTTTCCAAACTATAGTCCGGCCCCCGACAGTGTCTGAGGGACAGTGAACCGGCCCCCTGTTTAAAAAGTTTGAGGACGCCTGCTATAGAGTCTACAAGCCTTGCTGGGTGCTAGGAGTGCACAAGAAAGCTTTGATTCATTTAACCTCCTTAGTTACAAATATTTTTTGGAAGCAAGCAGGAAATTCTCCAGTAACAATTTTAACAGCAACCTGGATCTCGAGATAAACAGCACACAACTTCACATACAAATCAGAAACAGCTTACACAACACAGAGACACATCAGAGCTTTCAGTCATTACAATACTATTTTCCATTTAAATGGCACTTACATCCCCAAGTGCTACATAAACAGAGCTAGCTACAGAAATCACTTCATCATTATTCAAATGAAACCATCCTCAGTGGATAAAAGAGCATAGTAAAGTTTAACCTACAACATTCAATATTACTTTTTCTGTTTACAGTATGTCTTAGAAACAGAATCACATTTGTTTTTCTCCTTCAAAAACTTAACTTTTTATAAGTAAATAAATGAAATGTTCTACTATCTTGATTTTTTTTCTCCCAGTTGCTAATCAGATTTTAAATTGTGCACATCAATTTTTCATCACGGAAGATACTTCATTATTATTTACTATTTTGGACAAATATAACACTTTTAATTATTATTAGAACAAATATTGCTACAAACAGTGGAAAGGCACTGCTGGTGAGTATGTCATGGAATGCAAATTCAGCATTGTTTAGTGAATATGCAAACCACGGAGTTACAGGAAATGTTCGGAAAATTGGACGCAAAGCGTGGGATTTGTTCTATTTAACTTCAGAATCAGGGACAGAAATCCTAGCTTTCCTTTAGAGCTAATGAGGAGAAATAAGCATTTTAAGATCATGATCTATCTCACCTATCTTAGATGTCTGCTCTGAGAGGACATGAATTGGGACTTTAGAGTCAGCCTTCACCTACTCTAAAAGGGAGCCCTGAATGATGAGCAGCAATGTAGGTGTGTACATTTAATCAGGTGAAACCCACCTTAAAAATATGGCTAAATTCACAGCCAAGCAACCTGACTCTGACTACCTGTCAGCACAGCAATATACTTTGTACCACACAGCCTCTGGATGCAATAGCTCAGGCCGAAACTTCTTCACTTCAGCAGAAAGCTGGCATTGTCCAATGTCTGACCCACAAAACCTTGACTTTGGGGTACCTACACCTCAGAAGGAAGGCTTTTGACAGCTCCAGCAGATATAGCTGCAGTGCTCTAAGTTGTTGTCCTCTGCTCCATTCCTCACTTTCAGCAGAGATTACCTACACCCTTACAAGGGGTGGCAGTACTGGCCACAAACTGATGACACAGCTGTCTTAGTACATAGTACATTTGTGTTAGCTCAAAACCCCATTAAAACAGTTTTCTTACCAAGCCTGTAAACTGGAGCCCTGAGACACTAGCACACGTCACACTGTCCTCTAAGGCAGTAATTTCCAGCCAATGAGCAAGGCAAACATCTGGGACAGCCATGTTTTAAATCACAGCAGTTAAATCTGCCAGAGCTTTTCCGCAAGGGTAGTAAACCACATTAAATCACTAAAACATTTCCGGATGTACCTGGATTTTCTTTGGAAAGCAGATGTGAAATCTCTGAGAAGACACAGAGTGAAGAAGTTATCCCTTGGATAAATTCATAATATTGTCCAGGTCTTGTACCTAATTTCCTTTCCTCAAATCAAAGCTCTCCTCCAGAGGCTTTCTTTCTCCTACAGCTGTTCTGAACATGCAATGTTTTCATTTTCTTTTCCTCTCACCCTCACAAAAACTTGCCTTTGCAAACATTCTGTCAGCCTGGTTAGGGACCGGACAGACTTCTGCAAGTAACTGTTGTTCCCTTAAGCAAGGGAAATTTACTTAACAAAGGAGTCTCTAAATTAAAACCAACAAATCCTGAAGGAAGTAACAAACACATCTTGGTGTCAGTAGCACCTGGATCTGTGCTTTAACTTGCTGCAGATATGCAGAAGCACCAAGATTTCCCAGGGAGTAGGACAAACTGAACATGACAGCTTGCACACAAGTTTCTTGTATTTTCTTTGTGGTAAAGAGGGGATTAGGGGCATCCTCCACACAGAGAGAAGATCAGCAACTCTCTGTTTTTCAACATCTGGTGTCAAATGTCTCTCAGTGAACACCTGCATAAGCATCTTCGTATGTTACAAAATAAAACTTGACATTGCTTTCTGAACTGGCTTTAAAACTTGTACACTACTGTCCATTAAAAAAAGAGTCAAGACCCTGAAAGTTTGGGGGTTTTTTAAAAAGCATTTGGATTCCAAGCCTTTCTTGGGAATTTTTTGTCCTGTCTCGTGGGTTGTTATCATGGTTTTTCAACACTGCCAAATTATTAGTGTGACAAAATGTCCTCACGTGACAAGTATATGCCAATAAGCAGATGGTAGGTGTAACAACAGTAAAAACCTTAACCCAGTACCTGAGAGCTGTGGTATTTTTTTACCACAGTCTCCTAGAATTTGGCTAACAGTAAGGTAATTTTGTCCAATACCGAATCTAAATGAAACCATCTAGGCATAGAGCAGATTTCAATTTCTCTCTCTTCCTCTTTTCTAAATTCTTATTATTACTTTTGAAAATCAGTGGGAATTCTTCTGTTTGCTGGAAAATCTTTTTCATTCCCAAACTTTCCAGCGTAAAATAACCATATCTGAAGAAAGCAATATAATTTCCACAAAGACATTAATTTTGTCAGAAAAACAATTTCCACTTAAAAAACATAGAGTTATGACAGTTTTCTACCAATCCCAGTGATTAGATCAGCATGGAGAAAACCCATATGTATCACAAGCAATCTCAGTGCCACAGAGGTCAGCCAAGCTGGCCCCACTATGCAGCTTTCATGGTAGCAGGTCCCATTCAGAGCATATTCCCCAGTGTGCAGACTGCCAGCAAATATGTCATCTTCCCAAGCCCAAAGGCCAGTAGTGGGTCTTACCAAACCAAGCAAATTTCCATGTCTCCCCCTAGTTTTCCCCTCTTCCCACTGCCTATCAGTACCAGGAGGCAACAGCAGTAACAACTGTGGAGTATCAGAAAGGCAGATGGGATGGTGATAAAAAGCTCATGCGATGGAGGTAACTAATTAAGGAGCTCCTCTGCTCTGGTGCTTTTTTTCCCCAGCTCCATGGTGGTTAGATGATCATTGCTCATCTAGCACATTGCATTGCAATAAGCTCTTCCACCTACAGTCATGGGCTGCTTTCCACACCTTGTTGGAGCTCACCTTGAGAAATTTCCCTCATATGATGTGTCTTTCCACATGTTTGCCTGGGATGGACAGCCAACATGCTCCAGCTGTTCTCACAACCATGGCCTCCCAGGATATCCCCTGGGGAAAGTTATCAACATCTTGTCTCTACTGAAAAATGGAATTTGTAGGCTTGCACAAAAATGAGCCCATGATCCCTTAAATACTTGTCCTGAACTGGGGCTTCTGCTGGCTTCCAAAAATGGCCTGCAGAAAGCTACACTGCCAGCTCAGCTGCTTGCGCAATACGGGCAGAGATAAAATATCCCTGGACCTTGCATCTGGTTCTGTTCCCTCCAGTATCCCACTGGCATAGTAGGTGCTCTCATTTTCTTTTGGCAAAGACTATTAGCAAATTACAAAGGTGGTGAAATTACTAGACTGCCCTGAACAACATACTTGCCTTCCTGCCCCATTCCTGGAAGATGGCATGTGTTATTGTGGAGAAGAGGGCTTGTGGAATAGCCTAAGTCAAGCCCATAGGATATGAACTGTTCCCAATATTACCTTCAGTCCTAAGAAATTCATACACCTGGTATTGGACAGATTAGCTGCTCAGATCAAGAGCTATCCCTGTTTTCTGTCCTGAAAATGCCAAGTTGAGACTGCAATGAGCAGCCACCTATAGCAGTAGTGTGCCTTGGTAGATGTTTCCTCTGCTGACTACAAGCACAGCTTACCTTTTGTTTTTCATGAGGCTGGAAATCCTCTGGAACAGCTAACAGATGCTGATTCACAATGCTGACGTTGTAGAAATAAGAGTTTCCTTTCCTAAAGAATTATGATCTGAGCACAGTGACAAGTACACAAGCTTGCCCTAGTTACCACCCAGACAGCTTGGCCACTTACCTGAATAACTGATGTTGTGGCAGAAGGGAAACCAGTGTGCAGAGTGCAAGCGTGTGGTGGGACCACCCGGCCCTTCCCTTCCCACAGCTGTGGCAACATCCTTGGTGTATGGCAAGCTCCAGCCAAGCTCTTCCAAGGCTGCACATAACTTGACACCTGGGCCACTCCACATCAGGTCCCAGGATAATTCCCTGTGTTGCAAACCAGAAATGACAGAACCTCCCCAGGACTACAACTACCCTTTGGCTGGTGGTGGGGAAGGAAAGGTCTGAACCCATCTCTCGCCCTGGTAGGGGTGCAAGGAGGCGGTGGGGGCAGACCCACATGCTCCTGCATCCTTCCAGACTGCGCATCACCTCAGACTGATTGGAGGGACCAGTTCTCCACACACCTCCCCTTTTCAGAGCAGACCTGGAAGCTTCCTGCAGCTGCAGACCACAAAACAAGAGTTCTCTAAATCATTCCCCATCTTGAAAAGGTGAGTGTCTTGCATGCAAATATTATTTTCTCATCACCTCTTCTCATGACAGCATTAGGGAAGGCATCTGAAGATGTGGAGCAACCCCTTCTCTCAGTTTACTGTTTCTTCTGACAACAAAGTTTGCTAGAGATTTATACTGGCAAAGAGAATTACCTGTTAAAATGTCCCAAGGATGAGCCTTTTAGTTGCTGTGCCTGAGACACATCAAAAAACACAAAGGAGGAAGAAAAAGAAAGAAAATCCCTAACAGGTGATTCATGGTCAGTGGCAAAAACATTTTTCTTCCCAAGCTCCCGCAAGCATGAAAAGCCTAGGTATTTCTCATCCATTTAAAACTGGTAAGAGCAGACAGAGAAATTTTCTGCACAGAATGAGTCATTTCAGCTCAAAGACTCTAATAAATGTCAAACAAGCTGCTGTTCCCCTGCACACTTGGCAGAGCAGCTGTGGTGCCTTGCTACCATGGCTGCTTGCACTGTGTGGGAGGGGAGTGCTTCAGGGGCAGACCTGGGAAGCACTTCTGGCAAAAAAGCAGTGTCAGGCTCAGGGTGAAATTTCTTGCCCTCTCCACTCCAACAATCTGTGGGAACCTGCTTGTGGAAACAAGGTGGTGTTACTTGTTGGCATCATTTTAAAGGAAAGTTTTCACTGAAGTTTTGGAAAACCCCAACCCAAAAATGCTGTTCCTCAGTCACTGTAGTCATTCAGGATGCCATATTTCATATATATGCCTTGCTGTAAATCTCTGTTGACTCTGAAAGCACAAGTAGCAAACCAAAATTATCTCATTAATTAGAAGCCATTCTGGGATATTTGAGGATGAGTGATCTTCGACAGGTACTCAGTGATGAAAGGCACAAAGCTCCTGGGACAAAGCCAAAGTGTTTTTATATACACCTCAGGCTATACGCAGAAGGAGCTTACCTTCTGAGACTCTTAAAAGCAAGCATGTCTCTGCAGAATAATGAGATACAAATACTTGGTGAAGGATGTGCCTTTGGGCCAGTGTCCTTCCAAATATTTTGGCTTACATTGTGATGGAGACAGCATGAAAAGGGAACAGTAGTGTTTACACAGAGTTTGAGGATGATCTTCAAGCAAGTAGCAATTCATGAAGATCCATCTGAAAAGTGGGCATATTCTTTTAAGCATATTTGAGGGTAGATATACCCTGACTTCATATTTGAAAACTCAGTAAAAAGTTGAACTTATTAGTCACTTCCTGTTCTGTACCCCCATCATGTGCTTGGTCCTCAGCCAGTGTTACAGTACTACTAACATTCTTCATTTAATACTTCTCTTCTGGTTGCTATAACTAGTCAGTATATAAATATATTTTTTTGTTAATGCATAAAAAGTGGAAAAAAAAAAAAGCTTTGTTTGCACTGTTAATAAACCCTATCACCCTCATGGGAATGGCTGTACCAGTCTTCAAAGAAACACAGGGCCATTTTCACTACCTATAACCATTTGTTCATTGTGACTAGAGTACAGTAGGTATTTAGTCAGCATCTAGTGCAAGAAAAGCACAGCAAACAAAGACTGTTAACTTCCTAGCTCTAAATTAACTTTCTCCAGGATTCAGTAAGTTCATACATCCCCCTCACCCAAACAGAAAGCATAATGCATGTTCCTCACCACCCTAGGAAAAAAAAAAAACAACACAACAAAGAATTTGGGATTAATGCTGATGAAGCTGGTGAAGCACAACATGGGCATCATTAAATAATTAAGTCATAATACTTGTGGAGTCTTTAATTCTCCTCCTCCTCAGAGAAAATAAGTTTATTTTACTCACAAACACTCCTAGGACAGAAAAGATATGTTAGAACAAGTTTTCTCTGGAAATCTCTAAATCTCCCTCTCTTCTCACCTTGTCTAATTTCTACAGTGTTACAGCATGTTAACCTTATAGCTAGCAGGAAGACTTGGTAGAAAATGAAGCATTCATCACAAAAAAAAAAACCTGCTAGCAAGTCCCCGGTAACATATGGCTAAAAATAGGGCAGAATGCTGCGAAATTCATCTACCAAAAGCCAAAGAACTAGCACATAGTCAACACAGCAGGTTTTGTCCTTAGTAACCATATTTTCCATCTTATTTTCTAAAAATTTCTATTACCAGAATTGCAGGCACTAACTCAGCAAGCTTTGTCCGGACACCACCCTCTGGCATGGCACACCATCTCACTGGTGGTGGTGGCAGAAGCAGCTCCTGGGTCTAGGGAAGAACAGATGTATGTGAAGGAGAAGACAACCCCATCCCACCACCTCCCTGGGGCTGGGGTGCTAACAGTGGCAGAGCAGCTCCTAGGAGGACTGTGCAGGGGAGCATGCTTGACCTCCATGTTTTGTAAAACACACTGTAGCACAGCAAAGCATTGTCCTAGTTAGTGCTGTTACTGGGTGAGGTCCTGTGGCTTGCATTATGGCGGAGACCAGATGAAATAGCTGTAGCCTTCAGGCCTGAAAAGCTATTAAAAGGAAGGATATATCTTCTCTCACTGTCTTCAGATCTTTTGCACTGAATCTCTACACCTAGGGAAAAGGCCAAAACTAGAAAGCCCTGTGTATTTGCCCATTAGGTTGTTTCCAGAAAACATGGGTTTAAACCCAAACTCTACCTCCCCCACAAATACTGGTTTGGGAGTCCCATTTTTCCCCGTTTCTAGTCACCACAGAGTTTGGTACATCTTGTTGCTAAAAGCATTAAATATCTCCTTACCATAAATATAAATATCAAAATCACTTCATATTTTTGTATAGCTGAAACATATTGTATTTTTCAGACCTCAGTTTTGTGCTTGAATGAAAGCAAGCCAAGGTAGTGCTTGTGATTCTGATAACCCAGACTTGTAGAAGATAATACCACAGACTAAGTGTGTAATGACAAGAATTGTTACATTGTCTATGAGCTGGGTTTTGGCATTTACAATAGTTTTGTTATGGTTGCTGAATGAAAGTTCTGGATGTGTAAGTTCAAAATCTTTCATATAAGTGAAACTTTATCCATTGCTAGAAAGTATGACAGGATGAGAGGGTTGGGGTTGTTCAGTCTGGAGAAGAAAATATTCCAAGGAGACCTCATTGCAGCCTTCCAGTATCTGAAGGGGGCCTACAAGAAAGCTGGGGAGGGACTTTTTTCCAAGGGCTTGTAGTGATAGGATGAGGGGTAATGGCTTTAAACTGGAGAAGTGGAGATTTAGATTAAATGCAAGGAGGAAATTTTTCACTCTGAGGGTGGTGAGTCACTGGAACAGGTTGCTCAGGGACGTTGTAGACACCCCAACACTGGATGTGTTCAAGAGGATATTGGATGGGGCCTTGAGCAACCTGGTCTAGGGGAAGGCGTCCCTGCCCATGGTAGGGGGGTTGGAACTAGGTAATCTTTAAGGTCCCTTCCAACCCAAACCATTCTATGTTTCTATGATATATACTAGTTGAAATGGTTTGCTTATTAATGTGTTGCTTGGGCTGACTAGTTAAATAAAATGCTAGAATGACATGCTCTGCTGATTCATCTCTCTCTCCCCATCTAAATGTTTTTCCCAACTGAATATGCAAATTATGCTTTCTTCCACAATTCCTTGTAACTTTTAGTGAAGATTTTTCAGTTCCAAACCTGACATAGTTTTCCATTTGCTTGTGACATGCACCATGAGTTCCTACAAATGATATAAAATGTAAGGATATCGGAATTTTCAAGAAATAGAAATCAAATTAGATACAAAGGTCTGTGTGGAATAATCTGTATTTGACATTAACATATTATACATCTCTCACAGAGCATTAAAAAAAATCACAGTGAGGAGCAATTGGCATGAGGAAAAAGTTAATTTCTGAAAAAAATACACAAAAGCATCATGAACTGTCAGCCCAGCATATAGGTCAGACAGATTTTTCAACTAAGAGTCAGTGAATGTGTTTCATTTTCATTATTATCAGATTTGCCCTAAGGTACTACTGTGACACATCACCAGTATTTTCAATCCAGTAATGATTGGAGGGTTGTTAAATGCCAGTAGCAGAGTTGCACTGCAGGGAACAGAGGGTGGATTTTGGACAGAAAGGTGTCAGGCAGTCCCTGCACCTCCTGCCCTGCAGAGTAGACAGCAAATGGAAGATAGAGAGTGGGATGGAGGGGATGCTGACCCCCTTTGCAAGGATTTGCACAGAGGCAGCACAACACTAATTTCTAGCATGGGTGGTGAGAAGTAATCTAATTGCCATGAGGCGGATGTTGCCCAGGCTCAAGTTCCCTGGGAGAAGACAGTCAGGAGGTGATGAGCCCCTGGTCCCACTGTCCAAAGGGGCATGGGTGTGTCCCGTCACAAGAAGAGGAAGCACACAGATGAGAGCCACCCTCAGAGCCTGTGTATGCCTGGGAAGGTGGGATGTCCGCACCTCCAAGGCAGATGTGGGGAACTTCAGCTTCTACAGGATGATCACAATTTTCAGCAGCTTAGCATTTTCCCCTCTTTTAACTTCACTCTGTGAATGGGAGGTTCAGATGGACAGACAAAAAATTGAGGACTAGTACATCTGCTATGAAAAGCTGAGTCCTAGAGAGGATGGAGGGTTGTTAAATGTCAATAGCAGAGTTGCATTGTTGGAGACAGTGGTCACCTTAAAGTCAACAGGTTGGTCAGGAGATCAAAACAGAGATCTTCTAGGGGCCAAACTAGAATGAAACTTTTCTTTTCCTACCTACCATGAGAAAGATTGTTCATGAAACCCTTTCATAATGTGTTGGCCTATTTATTTTCACTATTTTATGTTCCTGACAATTGTCTTTACAAATTTGTGCAAACTGTAAACAATGGCGGTATGTCTCCTGCTGTGATCAGATAGATAGAAAACCAGTTACGTGCAGGCAGGCAGCCAGCCATCAAGTAGATGTGACAAACCTGGAGATAGCCCAGACAGCACCTGGCACGGCAAAATAACTTGCTCCAGCTCTGCGTGGACACAGTGGCCAGTATAGTCCTGCTCCCGCAAGGATGCGCCATCTGAGGAGCCTGTGAGCAGGACACGTGCCACAGGGGTGACAGCTCTTTAAACACCAATGTTCTCTCCCAGAGCTAGGGAGGGCTGAGATGTGCAGGTTCAAAGCGGGGAACCTGAACACAGCAGCCTGATGAGCAACGGAAATAACACATCCAACAAGGAGAGAGGCTGACCCTTGTTAAGATGCCTGCTGTTGAAGGGTTACATTTCCCAACAAGAAAACTAAAAACAATTTTCTTAGTGACAGAGAAGAAATATGTGAATCTAGAAGAAAGCTGATCTGGAAAGATGTGGTTATGAAAAAGAGCTAAGTGGTACGAGAAAAGATACAGTGGGAAGAAAAAAAAAAGGATTGCAAAGTTTGGAGACATGGGAATGCATCTACTGGTAGAAAGAATGTTGATAGGAAGATTGCTTGTTTTAAATATAAAGACAGGGCTGATATAAAGCTCACGTAATTTTGTTTTGCAAATGACAATGACAAACATACCCTGAGTAATGAATGATGGCTTGAAGTCAACGTCTGATTAGACAGAGGTCTTTGAGGTCATCACCTGATGATGTTCTGAGTTCACAGTGTATCTCTCATAATACATGAGTATGTGACAGTAAAAGGAAGTCTTTTGGGTTTATATTGCACATCAGTAACCTATTTGCAACCCCTCCTGCAAAATACACTCAGGAGCCGGGACTTTATGGCTAGTGGGCACCTGTAGCCTAAGCTCATGCTTTACCCTGCAAGTCAGTGTCTGTACTCAAAATCAGTAAGTGTTTGTGAGTTAGAAAAACTTTTCCAATAGCTAGGATATTGTGTTGAGATAAGCAGCACTATTCACTGAAGCATAGAGTACTGGCAGTTGTTGGGGGTATAGCACGTAGATGTGTGGACATTGTAGTACAGAAAAAAATGTCTATGTTCCCAGGAAAACCATATTTTACCCACATAACAGGTTTCTGTCAACAATCATAGAATGACAGAGAAGACACCACCTATTTTGAAGGAAAGAGACTTAGCTCCTCTCTTGCCTGGGAAAAGCAGCTATATCCACACCTAACATGCTTTTCAAACTCTTTCTGAAAATGACCAACAAGATTCAGTAGTCTCCTATAAAATTGTGCCAGTCTTTCCCTGTTCTCATGAGATGACATATTTGCAAAAAAAATGAAATACATCCTCCAGCTATTTCCTCAGTCATATTTCCGTGCATTGTTGCAATACAAAGCACAGTCAATGAGAATTAAAAGGGTAACAAACTTTTGAGGTAAGAGCAAGAAAGTCTAGGTAAATTTTCTAATGAAATTTCTTAACTTCAGAACTTCTGATTTATTAAGGCTCTGTTCCTTCCAGACTCTCTGATACACAGAATTTCAGGAAGAATGATGTCTCCAGGAAGAAGCAAAGGTGAGGTAGGTTTTTTATGGGAAGCTAATATCAGCAATAAATATAGGGCAGCTTCTGCTGCTTCTTAATATAAACCTGAGAGGATGGATAGACTTTGCATTTCCTTAATGGAGATACACTTTTTCAATTTAAAATCCTATGCAAGTGAAATACTGCTTTCATTGATGGTTGTAGTAGGAAATCAATTCAGTATTACATATTCCAAAATAGATCCCATAAATTGCCTTAGCTCCTTGATTGTAATGCCAGTCTGACAACCCACACAGCTAAGGCTCTGTCTCTCTGTTTAGACAGGGGATGGTTTTCTGACTGCCATCTTATAAACAGAGCAGGTGAGCTGACAGTAAAGATAAGACTGAGAGAGATCTGCTGACATCAGATTAATATAGATATTTCTTCCTTGATAGTATTTGATTTTCAGAGGCACTTCAGAATTTAGAGCTCAAATCTCTGAGATTCATGATATACTGTACTATACAAGGTCATTCATGTCACTGACAACTTTATGGGCAATAGCTCTTGCCATCAGACAGCATTCGATACGTGCAAACACAGGCTGAAAACTACATTCATTTTTGTCTGTAACATTGTGGGTTCAGGCTCGTGAACTGCTGGGAACACAATTTCTCGTACGTGTGCTGAATTAATTGTAAAAAAAGTATGGAAAACATTGGAACTACATCCCAGAGAGGGAAGCTGTCATGGAGAAATTAAGGGATTAGCATCAAACCAGAGAGGCTGATGCTGCTGCTTAAACAGGGACAGGAGCTGAAAGCCTGCTGGAAGTCAAACCCATACCCAGGCTCCAGCAGGCCAGTCCCCCCTGACTTAAGAAGTATGGGCAGTGAAAACTGATACCAGCATACATAGTTCATAATGAATCTACTACATCTCATAGCCTGAAAATGTGTCATCGGCCTCTCAGACCTGTGAAGTTGAGCTAAGTGGAGACAGACTCTCCTCTTACCTCACCTTCCCATTTTACTAGAACTAGTGAAACACCATTGCTTGTCTCTTGGTAGAAGTGTACCAAAACTTTGGTCTGATGAAACATTTCTCACCCCTGAACAATCTCCATGGGCAAAGTAAACATACCTTTCCGGAGCTATGCAGGTATTGCACTAATCACCAGATGCCACATTTCTCGACTCCAAGAGGTGCACATTTTTAGCTCTGCTAAGTCCAAGCTACTAACCCTGATGATATTTAAACTAATACCACAATGGGCAAAGTCATCATACTCTAAAAATCCTTTCTCCAAGGGATGTAATGAAAGCCTCTAGAGCAGGAGACAAGGGAGCAGGTAGGCCTGCAAACTTCTCCTTGTGAGCATTATCTAAAAAGAACATTTGGGTGATGCACAATCATTCTTAGGGGCCTTGCCATTCTCCTGTTCTATAGTCCAAGGACGTATCTTGAGAAACACCAAAGCATGCAAAGCCCAAAAGAGCAGCAACTCATTCCTTTGCTTTATACCTTTGCAAAGGACTGACATTTAAAGCTGACCTACTGTGCCTATGAAAACATTTGTAGTTCTGTCCTGGAACTAAGCTAAGAAAAATTATTCATTTAATGAGCACAGCCAGATCTCAGGTGATATAGCTTATGAGGGATATTTTTAAAAAGAGATGAAGGGTTTTTTAAGACTTTCACACATTTCTGTGGGTTTACTCCAAACCCCCACACCTGCTTTGGTATCTTCACTTGCACTTTAGAGGACAAGATATGTTAGTGTTGAGGGCAGCTAGGCTCAGGACAAGGGGATGTACAGCACTGAACAGCCAGATCCTGCTGGAAGTTGCTATGACTCCATGAGACTGTAGGAAAAAGATATCAGAATGTGAAGTCAAAGCTGACCAAAGATGTGCATTATATTACATACAGCTGATGCTGGGTACTGAAGGCTTTCATTCTCACACTAAGTGCAAGAATAACAGCCACTACCTTGATTTTGACAGTGAGATTGGATAGACAAGAGAAAGGGCCTGAACAGATACTACCTGAATAAATACAACACTACATGCAGGGGAAATCTCTGTGTGTGTGTCTGCGGGTGAGGGGATATGTGTATGTGCATCTACAAACATGTGTCAAGTGAGTGTTCATGTACTACAGCTTCTCAGGCTCGTGTAAGTGGATGTGGCAACAGACTGTGAAGGAACTGTATCCATAATATCACTGCCTGTGAAAAAATGTTCTCAATTTGCATGATCACGTAGCAGGTAATGTTTGGTATCAACAGTAGACAGTAAATGATGTCTTCGATCTTTTTCTTTGATATAATTATTTTGGAGTAAATAATCATTTGTTCCTCTTTCTTTTCCAGTGTAAAGATAGTCACAGGCTTATCGATAAAGGAGAAAGTTCTCAAGTGGCTCAGGCAGGTGCAGCTTGCGGACTGCATATAGGCATGATCGACCCAGATGCTTTCTGATACACAACCGACAGAGCTGGGCAAGGCTGGCAGGACCTGGGAAAAAAAAAGGGAAGAACAAGCACCCCCAACCCCATCACCAGTATAAGTCAGAAAGCAACAAACACCAGTAAGATTTGCAAATCAGATCAAGCAGTACCCAATGACTTGGGAGACTCAGGGAGAGCTAAATACATTATTATTCATATTTAATTTATGCTGTTCAAGTTGCTTCAGTGATTTTAAAACTATGAGCACTAAAAACCTTTTTCTGCATGCATGGCTAGGCTTTTCTGCATCTTTTCTTGAGCAAATACTTAAAATACCATAAAGATATCTGCACTGGAGAGAAAGTGCCAGGATGCACAGCACTTGCTCAGGATATAAGAAACTCCAGCAGTTTTGTGAGGATAAAGACAGGAGGGATCATGGGAAGCTGCAGAGGTGTACAGTGTAGACCAGCCATAATTGGGTGGGGATGGCAAATACAGTTAGTTGTTCATATATATAGACCACGCTTCTTTCAACCACTGGTGTCTGAGCAGGTACCTGCACAAGTAGTAACTGCAACTCAGCCTTCTTACATGATCACACTATTTCTATATGTCAGTTGGTCTATCAGTGCTCCTCAAAATAATTTTTTAATGTGTCATCCAATTTTAATAAAGTCTGACTGAAAGGAAATCATCTCAAAGATAGAAATTCTCCAAAAGTTTTGTGCAAAAAGGTCCCAAGGATAAATAAATAAATAAATAAATATTTTTTTTAAAAGGTGGTCTTTTTGTGCTTCCCTTGCCCTTGGTGGAAAGGTTGCTGCACGTGAAAAACTCTCATTAAACATTGGTGATTCCACTAGCAGGAAAGGTACTGGAGGACTCATCAAGACAGGGGGTGAGGCTGGCTTGGGCAGTCGCTTGCACAGCACTGCATACAGCAGTGTTGTCCCAGTGGCTCCACTGCAGGGTGATCAGTCAGTTGTCCCCAGCCCACACCACTGCAGGTCAGGTGAGGGGAACACCAGGCACAAGCCCACTGGAAATGAGGCTCTGTTTCTTCCGCAACTGCATGCTTGCACATGCAAATGTAGCTTGCCAGTGAACATGTCCCTGCCTCCCCTTCAATTTCCTCTTGCTGAAGCTGCCCCAGGTTGAACTTTTACACCCGCTTAGAGGTGCTCAGCTTTTGAGCCATGTCTCAGCCCTGCCCCTTCAGTTTCTGGCCAAACAGTAGCAATCACAGCACTGTTTGGTAAGGAAGGGGTAGACATATATGCTTAAAAGCCTGACATTGTATCTTCTAGGTAAGCTTCATAATCTGTGCTTTTACTACAGGAAAATTTAGGAGCCAAAACAGGCCGATAATGCTCCATCTAAGACTAAATTAATAGAAAATGTGGGATATATAGACAACAGCACTTGTACTATTGTCACTGGAAGTGAAGAAAGAAGCTACCATCTCCCAAAGCGGTTAGGAAAACAGAAACATTTTATATTTTGCATCACTTAGCCTGGAAGAGGAGCAATTGAAGGGAGCCATCTAAGTAACCACAGCAGAAAAGTCAGGGGGTAGAAAGAAAACCCTTCAATCTGGGGTGCTTATTTCAAACTTAAGGACCTCAAAAAACCACAGAAGTAGGGGAGAAGGGCAGTTGCAGATGTTAGATACAGTGAAGTATCTGAAAGTGGGACTGAAGGGGTAAGTGAGGAAACGGAGGAGACTTCATTTCTGAAAAGTGAAGAGCCAGCAGAAGTGCCCCTAGAGAACCTCTGACTGTAACGGAGGAGAGGGTGACAAGCTGAAAGTGGAAGTCAGAAAGAAATTTCAGGAAGAGAAAATTACTAATATTGGGATATTTCTTTATCTGCACAGTCTCAGTCAGACAGGGCAACTGGAGCAGGGCAACTGGAGCAGGACAACTGCAAGCACTGTGTTTGCTTGCACAGTCTGCCATTGCAGTGCCCTGCATATTTCAGACATGGGGACAGAAGTCACAAGAGGTGAGAAGCATTCAAGGAAAAACTCTCCCAGAAGGTTTTAGACATGATAAATTAAAGCTCTGCATGAAAAGCCATGGAGAAAGGGAGTAGGATAGAAGGATATTAAGCAAATATTTCATTTCCTCCATAAAACCCACCTGTGTGCAGAGGGCCAGCACAAAGCCTATGTGTAACATTGGCATTATTAATTTACCATCCAAGAGCTACAGTGCAACTGGAAGCAGGCTTTCTGTGCACATCTTGCTTTACTCCTTGGTGGGGAGCGAGCAGGCTCAGGAAGGTGGCAGGCTGCCTGCATGGTGGAGCACCATTCACCCTCTGTGTACGCAAAGCCACAGAGGGGCAGAGACCAACCAACAGAGTACCAGTGAGCTGGGAAACACAAAGGTTAGAGGAGGGGGGATGACTTAATTCAGCATATCCATATCCCAGGGACATTGTTATTGGATTCATCATGTTCTGGCTGTATGTGTTGGAGGTGAAAACAGCACAGAAGTTTCTCAGAAGTTTCTTCCAGTAGACTGGAAAGATAATAAATTGTAGGAAGCCTGAAAGTAACCTGCAAATATGGTTTGTGCTGCTCCCATGAACCACATGGAAGAGCTGCATGCCATGAAGCTGAAACACTGCTTGGCAAATAGCTCTGCTTTCCCCAAGTGACCAAGGGTGCACACACTCATGTCACTTTTTCTCCAGGGCACAGGACAGCGAGCCACGGTGTGAGGTTGAACCCAAGATTGTGGTACTAAAATATTATCTATGAATAAACTCTCACATCAGTTTTTAATCCTTAGAATCCTGATAGGTAAAGACATAATTTTCCTTCAGTAGACAGGAAAAGAAAGCGCAGAATAACTGGCCAATTTATCCACTGAAACCCTAACACTTGGTGGCAGATCTAGCAACAAAACAGAGATCTTTTACTCATTTCTGTGTCACGTGCTGCAGGTTTGAAATCAGTAGAGAAGAAAACTTATATAGAGCATTACTTATAAAAGCAGGTAAGATAATGTTCTTACGTAAAGGAAATAAATACTGTTCTACTTAAAAAAAAAGAGAGAAGAAAAAAGAAACCACTACCTTCCCGAAGCAGAAGCGCCTGCTCCACCTTGCTGTTGGGTATGGCAAGATCCAGGGCACATTTGAATTCAGCATTTCTGCATTTCGGGTTAGCACCATAGTCTGTCAGCAAGTCGACTACCTCCACGCTGGATTTCCTCGCTGCTGCGTGGAGGGGGGTGTCCAATCGCTTGCCCATGTTCACATTGGCTCCTTGAGTGTACAAGAGTGCACTGTTAGATCTGGGAGGCAGCAGTAACTGTCCAAACCTGAACCACAAAGGCTGGTTTCCATCAGTAGCCTGAATAAATGAAGGGGATGGATGGCACACAGGCCTCCCTCATTTCTCTCAATAGCAGCAGTGCAAAACTCAGTAGGTCAAATACTTGCTGTGTAAAAGTCCTCTGAGTTATCGAATCCTGCCTGCAATGGACAGAACCGAGCAGCTTGACCTTCAACCCAATAGATGTTCAAAGCCCTAGCATATGTTCTGTAAATTTGTTAATAACATAAAATCTAACATCAGTTATGTTGATTTAATTACTAGAGGGAAAAGAAAAACACCTTTAGGTATCTCATTGTAATAACTCTGGGAGCAGAGCAAGCAAAATGCTTGCCCCAGGTTCGCCAGGCACAGCAGGGCCACACTTTGGGCGGGTGTAAGTCAGCTAATGTACATTGACAGCAAAAATTTATGTTAGCTCATAGGCTGTGCCTGGACCTGCAGTGATCATTCTTTCAAGCAGCTTTACTGCTGTCTTCATCATCCATGGAGAAGCAGGTGAAGTTAATGCTTCACATGGCAGTTTATCATAATCAAGAGTTGATTTTGGTCACTAATATTAGCCAACATTGTCTGTGCTTCCTGTCATCATTCTAGAAAAAGAAAAGTATTTTATTTTCATATTCAGACAGTCTCTGGGAAGTCTTTGTAATTAGGGGTTTTTTACTGAGGAAATAATAAATTCTTCATGAATGCAGATGAAATTCTTAATAGGCTATGTGAGTCCCCCAGACTCAGGCTGCGCAAACACCTCTTGTGGAAATAACCCATGATGTTTGCAGTGGATAGGAAGCCCAGAGAGACCAGCAGTGCTGGCTCACCCCACCACAGCTCTCCTGCCTTTTCCATGTGTACCTAGATCCAAAAGTTTCTTGACACAGTCTATCCTCTGGTATGTGCAAGCCACATAGAGCGGGGTCCCATGCTGCAAGTCTTCTTGGTCAATGTCAACCTCATGGGCCAGAAGGATCTCCATACACTCCCTGTGACCTGTGGAGAGAAGAAAAGCCAACACTGGCATGCTGCAGAGTAGAATACACCCAGATACAACCGATGAGTCACAAGAGCTGGGAATAAACCAAGCCTGTTTATCTGTACCAGTATGGACAAGGGGTTTTTTTGAAAAATATTTTAACATTAATAAAAGATTTATTCTTCACTTAGTTATTGTCAGCTTCACTCACAGCCTGAACGTTACCTCTCTTGACCGCTTCATGAATGGGTGATGCAAGGTGGTTCCTGAGCTGTGGCTTGGCTCCAAATTCAAGCAGCATGTTGACACAGGCCACACTGCCACTGCAGCAGGCATTAAACAGAGGAGTGATGCCATCAACGGTAACTGCATTGACCTGGAACAGCAAGACATGCTCAGGATAATCCAATTTAAGAAGAACGCCCTTGCAGCATGCCTCATGTGCACACCAGAAAGGCACCAGAAAAAGATGCTTGTCTTGTTTAATTTCAAAATTGATTTTGTTAACAGATTTCAGAGTTAAATGTTGTGGCACAACATATATAACATCCTCCTTTGACACCTACCCTCTTCCCTGGATAGCTAGTGTCTTAAAGCAACAACACCACCTGCTATGAATGCTCCTTCTAGAGTTGCTCAGAAAATGCAGATTTTACTTTTTTTTTTAAATGTGGAAAATTTGAGTATTTTCATGACTAGTTTGTACCAACCCAAAGCCAGAATATGCTCAGATTAAAATGGCTTTGTCATTTACTTCATGTTTAATACTTCCACCTGAATGTGTGGTGACTCAGAGGATAGGGGGCAATGGCAAGAAGTTCTTGCCTGGCACAACAGGTGCTGCAGGTGCATCTGCCCAGGTGCCCTTGCACAACAGGTATGATGCTCTGCAAGGGGAACCAGGTAACAACGATGACAACTTGCCTAGCTTGGAGGAGGCACCAAGGCTAAGACTAACTATGCCTTCCATTAGAACATCTTCTGTTAAGAAAGAAAGATGGGTCCTTGTCATAGGGGACTCGATTCTGAAGGGTGCAGAAGGCCCGATATGCAGAACAGACCCACTACATAGGGAAGTCTGATGCCTCCCTGGGGCCAGGGTTAGCGATGTGCGAGAAAACTCCCTGCCCCAGTTCGCCACTAAGACTACTACCCATTAATGATTT
>VZZY01023257.1:44709-71170 GCA_013400335.1 Eurystomus gularis | reverse complement strand
GGCTCCCTACTTCAAGAGAGACAAAAAAGTACTAGAGAAAGTCTAATAGAGAGCTACAAAGATGATGAGGGGACTAGAACATCTCTCTTACGAGGAAAGGCTGAGAGACCTGGCTCTGTTTAAACCAGAGAAGAGAAGATTGAAAAGGGATCTTATCAAAGTTTACAAATGTCTAAAGTGTGGGGGTCAAGAAGATGGGTCCAGAATCTTTTCAGTGGTGCCCAGTGATAGGACAAAGGGCAATGGGCACAAACTGGAACACAGGAAGTTCCACCTCAACATCAGGAAAAACCTTCTTACTGTGAGGGTGCCAGAGCACTGGAACAGGCTGCCCAGAGAGGTTGTGGAGTTTTCTTCTCTGAAGACCTTCACAACTCACCTGGAGGCATTCATGTGCAACCTGCTCTATGTGAACCTGATTTAGCAGGGGGGTTGGACCAAATGATCTCCAGAGGTCCCTTCCAACCACTACCATTCTGTGATTCTGTGATGTAGCCTGCAAAGCAGCTACTCAGATTGGAACACTCTTCTACAGTCCTTCAGATGTGAACAGTAATTAGGCTGTGGCTGTATGAACGATTCTGGCAAATTGCTTCCTGATGATCTGTTCCTCAAGAACCCCAGCCATCAGACCAAGACACAGGCATACCATCTGATACCACGAGGACACATCAAGTCATAACAGAGAAATGTACATATATGGCAAATTAAGTTATAGGATTGCATAAATGCTGTCAATTGATCACTTGGCTCTTCACATTCCTGACGTTCATTTCAGTCATCAAAAAAAAAGTAATTTCCAAAAGATGAGGAAGTTAGCACCGAAGTTCTTCCAAAATGTTGTATTACATTTGTAGCATGAAAAGCTGAGTACATAAGTGGCAACTGAATATGTCAGTTACAACCAAGGATACAATCTCAATGGAACCATCATATTGCCAAGACAACTTACATCATAAAATGAAAGATTGAAGTCCAGTGCCCAAGTCATTTTGAGGTGCTTCACAGCTAAAGTCCTATCCAGTGATATCTAGTGATACACACTTTTGTTTTCTCATCTAGAAAGATGCTGGGGGAGAGTAAATGTCTCTGTGAATATTAAGAACCATGAAGTCCTAAAATAAAAAACCCACTGTGTAGAGAGGTAAGCTCCACACTTTACAAGAGCAGTTTTGATTGATTTGTATATAAATAAAGAGACTGAGAACAGTTGAAAGATGCAATCTCAAAAAAAAAAGAAAAAAAAACACTTTATGTACACATTGTAAAATAAAGCTGCAGGGTTTTGTTTGCATTTACATTCACAGGCACTCTCATTCTGCTTTTAAGTATCTTATCAGAACAATTTGTTCCTTTACCTCTGCAACTTCTATTATTTCCTCCAGCTGCTATTCTAAAAAATCTTGTGTTTGAAATCTAATCAAGCTTGAAAGTATCCAGCACACAGCTTGTGTTTTTATTGCTAGTCTAAGAAATCAAAGAAAAATGACTATGGTTTTCCCTTAAGACAGTTCTGATCTTGAAGAGTAATGAAGGGTGTTGTAGGAAGAAGGGGAGACATCACATAAGGAGACAATGACAATGAAGGGATATGATGTTAAGGATTTAAGCTGAAGTTAAGGACTGAGCTTTGAATTGTTCTCAGTATGGAAGATTTGATTCTCAACAAGCCTGTGTCTAAAAGACACGAAATTGAGCCTGAAAATAGGCTCTCAGCTTTTCAAAAGTACGGTTGCAATCAATGATGGTAGTGTGTGACTAGGTTTGGTTCAGCTACAAGGCCAGAAATACAAGAGAAGGCACTCAGAAAGCAGGGGAAGAAAACAAAGGATACCTGGAAGATGTAGTGTTGGGCAGAGTACTTCTCTGCTACCAGAGCTAACTTGGGCTAAAGTTTATGGTAGGGCAAGTAGACATAGCTCCTTATGATGTCCCTTCCTTTCCCATCTGTGACAGAGCCCAGCTTGATGGATGCCCTGAGTCACCAAACAGATACTGAATTTAGTCATTATCTACTACTGCTGGCCTGCAAGTTTGTATGCCTAGCTGGTCTTAATAGTGAATGTTTATTCCAAAACATGTAATGTCTGCTAAAATTAGTTCAGAAATTATGAGTGGAAGGCAGTATCTCACAATGAAAAATGAGGTTTTCTTGTTTATAAAACACACAAACTCGCATACAACTCCACAGGATCCCACAGTGGATCTTATCCTAGATTTAAGAACTCAGTCATTTCACCTGAATCCATTCTGGAAAGCAGATCTCCATGTACATCAACATAAGCTGTACACAATAAACACAGGCTTAAGAATAACAAATAGAACATGGACCTTCTTAAAATACAATTTTAAAAATTCATCAAACCGCCCTTATTTCCTGGCTTCATACCTACAGAAAAAAAAAAAAAAAAAGACAGTATTTATCTGGCACATCTATCTATAATTTTCAGGGCTATATCTCTTGAAAGGGAAAGCCAGTCATTCTCACCAATGCTTAACAGTCTGGAGATTGGTACCTCATTTTAGTAGCTGATTTTAATCTATATTTACAGCACCCAAATGTTACTGAATGTATTCTGAAGGTTCACACTAATCTGTGAGAACTGCACAGATAAGACAGTATAATGCTAAGCATCAGTTTCCAATGATCAAAGTGATTTTGTTAAATAACTCCATCACGGAAATTGGCAGAATCTCCCCCAAGAGAGAAGAATAAAGCAGAGCAAGATAGGCAGTATTCTCAGTCTGCAACAGGAGAGGCCTTTGGCTGTGTCTTATTAAGCTTCCCAGAAAACAGATTATTTCACAGCACAGACTTTTAAGCTTTCTAATTCTTTCCCTAATTCTTTTTAGGCAAGGATTATTGAGCAGCTATGGGCAGAAGGTAAACTTTTGCTCCAAAACAATGCAGCCCCTTTTAGCAGAGGTTCCCTCCAAGTCTGGTCATTGCTGGACCCCCTCTGGCTCTAACGCACCCTCCCTGAGCTATAAGCAGGCAGATACTTTCTGTACACAGCCGCAGGGTGCTGTGAGGGTGCGGCACAGGAGGAGGAGGACTGCCCCACCGCAGGGCTTCAGCCAAGCAGGGCCTTCCCCAAGCTAGGCACAGCCCTCAAGGGCCCTGAGGTGATGCCCAGGGAGCACAGCCAAAGCAGCAGGGCTGGGGCTCCTGGCTCTGCTTGGGGCAGGCTGAGCTGAAATGGCACCTCTGGGCCTCCCAGGGAATGTTGGTCTAGAAAATTAAGGCCTGTGGATGTCTCCAAGGGCCCAATAAATCCTGGTATCCAGGTTTCCAGCGACTACATGTCTTGCCACCACAACTAACAGGAGCCACAGAACATTTCAGTCAGAAACTGCCAGGCTTATTTTAACCAAAATTCTCTGTGTTGCTCTCCTTACCAAATTTACATTTAGGAAGCAGTTTAAAAATACACAGGATTCAATTAAAACAAAATTCAAACTCATCCTCTTTCAAACTGAACTGAAATTTTGGTGTTGCCTGTGAGCCAAAATTCTGAATTAATTCTGCCTTTGATTGAGCACAAACAGGATCTTTGGGCATGATGCCTCAAGCAATCCCAACAAGCGATGACACAGCAGCTCCTCCTGCAATCTAGGAAACTTTCCCCTGATCAACTCATGAAGCCTGAGGCAGAGGTCTGAGAAAAAACCAAGTCCCTGTCTCACCACATGTTCCTTTTTGTATGTCCTTTCCTGCAAGGTTTATATTGAGTCCTTATATTTTCCTGTACCTAATAGTGCAAAGAAAAGAAACAAAACCAAAAACCAAACTAAAACAAAACAAAAACTTTACTCTCAAAAGTCCTTAAGCATGTAACTCAAGCTTCTTCACCACAGTGACAAGTCAACAGAGGTCTGTCTTCACTGACTGCCACCCCCAGGTTTCAAATGGGCTCTTTAGCTAAAACTTTAAACTGCAAAGTAGCTTTGCAATTGACAAATAAATAGTCATAGCTATAAAATTATTGTAAACAGCTAAATTTACCCTATTTTACAAACCAAGCAACCGTATTGGTCTAGAAGGACAGTATATCAAACATAGCTCTCAATAAAGAACTGTAAGTTAAAGATACTTCACTTGCTGACTGATGATAAAAAAAATAATAAATACAATCATACACTTTTATCTTAAGTACACTTAGGAATATGACTACTTTTACCATTCTATAGCAGGTTATATACAAGTTTGTTTCTAAATTGACACCTCCACACAAACATAAGCAATTACATTATCATTATTCTACTAGACCTTAATTAGCTGCTCACATTAGAAACACCCTGAGATTTCTCTACTGTAAGGGTCTGTAATTAGTGTAATTAAGATAATATTTTAATTACATGGCTTCAGTCTTTTAGGCCATATAACGGGAAACTGAGCACATGTTAAAGTGACTGTCCTTCGAGGAAAAAAAAACCAACAAACAAAACCAACAGTCTGATGGACTCATTTGTTCTGCATCATCACACTGGTCCCCTCACTCACACCATCCCAGCATTGCCTGGCAAGCTGCACCCAGCTGCTAAAGAAGGACAAACGTGGGCCTTACAGAAAGACCATCTTTTGTGTGGAGCAGCTGGCTTACAGTCAAAGTCTATTAGATCAAAACCATGAGGGTTTAGCTGATTTACAACCTCACCCTTACAGTTAAAAACATCTTCATCTTTGATGTGCTGAAGGTACTCTGCAGTGGGTGAAATGATCTCCAGCTCCCCACATTTTCATTCTCAACTCAGAGTTTTCTCCCTAGCATAAAATGCTCACCATCTCTCACTGAGATGGTACTGAGATGATACTCATCATCTCTTCATTTTTATTTTTGTCTTTATCCCCAGTTTTACTACAAAATGCAGCTCACTTACAGAACCGAAAGCCAAAGCAACCTCAGAGGAGAAACATGCAACAAAAGGAGAGAGATGTGGCACCCTGCATTTGAATCAATGTTCTTTGCCCTGACTTATAGCTTGAACAATTCTTTGGGGAGTCATCAAGGCAAAATTTGTTCCTTCTTGAGTCATCACCTTTCTGTTTTAGACTGCTACCCGTGTCTCCAGAAGAGCTGCAGAAGTCTGAGGCATGAGTTGTGGGTGACACATACCTCTTTCCTTCTCCTAATCTGAGAGAGGTTTTTCTCTTTCCCTAGCTTCTCATTTTAAGAGTGACACTTCAGTCTATCATATAAAATAGAGAGCTTGGCTAAAACACAAAGGCAAGCAGTAGTTAATTCATCCTCAATATACAAAAACTGATAGTAATGTGCATGTGGAATTCAGCTGAGATCTCCCTTTCCCTGAGTGATAATTCAGCACTACATCTGATGAAAAGGGTCTTTGAAAGTTTACTTAGAGTTTTAGTAGCACCAATAACAAAATTAAATAAATATATATCCTTAAATCCCTCAGCCTTTTAAAGCTCAGTTATTGCTCAGAGATTAAGAAATATCAGTGAAGAAGAAATGAAGAGTCTCTAATTCAAATTCTTGAAGGTTTGAAATTTGGGGAATTCAAAGTCAACCTAAACTCTATAGGACAAGCAGACAGCAGTCACTGGTATCTTGCCTGGTTCAATCCTTAAGATCACAAAAGCACTTCTGATGACAGGTTTCAGCAATCCAGAGAATCAACAGTGCCTTCAATGTCCTTCCACTGAATGGACTGGCTAGCAGGGTTAATCTCTTATCTTCAGGTTTAAAAGTCACCATTAAAACCAGAACAGCCACAAAAGTAATTCCTATTGCAAAGTGTAAGTTGCACTCTATCTCCATGCAGATTTCTGTAAATGCTTTCGTCTCCAGCCCATCAAGCTGGAGAGATGCAGACCAGAGCGGCTCTGGTTGGAAGAAAAATTTCTGTCATCTTCCCATATTAAGGTCTACACTAACAAGCACTTTCAGGCCTGAAACCTGTCTAGGGAGTTTTAATTTCAGATCACATTCTCTTAATTTTCTCTAGCCTGACTCTCAGGACAGTCATCCCAGCTCTCATGTCCAGATTCACATAGCTACAGCAGCAAAATGCCATTATGAGAAAATCAGCATAGAATTGTCAAGCACTCTTAAAGTTATGGATACATTAAGCTGTTTCTTCTTCAGAATTTATTTCTTTTAATACAGGATAATTTGAAAGAGTTTTTATAACTGTAGAACACAGCAGCAAAAATGTCTTTCTCAAGCTTCTATGCTCTAAATCACTTCCAAAAGCAATTACTTACATCAGGCACTTCTGTACTTGCTGGTTTTCCCACAATTCTTATTATATTTTCTTGTCAAATGAGTACATGTCACATAATTTTTATGTTCCTGGAGTGAATAATTAAATGGTATCACCACATACACCAAAAAACCCCGAGATTTGAGTTCTGGATATTCCAAACTGGGGAAAGGTGAGCAGGAGGAGGCTAGTTTGGTCCTTTGCAGACACAAAGGTAAGCTTAATACTGCACTTCAACTCATCTGCCATTCTACAAAAGGGATTATTTATATTCCATTAGCTCTACACACAATTAGTACCTGGATGAACTAAAAGCTTCCCAAAAGATATTGTCTCTAAGATATCTCTCATAAGCTTAATGGGAAATGGTGCTAGAGAATTCCTGAAGGGAGAGCTGATTCCTTCTCCAGCTCCTTTAATCAAAGGCAGATTACCTATAGGCAATCAAGTCTGCTTCTCCCACAGGGCTGACATTTTTCCCAGCCAAGGTTACAATGCTCACTGTATCGCTGAACAGAAGGAATGGCCATTGTAGGTTCCTGCCTTGAGTAATTTAGCATTGGCTGTCTGTCAGGTACCTTTGACATATCACAGACAAGTATTTAGGTCCAGCTGTCCTTCTGGAAACTGGTGTAGCAGTACCAAAAGGTGTCAAATACTGGTGACAGGCTTCAAGACATAAGCAAATCCTTCAAAACAGCTGCCAGCCTAGTATCCAGAAACTCATCAGCATATTTTCCTTTAAAAGTGTTTAGAAGAGACATATCTAACAAAGAAGACTCCTTCCTCATGAAGAAACAATATACATATATTCTGCGGCTGGTTTCCCTCAAGCCACTGAAAGCTCGAGAAGGCAAGGACAAAAGTTAGAAAAGCGAACTAACACCCTGCCACAATGTCAGTGGAGAAAGGTGCAACCACAAAGCAAACAAAAGAAATCCTCAGCACACCTGCATTTACTACTCGTATTATTCATCCACCTGCTACTTGGACTCAGCTCTCAGATCCCAGAACTAAACTCATTATTTGTATATCCCGGGTGAACTGAAGCTGGCTAGTGTCCAGTGTAGCTGCCTTTCAGGTAGGGTTTGAATATGTAGTTTTACTCCCAGCAAGGCTGCTTTTCCTACAAACAAGGCATGCACTACATGCCTATTTCTCCACGTCAGACACCCATCTTTCCATGCAGGCCTGGCATATTGGCTGCAGTTCATTGACCTTTTAAAGACCATACAGTAGTATCGACTCCCTGACAGTCTGCAAAACATTCAGCTACATGAAAAACTCATATACTCAAAGTTAATAAGAATATCATTTATCCACCAAATATCCACACACATATACCTTTATGTATCCATATAGCAAGTCACTATATTCAATCCACATGTTTTTTTTCAGCCAATTTCGTCATTAGCATTTCTATCCACTACTGTAATAATGGGCACTAGGAGTCGATGCTTAATGCCCACTCTGAATACAAAACCATTTCATTACTGCTTCTCTAAGAGTTCTAGTTCATACCATGCCTAAACAGATGCCAAAGCATTCCTACATATCTGCTAAACAGGTGTATATTTGCCAGATGCATGAGAAGACCATTAAGAGGTAATATGAGCTTGCGGGAACCGTTGTGCCTAAAATACGCCTTTGATAAGATGACACTATTTCAAGTATTGCTTAGATACAAAACATTATGCACAATCAATATTACTACTCTTCTTTTATTGCCTTCAATGTGACAGTAAACTACAGAGAGGCAGCAAGCAGCACAGGTGCCATCTCCCTTACATATGTTACTTCATCCAGCTTCTCTGTTTTATTATAAGTCACAGGTAAGAGCCCCAAGTTAGTTGTTTGCTGCTATTCTGCTAACAGAGCATGCTAGTTGCACTCACCCTTATAAGGCTGCAGGTGTTCTGAGACACTGCAAAGTGCACATGATGCATTTTTCCAGCAAAACTAAACTCCTCAAGAAAGATAGCAGTGGGAAGAAGGTGAAATTGTCCTCCTTTTAGAAGTGACTAATTGTATACACATAAACAGTTAAGTTGCCAATTTGGATCCATTTGTAGAAGCGTATTTTCATTAAGCAGAGGTAAAAAATGCCCCGTTTTGTTCAGTTATGAATAGTGTAGATATTAGACTCTGACTTATTAGCAAGATAGCTCATGTGAATTGTAAAGAATATTTCCAGGGGGGAATTTGCTTTTTTAAGATCTCTCTCAAAGCCCAATACTTCAGTCAAAGCAATAACATTTTTTTATACCCATTCAGAAGTAGAGAAGGAGTGCTACCTCATCTTTTATATACTTTAAAATAGGAATAATGCCTTAAAAAAAAACAACAGAAGAAGGTTTAAAATCAAATGACACAATGAAATTGTTCTCTATGTTATGATCTGTAGTCTCTATCCTAGAAGATGTAATCCTTTGGGGTTAATGACACTAAAGAGCCAGCGAAAATCAAATGTCTGTTCTGCTGTTCATCCACAAGGTACCAATTGCTGTAGCTAGAGTAGATAAACGGAAGCACAAAGACTGCCCAAAATCTACACAGCTTTCAGATGTCTTAAATATTTTTTTATTTGAAAGACAAATTGATAAAACATTGCCTCCTCATACAGAAACCAAAACAGCCAATCCATTTCTTTCCTTCTCTAAAGCATTTTAAAATACCCAGTAAAAACTCTTGCTTCTGATCCACTCCTGCCCCTATCACTCCTGGCAGAAATAAAAACAAGGGAAGCTGTCAGGGCAAGTCTATGCACCCAAATATCCAGCCAGGGACTCGGGCCTTTTTACTCTGTTCCAGTAAAGAAACTCAATCAATTGATGCTGTGCTATAGAAGAACACCACCTTCAGTTTTACTACATAAATCAAGATGTACACCAGAATTATTCCTGTTCTTTCACTTTAGCTCAGTGGAATTGCACTAACAAAAATAACATCGCCATCTAACTCAGGCACTGGAAATACACTGTGGATAGGTGGATGTGAAGTCTTTCATTACTGAATTAAAGTATGGAGCTGACTAAATTGATATAAAATGACTGACTTTCCATTTTACTTTCAAAACCATTTGAAAACTGAAATGAATCCTTTCCCAGTGAGCATTTATCATCCCATTATATTCACCTGGGGGATGTTAATGATTTTTGGACTACTGCCTCCAGCCCTTACCTCACCTCCAAGTGGGTATTATGTGATGGCAGCACACATTTCATAAAGATGTATTGCTGATTATATTTCCATTATAGAACATAGACAAGTCTGACTTCTAATTTTCCCAGACTAATCTGCCACTGAGAGCTTTCCGGCACTGATGAGTTCATTGCAGAGAAAGGATTCTTTTCCTTGCCTCTTGAAATTTGCATAAATACATGTCCAGTGTGTGAGAATAAGTTAATTAGGTTTGTCCACAATAACTAGAATACTGACACAACCTCTATAGTTTAGCAAAGTACTCTTCATTCAATTATTCTTTCTGCTTCATAGAAGCTCATTCCCGCTTTCAGCAAAACACCTCAAAAGAAATAAAATTTTAGAATAGGGGCTTGTTGTAGCTCCCAAAAGGCATCTAAGCATGCATTTAAAAGTACTGCATAGACACTGCTGAAAAATTATAGGCTTATACCTGGTCAAAATAACAATTCTTTTCCTTTATACCAGTGTTAAATTAACATATAGGAAATACACTAGGGAATTATACCATTTTGAAAGCATTGTGCTTGTCAGTCAGATATTGAATTCAAGCGTGCAGGCATTAGCATTTGCACAAGGAGAAAATTTCCTTATCTAAATGATGGTCTTGAAATAGAGAAAGTCACCTGCTTTTCAGTTCTGCTTCTCAAATGTTCTAGGACAAAATAATAGCCTGTTGAGCATCCTACCATCTCTGTGTTGGCTGTAAAGATAAGCTTGCTTGCTCTGAGCTCTGTTTATTCTCTTCCCTGATCTGGAATTATATTACTTGATTATTGACTTTTATGAAGGGAGATTCATACTTATGCTGTGTTTATTCCAAAAAATATGGTGTATTTGTTATTGCTGGACTTGAATAGAAGTAGCTAGGACATACTGGGATATACAAAAGTGAGGATAAGCTCAAAACAGCAGAGAATTCAGAACAACACGCAGAGCAAGCAAAATAAGAGGTGCTTATTGCATGAGTCACACTAGCTGCATATGATGACACCTTCTGAGTTATGTTCTAGTATTTGTTTTTAATTATTAATGTGTTTTGCTCTGTTGAGATTTATTTATTTATTTTCACAGATCCATAAAGCTCATCTCACATTAGCAGTGCAGATTTCTTGTCAAGGCTCTTCTGCATTCCCTACTGTTTAGAATGTTAACATTCAGGTGAAATATTTGTGTTTGACCCACTTTTATAGTTCAAAAAAATTGTAAACGTGTTACTGTAATTGCCTTCACCAAGTACCATTAAGTTGAGTCATGGAAAAAACAACATTATATATCATGAAATACAAAGCCAACAAGTACACAGTCCAAGAACAGCAGCATGGGGAACATGCTGATTTCCACTTGGAAAGATACGTTAAACATCACCTTGCTTTTTTTAAAAAATTGTTTTCTCTACAGACATTTGCATGAATTCATGTTTGTCCATACAGAACTACACTATATCAAGTCCTAAGTTATGTTTCCTTGTAAGCAAAGATGGTATGCAACACCCACACGTAAATAATACTTTAAGAAATCAGCTGAATTCTAGTACAAACATATGGATAAGCCAGTTAACCTGGAATGTTCTTCCTAAGCAGAGTTCCAAGATTGGTTCACACTGAGATCACCTGCATGGGACTCTGGAGACTTTGTTCTCCTTGTAGCTGGGCACATAGCCTGCTAAATGTTAGTGGTCTCTACCAAGCTCTGTGCCTCAGTTTCCTCATTTGTAAGATACTGATACTGCTCTTCTGCTTACAGCGCTTTGAGTGTATTCCTGAAAAACAAACAAACAAACAAACAAAAAACCAACAAAAGTATCTGGATGAGAAGGATATGTATGGAGCTGAGAAACACGAGAACATTTCTTTTTGGCTCTGAAGCCCTGAAAAGCAGAGCAGCACCCTTTGCAAATTAGGGCTGACACTTCAGCTGGAATTGTATATTCAACTGAAGCCAAAGTAAAATATACAACAGATGTGCTCTTCATTTTTCAAGTTATGCATAATTACTAGGTGATTAAGTATGATTTTACTTTTCAGTCCTGTTAGCATTGCAGAATCATGCAAAAGAAGCACAGATCTCCAATCAGTCAACAAAACTGTCCATCGGAAAAAAAAGAGAAGAAATTAGAAAATGTAACATCTGAATATCCATCAAATCTTAAAATAAAAATCATCAGGGTTTAAGAGCTGGAAGAAGGAGTATTAGTGCTGAACAATGCCATATCCCTATTATTTAGGGACTTTTGAAGGGAAGAGGTGGGGAAATTATCTGGAACAGAGGTGCATCAGCCCCATTAAGAAACACTCAGCTTTGTAAATAATTAAAAACCATCACATTAGGGACCCTCCTTCTATTTCATTCTTCCTGGAATCATAGCATATACAATGAAGTCCGTGGTCACATGGAGTAGTTAAAGTTCTCTATATGGTCCTGTTAAAAACTTTCATTTCTAAGAGAAATTATCATGTACTGCAGTACTGAATTCAGTCTCAAGAAGGGGATTCTTTGCCCTTTAGAAATCAAATAACTTCTTAGCTAGACAGTGCAGTGAACTGAAAACCAGCATGTACTCACAAAGCATCCAACATAAGGGAATCAAGTTTTAAAATGATCTTTCGATGGATTCATTTTTTTACCTTCCTGACCAGGAGAGGAACATCACATAACTGAAAACTGAAGAAAAAAACCCTGCTTTTATTTTGATACTAAGCAGTGATTGTAATCCAATATTTAAAAAGGTAAGGACTGTAAAATAGACTTTCTACAGATAAGATAACAAATTATGAGGTTTAAGAATTGATTCTGGGTTTCACAAAATGGAAATGATGATAATAAAGGAATAATTAAGGGAATTTTTTTAAGGTTTCTGTGATAAGTCATACCACGCAATGTGTTTTATCTAAACATTTTTAAAGGAACACTCTAATACTGCAGCTTCAGTATCTTCTATTGATTTCTCATTTTTTTTCCTAGAGTTCTCAAGTATGTAATTTTTTTTTGCATTAAAGTCTGGATTTGGCAAAGCACTAACAACATGCTTAATTGCATATGATCTAGTTTTACCCACATATGCAAACACTAGGCTGATAAAAAGGCAACTCATCTCTTTCACTGTTTAGACTGTAAAGCTGAAAACAGTTTGCTTAAGAACAGAACAGCATCTAGCATAATTAGGTCACTCTTTACATAAGCATCTGCTTAACTTTAACATTCATATTTCACTCACCCATGTAAATTTTGGGAGCCATTTTAACTTGAGCAGGTTAGTAGTATGGAATGATTACAACATTTTCATAGGACTGGAATGCCAGCAAAATGTGACTTGGCTAGTCACAGTGCATTAGAAGGGTGAATCACTTTTTCCAGGCCTGTTTTTATGGATTGGAATATACAGTAGATCTCAGATGGACTTCTTCTATGTATCATTCTGAAACTAATTTTTAAACTAATTACTTAAGATATGCCCATCCACTAGTACACAGGTGGCACTTGGAAAGTGTTACTCATTTACAGTTTGCAGATCCTGAAATAAGGTTGAGTCCATTTAAGAGGATTTTTAACTTCAAGGAAAAAAAAACAACCACAAACTATTTCAGAGCTTTTTCATAATAGCTTAATGAAGAATTAATCATTAAATGAGAAATTGTGAGCATGTCACTCGAGGGAGAGAAGGAATGAGAAACAAAACATCATACTGACAATTCACAGGTGTGCTCTCTTCCAGCTAGGGGAAAAGTGGCTGGAACTGTAAAAAAATAACCAGTAGTTCAGATCTCAGACAGCTCTTTAAAATTCTCCTCTAATTTATTATTATCAAAAGCTAGTGAATCCTAACCCAAAAGCTAGCAAGAGAGACCTATCAGCTAGCCTTTCCTTCTCCTACAATCATTAATGGCTACATTTCTGAAGTTGAAGAGTTAAGAGTGCTAACATAAGGTCACACCACAAGCACAGAAGCCATGTCTAGCTCTGTGTCCTCGTCTTTTTGGCTGCCCTCACAGCTGACACTAATGAATCTGAGACCTTGTGAATTGTTCTTTCTCCAAACACAGATAATGCAGCTCCTATCCTGAATCTAGGGGAAGAATGTGCTATTCTTCATCAATAACACTCTGCTGCTGCCTATTAAACAAGATGTGCACCATGTACTGGGAAAACAACAGCCAGGAGCCTGCTGCCTATTTTCCAGTCCTTTTCAAAACTATGACGTTTTATGATATGGACAAGAAGGTCACTAGACTCAGACCATATGACCATCATGGTGAAGATGTTACCATCTCATGCACCCTAGACAGCAAAATAATATCTTCATGTGGAACTTATAACAGGGATGCTACAAATATTAATGAGAGAAAAGTGCTTCATGATGAGGCCCTGCATCACATCTTTAGCAACTTGTTGTTAACAACATTTTTCTGTACCACACCTTCTTCACAAACTGCAACCTCTAGCCCATCTCCTTGGGAAGCACTGCCAGTACCAAGCAGCCTGCCTCTGAGACTGCCCAGGTGCACCCTCATGACACAGACAACTTCCATCACTGGCACCTGAACACAGCCATAACACATCAGTCTTTTCTTCAATGTTTTGGGCCCTTGTTTGTGGCATCTGGAAGCATCAGCAAAGTTCCACATGACACATCAGGTGAGTTATTGCCCGAATGCAAAGATCAGACATCAGCCTTAACATTAAAAGAAAAAAAAAAAGCATCCAGAGGGATTTTATTTTTCCTCAGTGTTGAGGGTTGAGCTAATAGTAAAGTAACATCTCAGTTTGTGGCTGTAAAACACGTCTGTAGATTTCAGGTATAGTCTCTGATAATTTCATCATTCCTATTCTCACAGAAAGCTGTCTTTACAAGGGTCAGGCATCATACCTTTACAGGCACCATAGTGAGCTAGGAAAAGAATGAGGGAGTGAAACCGACAGGGCTGCTGGTATCCCACAGCCCCACATGCTGGCCCTCCTGCCAGCATGGCCTTGACCTCAAGGTCCTGGGTGCTGCTGTGAGCCTGAGACAGACCACACAGAGCTCTTTCAGCAAATCTGCTAGTGGCTGACAGCTCCTTGTCAGTTAAAAGAGGAGGCTGGCTTTTATTTGCCCTTTTGCACCTTCAGTAGCAGTTAATTGGGGCTAAAATGTACTGACACTTATTGTCTAGTGCATATCAGGGCTTTTCAGAGCCTTCAGAAAAATCAACAAGACCAGGAGTATATCTAGCCCTCCAGCTCCTATTTTTGATTCTCAAGTTGGGGAACCTCTTCTGTTTCCCAGATGAAGGGAATAATCCATTTGGTTAGCTGAAAACTGTAAGTATGCTAGTACAAAAAAAAATGCAAGTAGGAAGCAAGAAAACCTCCTCTGATCTACAGGAAAACTGCTCCTGAAAGTACCCAGTGTTTGACAAATCGAATGCTTTGATCAATATATAGAAAATTCTAGAAGCTAACAATTTTATGCTGTGGCTAGTCTAGGGAACTCAGTATGTATTGCAGCTTGGTTTCTGTAGGAGACTAAAGTGATACAGCTCTATACTGTCAGAAAACTTTGCTGTGTCATAGCAATATGGGTAACTAAGGACTGAGGAGCTCTCTTTACTTTCTGACTTGCTTTTTAAGTTGCTGTGAATAAGGTCTGTTCTGCTCGAGACAATTACTTCTAACCTGTTTTATTTGCTTCCACCACAGACTTAATAGGTAACATAAACATAGATTATTTTTCTTCCAGTGGGCTGTTCACAGTATGAACATCTGCCATCTTTTAGTCTGTATTTCGTAAAATATTTAGAGAGGAAATTTGATTCCATCAAACAATATTTAATCTAGAAAGTGCTGTGCTGACTTATAGCTTTATTAACTTAATGAGATGAATTTGGTTCTGGTCACAAAAGAGTGCTGTGATGCTGTTTTGAAATAAGCTTTCAATTCCTTTTTAAAAGTTTTGTTTTCCTTCAACAGAATTCTGATATGTCACGCACGTCAGCGGAAACAATCCAAAGACAATGTGAATATCCTAGTGCAGATTGCCATTAATGCAGCAAATATCTTTCCAACTAAGCAATTAAAGCTATCACCTTTCCATGACTGTTAATAAGTCAAGTCCAAGCAAGTGAATTGTTTAAGTACCACAATAGAAAATGCAATTTCCTTATTCACTAAAACAAAAATGTTTTTGACTAATGCTTTACACTAATCAAATGCTCAACATCAAATTTTGGGCATAAAGTATTTAGCACTTATAGAAGTAGCTTTGTTGCTAAATGTTACAGAAACAGTAAGATCTAGATGACCATTGCATTAATTCAGGCTGAGAAATGTGAAAAACAACACAGAACACTAAAGGAACCAAAAAGGTCATATACACAGTATCTAAACACTAGACCGAAATATCAGCTAAGCTATTAGCAAATGTTAATACATTAATTGTCTATGGCAAAGGGCACTGGATTTAGAAAAGGGAACATTTCTTTAAAAGCAAGTGTACGTGGCCAGACCACCAACTGCTTGAAAAGAAGCTTTTGCTGTGACCATAAATCTTAAGTTGAAGACTTGCATTTCGTCAAACCACATAAAAAAACAAATAATAAGGTAAACAAAAGACAAATAAGAAACATTTCTTTATTTTCCTTGGGTAGTGCATTTGGCAAGCAATACTAAGATTAGTTTTCACTAGCATAAGGCAGAATGTGACAAACTTTTAAAATACTATCTTTTGCCATTCATGTAAAGTACAACCCAGATTAATATGCAAATTTCTATTTGCGTGGGATCCATTTTTATAGACCAAATTGCTATTATTGCAAAACTTTTGCCNAAAAATCATGTGGTCGGTTCACCACAGAAGCTTTTGCTGTGACCATAAATCTTAAGTTGAAGACTTGCATTTCGTCAAACCACATAAAAAAACAAATAATAAGGTAAACAAAAGACAAATAAGAAACATTTCTTTATTTTCCTTGGGTAGTGCATTTGGCAAGCAATACTAAGATTAGTTTTCACTAGCATAAGGCAGAATGTGACAAACTTTTAAAATACTATCTTTTGCCATTCATGTAAAGTACAACCCAGATTAATATGCAAATTTCTATTTGAGTGGGATCCATTTTTATAGACCAAATTGCTATTATTGCAAAACTTTTGCCAATACAGATAAAGTGAACTTTTGTAGGTTTCTTTGGGCACATAGATCAGGTTAATCTTGAATCTATTTACATAACAAAAATCTATTTCCCCCTGAGGTAAGCTTAAATTTAGAACCTGATCTTTAAATTAAAGTTTGCCCAGAACTTTTCATTCAAAAATAGTGCTTCAGACACCAGGTTTAGGCAGTACCTCACAAATAAATTAGTTTTAAATCAGGGTTTGCACTGTAACTAATAAAGAAGTTGGAAACCTAACTTATTTAGCAGGCTGTGAGAATGCTTCATGGCTCCGAGGAACAATCTAGTTGACTTCAGGTCATGGAAGAGTGAGCCCAGGAAGCCTCTGTCGGTATAAATGAAACCAAAGATGACAAAAATACAAAGTATATTTCCAGACTAAAAATCCAAGGGGAGTTACGAGTTGTGCTTCCTTTGTCTATGTTCAGCTGTTTCTCCAAAGCTGCATGTTTAGGTGAGGGTAGAAATTTGTCTGAAGAAAAGGAGGCTGAGGGGAGACCTTATCGCTCTCTACAACTACCTGAAAGGAGGTTGTAGGGATGTAGGTGTTGGTCTTTTCTTACAAGTCACAACTGATGGGACAAGAGGAGATGGCATTTAGTTATGCCAGGAGAGGTTTAGGTTAGATATTACTAAAAACTTCCACACCAGAAGGGTTATCAAAAACTGGAACAGGCTGCCCAGGGAACTGGTTGAATCACCATCCCTGGATGTCTTTAAAAGCCATCTAGATACAGTGCTCAAGGATATGGTGTAGAAGTGGGCCTGGTAGATGTAGATAATGATTGGACTTGATGAACTTGAGGGTCTTTTCCAACCATAGCAATTCTGTGATTATAATTGGGAAACTTAGAGGTGATACAATATCTCTACTGTTATCCTCAAAAACTGTGGGAACCAGAAGGAAATTTTCACTCAGTTCCTACAAAAAAATGTTTGCCTCTGACAGTTGTATACCTTTCTCTGAAGAGCTGGGCAGAGTCTATCTGAAGGGCAGTTACCATGTAAGACAGACCACATAAAGTATCACATAGAACCAAACCAATGTTTCTAGCTTTTACGTGACAGCAAGAAGAGTTATTTCTGTGCAATCTTCTACGGTATTCAAGTACCGTGCCAGTGCTACAGAAACACAAAACCCACAACACAATAATTGGCAGGGAGCATAGCAGTAATCAAACCTCTCAAACAAGGAATGTAAAACATTCATTTCAACTCTTAATAGATGGATAGAGCTAGCTTTTAATTCGTATCTCTAGTCATGCATTCATTTTTGTCTTCTATCAACCTCCCAGATTGTAAAAATAGAGCAAAGAGATAGACTAGTTATTTTATGCAAGGTCAACAGAAATGTCAAAACAAATCAGAGAAGAGAAATAGGGCATCAGAATATGATCTCAGTGATACGATGATTATTAATATAGAATAAAAGAGTTAATTCTATATGAAGTCAACCTCTCTCAAAAAAACCCCAAATTCCAGCTTAGCAAAGTAGTGGTTTTAATGAGATTAAAAAAGTGTGTTACAGTCACAGGATAAAAAAGTGTGCAAATGCCAACATCTCTGACTACGCATCCTCTGGTGCCAAGCTTAACGTTTGTTTCTGCCATAAAGGAATTCACTTGGTGTGTGTTCACAATCATGGCTGAAATGTGGAAGACCTGAGCTCCCTTCAAACAAAACAGTAATTTCTAAGTGTAAGAAACCTTGCCTCTATGTCACAATGTGTTAGTTGTGTCAACAAAAAGCAAGCTCAGTTGGTATGGTATTTTTCAAGTCAGACGTAAGAAGTTCACAGAAATAACAGAAGGGAGAAAAAACAACTCAATCAAAACACAGTCTGTATCATACCCTTTTGAGAGGGTTCCTTGCAGATTGTGTTTGGTTTCCTTAGGATTTTTTTCCCCTTACTAGCTTTTCCTTGTTAATGACCAAAACAATCAAGTGTTATTTACCTACGACAGTAACACCAAATTAAATACCTAGTCACTTGTCATTTTGATCATTGGAAAATGAGAATTAAAAAAAGGAACAACTAGAGAGAAATACCTAACAGTGGCAGGAAAGTGATCTCAAGTGTGACTGGCATTGCACAGCAAGTAAAGTGAATGGGACTTTTTAAGAGAGTTGGATATCAGAGCTTTTTATGTTTTTGCTACACATTGCTGTTCCTTTCACGTGATAGCAGTGCAGACACCTTTACCAAGACATCTCTCTATCTTGATTCTGTGTATAATGAGTCACATGAAATCAGCCATTTTGATTCAAAATATAGTCCCAAGCAAGGTCTTTTGTCTATGGAGTCTAATGGAAGGCAATTAATCCCTGGCAATATAAAGCTATAATCTTATGAAAAATGTCTAATCACAGTGTTTATAATCTTTTGGAGCAGAATCTAATGCAGAAACTCGGTGCTCGAGTCCTAACTTTCCTTTTTAATGAATGTCAAACCCTAACTTCCTTTCAAGTTTAAAGCACGCATTAGTCCTAACCCACATGCTTCGGTGAAGTACCTCGCCACAGCTTTCACCAAGACAAACACTGGAAAGTGAATGGGATTATCGCTTCAAGTACAGGCTGTTGGCTAGGTCAGTGAACTGCCAGCATGGGAGTCTTGCAAGAATTTGTATTGTCCCTAATGAGAATTTCAGCATCATGAGTTCAGGGAAAGTCTCAGTATTTTTTTTCCTTACTCTGATTTTGATATTTTTGATATAATAACAAGATTTTTAACAACAGTAATGCTCTAAAACCCACTAGAGTTATACATACAAAAGAAAATTTGCAGAGTGCCTATAGTTTGACAAGTTTGCTTTTGAGTTTAGCCACAAATCTCCAGGAACATCAGATAAAATATGAATGCCCATGCTCATCAGCTGAAGTTGTCTTTCTTCACAGAAGCAGGTTTGCTTCTGAAGTGACAAAATAAGCTTCTCTGATACCATGGCAGCCAGTCCTACATTTCTTTGCCATTCTAAACAGCAAGAACAATTGTGCACAGGAGAATGTACAGCTTTGTGTACATCCATTAAGTTTTGCAAACAAAGACCTCTGAACATCAGTGTTTTTTTGCCATGTGGACAACAGTTCATCAACAGCTGGAATGAATTAACCAGTCTTGGTCTCATGGACTACATGCCACACAACTGAATAGACAATGGATGAACATTTTTCAGCTCTTATTATAGTAATCTATTTGAAACAGATGGTTCATTAAATATAGTCTTTCTCATCCATGCTTTTTTGGTTTTCTGTCACAAAGGAATCAGTTTCAGCACTTAGCTGACAATTGCAGCTGTTGATCAGCAGTTCTGTCCGGTCATATTGCTGAAGGTGGAGTTCATTTACACAACGGCACTCATTTTCACCAATTGTATTGGGTTTGCGTGACAAGGTACTGGAGCAGGGGGACTACAGGGGTGACTTCTGTGAGAAGCTGCTAGAAGCCCCTCCTATGGGCAATAGAGCTGATGCCAGCTGGCTCTGATACTGGCCTGTCATTGGCCAAGGCCAAGCCCATCAGCAGCAGTGGTAGCACTCTGCGATAACATATTTAAGAAGGAAGGGGAAAAACTGTTATGCAACTGCAGCCAGGAGAGAGGAGTGAAAATGTGAGAGAAACAACACTGCAGACACCAAGGTCAGTGGAAAAGGAGGGGGGGGAGGTGCTTCAGGCACCAGAGCAAAGATTGTCCTGCAGCCTCTGGTGAAGACCAGGGTAAAGCATGCTGTTTCCTTGTAGCCGATGGAGATTAGTGGTGGAGCTCATGAAGGACCCCATACCCAAGCAGGTGGATGCCTGAAGGAGGCTGTGACCCCATGGGAAGCCCACAGTAGAGCAGGCTCCTGGCAGAACCTGTGGATCTGTAGAGAGAGGACCCCATGCTGAAGCGGGCTTGCTGGCAGGACTTGTGACCCTGTGGGGAATCCATGCAGGGGGCAGTCTGTTCCTGAAGGGCTCCAACCCATGGAAGAAACCCACGCTGGAGCAGTTTGTGAAGAACTGCAGTCCATGGGAAAGACTCATACTGGAGAAGTTTGGGAAGGACTGTCTCCCATGGGAGGGACCCCACTCTGGAAGAGGAGAAGAGTATGAGGAGTCCTCTCCCTGAGGAGGAAGGAATGACAGAGAAAACATGATGGACTGACTGCAACTCCCATTCCCCATACCCCTGCACCTCTAGATGGGAAGAGGTAGAGAAATCAGGAGTGAAGTTGAATTTGGGAAGAAGGGACGGGTGGGGGGAAGGTGTTTAAAGATTTGGTTTTATTTCTTATTATCCTACTCTGATTTGATTGGTAATAAAGTAATTTCCCCAAGTAAGGTCAGTTTTGCCCATGACAGTAATTGCTGAGTGGTTTCCCTGGCCTTTTCTCAACCATGAGACTTTTGTCATACTTTTTCTCCCCTGGTTCAGCTGATGAGGTGGAGTGACAGAGCAGCTTTGGTGGGTACCTGGTGTCCAGCTAGTGTCAACCCACCACACCAATGCATTCCTTTCCCTAGCACTCACTACCCTTTTTTAGATTCAGCAAGTCTTAAACACCTCTATATTCAGTCGAAATAATGAGGTAAGATGAATAGGAAAGAAAATATTCTCTTAGACATGTGCTCTTCTATCAAGAATAAATGGGTTGTGCAACTGAGGCCTTCAAAATGGTCAGCAATGCAGATGTGTAGGAATGATTCTGTACTAGTCAGGAATTGTAGCATGTCAGCTGCAGAGTCCAGTCCCACGTACTAACTTCAGATGGTACAATATAATACAACTCCACCAGTGTTGCCACAGACTATGGGTCATACTTAGTCTGCTGGCTCTTAAGCAGCAATAACTGAAAAGGAAGGCAAAAGGCAATTTTGTTCCTCCTATTGAGTTGACAGTTTTATGTGCTCTTCAGTTTTTGAACAGCAGAATTTCCTTTTTTCATCCTTTTATATCTATTCACATTTCAAAATTCAGCATTTTGAGCTAAATGCTGAAAAGTGACACTTGTCATATCCAGACTCTACTAATACTTTCATATAGACTTTCAGGCAGTTACAGCACTGCTGTTTAAATGTATATTGACTTACCTGTAACAAAGACACAACTTTCCATTTCTCCACAGTTTTGCACGCTCTGATGACACTATCCACTGCTTAAAGTCTTAAGTCATCACTGAAAAGCTACAATACACGTATATGGCAGAGCTGAAGATGGATGTTTAATGCAAAAAAACCCTTTGTCTGAATAATATTTTGCATCTTAAAATTTCAAGCTGCTGAATCATATATTAGATAGATTAAGCAATAAGAAAAAAATCACCCATTTCTTCTTTTCTTTGTTTTGTTTTTGTTTTTTTTTTAAAATTTTCAATACATACTCTGATACTGAAAAGAAAGCTCCTTTACTCGTTGCCTCACGGTAAGTACTCATCATACTCCTCATCATATGGCTGTGGCCTTTTTTCTGTCTGACAAATGGATACACAAAAGGTCTGACACCCCGTTCAATTCCCATTGCTCCCAAAGTACTGTGGTTCCCAGAGGAAGTCCCCTGTCTCACTAATAGACTTCTGATAACTTCCTTTCAGTTGCACTCGTGCTTACAGTTCTTTTTAAAATTTTGTTTGTTTGTTTTACTTCCAATAAGTCACCTGGTAAAGTTGCTTTTGACACTGTTCAGGTTTTCTATTCTCTGTTAACAAAAGCAGAACACATTTTTTCAGTTCCAGTACTTTGGGATACTACAAAGCACTCAGCTAGTGAAGTTCACAGTTGAGCTGGTAGCTATATTATTATTGCTTCTCACCATGACATTTTGTCCTAGCAGTGGTCTCCAAAAGGTAAGACGGTGTTGTTAAGTCATCAGTTATGACTCTGCCATAAACTTCGTCTTTGGAGGCAAAAAAATTCAGGAGCAGTCGCCAATAGCAAAGAGAGCTTCCACAGGTAAGTTTGTAAAGTTAACAAATGCCATGCCTTCATACAGAGATACGTGTATGTTAGGAAAGACTATGCTACTTGCCACTTTTCCATTCCACTCCACCCCTCCACACCATTTCATATCATCATATAATTCACCAGACTCACTATGGAAGCTTTCAGTAAGTATTCTTGAAAAACTTTGTGGCAACAGTTGGTAAAAATCCATTTGAACCATATTTTGTTTGCTCACAACAGCTACATCCATAAAGCTCTTCTCTTGGTATTCAATACACACCACTGTGCAGCAAAAAAAATGAAATATGAAATATGTCCACATGAAATATATTTCCACATCATGATATCACCAAATTCTACCAGATGCTGTTTCAATCTATCACAATGATCTTTCTTTAATTAGTCTAACAGCCTCAAATTGTTAGTCTTTTCATGACTCAAATTGTCACTGCATGTCATTTCAAGATCACAGATGATTCTCTTCCATGTGCATTTACATTGTCTAAAAACAATAAACCAATACTCAGAAATTACTTTCTAAAACAGAATAGCATCTGTAACAAAGAAGTTTTACTATCCCACATTTTACAAGTAAAAAGTAAGTTCAATTATATTCTCACATCACCATGTGAACATGGATTTCAAAAGTTTCACGTAGGTTACTCTTGCTTTTAATTAAAGCCAAAGAAAGTTTACTTTGCAAAAATGCCTCCCACTTGATTGAGAATTATATTTGGTGTCCTAAGAAGATAGCTCTTTATTCTAGGTTACTGCAAACTACACACAGATAAATTGGCTTTGGATATATGTTAAATCTCTGCCCTGCCCAGTCTTTAATTTTACAGTTAAACAAATTAAATATTCAGTCATACAAATTTGTTTCTAAGATATCCTGGACAACTTCCCACAACCTGCTCAAAAAGTTATTTCTGCATTTTTAAAATGCATCAGCCACTTTTGGTTATAAAGACAACCTTTACAAAACTACAAGGTCATCGTGTGTAGACAGATTGAACGTAAATTACTATTAAGTCAAATCCTTCAGGTCTTACTGCTGCAAGATCCTTTGAATAACTTAAATGGCAAATTTTTTCACAGTTCAAGATTTCATTACAATTGCCTATGCTAAAAAAAAAAAAGTCCATGTGCCTTTCCAGCTAATTCAGCAGCGTTCTTGGCACAAGAAAAACATGCTAAAAAGGCTGTCCATTCTACCTTTACATCTGTGAATGCTCCCGAGCTTTTCAGGCAGCAGCAGCTCCCATGCTGACAATTGTTAATGACATCTTGAAGAATTCTACAACTATTACATTAGGGAAAATCAAGTATCATCAAAGGTTTGCCAATTATTCCTCTTCTTCTATGATACAAAGGTGCCTGTCAGTGGGTATCAAGGGGGACACATTAAGGTCTTTTACAGTTAGATGATAGGAGTTAATATAGGGACATCTTTATCATGAGGGGAGAAAGGGAAGTAGAAAGAGGTTGTGCAGATTATTTATTTAATTCTATGTTAAACACCACAAAAAGATCACCTTCCACTCTCCCCCTTTTTTTCTTTTTCCTACAGGAGAAAAAAAAAAAGCAACCCATTAAAACCCATAAAGGAGGTTATATTTTCTCTGTCAGCTCCAGAATATACCTTTGTCAGCCTGAAGATTATCTTTTTCAACAATTTCCTCATGAATTCCTGAAGGTGTAAAGTGGGGAAAAACGTAGCAAATAGAATATCAGGACAATGTGATTATGGCTAGGTAAAATGTCAGAAGGAGCTCTCTTATCTTCCTTTTTTCCATTAGCTACCTACTCATACCACAATAACCATTTCCCTATCAATGAGCTTGTCACCTTCATATCCAAGTTGAAACACCCAACTGAGTACTATAACTCCCAGAATACTGGTGTTGCAAACCTTGCTTTGATATGAAAGAAACCTAGTCTGAAATTGTAGAACTTAAATTTTTGTTTCCTTAAATGCAAGCAGTTCAATTTTAAAGACAGATGCACAGTATTTTTAAGCATAAATATCAAAATCTTACTCAGTATTACCACTTAAGATAAAACTTCCTGGTTAAAGTTATTGGAAAATATGAAAGTAATAATACAATTGACAGGAACAAGCCCTGTGAGAGATTTTTATAAAAATTATTTACCATCTTCAGAAGTCTATCTTTTGAGGACTTTTACTTCATTCTTTTATAGTTACCATTTGTTTCAAAAAGGCAAATAAATGTTTTATTCTTCACCCTTAGCAATGCAAAATGTAAATTATCACTTTGTTCCTTAAATCCAGCCTATAAAAACCACTATGCAATCAAAAGAAGTTACCTGGTTTTCTCCACAAGTGGAGTTCATTTTTTACATCCCAGTATATTTTCATCTATCCTCAAATTAAGTTAGCAGAATTTTTGTAAGGGTGGAAGGCAGAACAAAATCGGTCTAAACACAGGGAAAGAAGTAGTACAAATGTGTTATTTTTTCATATTTAAGAAAACAAGGTGGGAAAATGTGAAGTCTTACATAGCCTGTTTTTTTTGCCATGGAACTTTTAGGCACAGAGTGAATAATCAGGTTGCAGACTAAAGAGTTCTGCCCAGAAACTCCAGAGCATCAGCAGTCTCCCAATTGTAGGTATACCAGAAGGACTCAAGATTAGATCTTCTGTGATGATTTTCAAGATCATCGATTTTGTTCAGGAGGGAATGTTTTTTCTGTTGCTGTCAGCACTGTCTGCTGAAAAGCAGTTTAGATTGTCCTTGACTTTATTAATTCTTTCCTCTCTCGCAGCTATTCTTGCCTCTGTATCAGCCAAGGTCGCATAAACTGTTTGTACATCTGCTTTAATTGAAGGTACAACACACATTAAATGGAAGACATTACCTGTTTTCATTTCAGCTAAGATCACTTGAAGGTCCCTGTTTTCGATGTAGTCTTTTCTTAGATTAATTTCTGACTAAACTGCTGAGTATATTAAGATCACTACCGATGCAGACAATCTGTACCTGAAAGAAAATACCTAATTCACAGCATCTGAGGCCTGCAATTGATTCTCAGGATGAAAACCACAATGCTGAGCATTCAGCAAATGGTTACTAGAGCTCTATAGAAAAGGAAAAGAAAAAGCAAATACAGCTTTTTCCTCCCCATTTCTATATACTAGTGGTACCTAAGAGCACACTGACACAAGATACCTGGGATGTAGCATGATAAACAACAAGAATTTTGACAGCCCTGGACATGGGATGGCAGTGTGCCATAACACCATCTTCTTCTTAACATGGCATAGTATGCTTTAACTTTTCCGTTATGTTATCCCATGTGTAGAAAATGCCGAGTTGGTAATTAGCTCGAGAAAGAAATTGCACATGCTTCTATTTTGTTCTTTCAGCAAAACACAAAGTTGAATTCACTAAAGCATTTAAAAGAATTAAGAACTAAAGATACAATTAGACATCTTTGATTTTCCAAACTAAGTTTTTCTTCCCCCTTTGTCAAAGATGAGATGATTTTCTAAAAAATGGAAAATATTCTGTGAAAAAATACTATGACTTTTCCGAGAAGGCTATTCTATCAAATAGGCTCTTTCTATGTGGTTAAACTAGAATCAAAGTACTTCAGGTAGGTAATGTCTTATAAGAAGTTTTTGGTTTTAATCTCTTAATCACCACATAATATTTTGGTATAATAAGAAACTGCAGAAAGGATTCTTTCCGGTTCCTTTCTACAGCTGGCTTCTTCAGCCAGGTTGCAGGTCCAGTGAAAGAGACAGTATCCATCTATGTCCTTCTTATACTGTGGTGCCCAGAACTGGACACAGTACTCAAGGTGCAGTCTTACAAGTGCAGAGTACAGGGGCACAATCACCTCCCTACTCCTGCTGGTCACACCATGTCTGATACAGGCCAGGATGCTGTTAGCCTTCTTGGCCACCTGGACACACTGCTGGCTCATGTTCAGC
>VZZY01023257.1:0-37092 GCA_013400335.1 Eurystomus gularis | reverse complement strand
ATCATATTTAGTATAAAGCTGAGGGACCATGAGGGTCCTTCCCTTCCACTGGCCTACTTCACTTCCCATGGGGGCCTTCTTGCCTTTGGGATCCTTCCCTTCGGTCTTCTTTCTTCTCAGCCCTACCTTTGATCCCGTTTCTTGCATTCCTGAACCCAGCTCCTGAATCTGGTTCCTGTCAGCAGCTGAGCCCAATCTGGGACTTTGCCAGTGCCTGCTCCACAGCCTCCGTGGTGATAGTGATGTAATTATGATCAGGGGGAGGTTGGGTTCAATACTGGTTTTGTATACGTTTGTTTATAAACCATTTTATTATTATCTTCATTAAAGCAGGTTTAGCTTTCTAATCCAGAAGTCTCTCTCTCATTCCCTTCCCCTCCCATTTAGGAGGAAGCCAACAACAACCCATAAGTCTCTCTCCCTTATTCTTTTTTTCTTGCTCAGTTTGGGGGGTGGAAAGAGGGGTTAACAGAGAGTGTCTGTTATAGGTCTGGTGGATTGAACCTAAACCTCAACAGCATGCAATAGTTGTAATGAAGGGGCATCCTCCCACCAGCACTGAGCTACTTTCTGCTTTTAGGAGACACTACATTGTTTCCTCTCCCCAGACAGCAAAAGAGGGCAATGCAAAGTGTCATTCTATTCCCAGCCGATCACACTCTTTAGAGAATTCATTGTAGCTTCTAAAGTACTTGATAGATAAACTTAACACTCAAGAACATTTAATATCTGTAATTAGTAATATTCAGAAAGCAGAACAAGTAGTTATCATTTACGGGTCCCAGTACAGGCAGGTGTCCAGGCTTTTAACAGACGTGGCAGGAGAATCTCAACCAGGGAACCCTCCACCGAAGCTACCAGCATGCCAAGCAGATGACTGACCCTTTGCCTTCTTCCTGGTGTGAGTTTCTCACACCCCACTTATTTTAAATGCTTCTCCAGATGAAACTGAGAGGATCGGGGTGATAAGCTAGGAGTGCTGAATAAGACTTCTTACACAGGCAGGTATTCATTTGTTCAAATAATGGATTATTGAATTCTTAGAATATCCTGACTTGTTTTCAGTACAGTTCTTTATCTGAATAAAAGCTGAATCTGAATTCTGCAATTCTCCTCCTAAACTGCTGCTACATAAGTTTTCAGCTAAATATTTTCCCTCATAAATGTGACACTCTGATGGAGCAAACGAGCCAGAACAAAGCTGAGAAAGAGGATTTAGGTCCAGCTAAGGGGTCAACACAACTTTATATACACCTTACATGTTAATCCTCTCCGTTAAGTATGAACCTGAGCAGGAATAAAAAAAATATAATCACCCAAACTAACTTTCATGCATAGACATCAGGGGAGAAATCCTAAGCAGATGAAACTTGCAGTTTTCCAACACACGTTTAACTCTAGATTTCTGTTTATCCCCATGTGAAGTACTACAGCAAGATCAAATATTAAAGCTGCTGTTTAGTTCCTGTCCCCAGACCCCAGATCTTCATGGGGTGATCAGACTTTTGTTTCCTAGCTGCAGAAAACATCTCTTTCAATTATAGCTACTTTTAAAGTGCTTTATATAGGACCTCATGTGTAATGATGTTGGTTTCCCCCCACCCTCAACTGGCAAGTGCTCTTGCTTTGGTGGTTTTGTTAAAGCACTGGAAGCTACATGTGAACACATTAAGTTTATGATGAATGTAAAGGTTAATTATATAACAGGTTAAGAGGGTTTCTTTTGATCAGTTTGCTAGAGAATTGCATGTTGAGAAAATTTTCCAGCTTTATCAGAGTTAACACACAAATCAATACACTTTTCTACTTGCATATCTCTCGTGTCACATACAATCATTATCTAAGATACTAGATTTTAAAGATGAGGAGTTTTGTTCCTCGTGAACCTACTCTTCTTTCCAAGCTTGATTTTTTCCATGAATCTGTAATGATGGGTTCCATTCCTATAGCAACCTATACTGAGGTTAAAGCATAGCATTACAACTTCATTATACTTTGAAATATAAATAAAAGAATATATATTGAAGGAATGAAGTCTTCAGAGATCTACTTTGCTTGTTGAAAATGAATAAAAACTAAATAGAGAAGTACAGCATATTGCTCTGTGTATAGTTTCTCTCTGAAAGTCACGATCTAATAAGTTTTTCATGAGATCTTGACAGTGAAAGCAAATGAATAAACAGCAATGCTGTAAAATAACATTAGTGTAGGGGAACTAGAAAGTACTTTAGTACTTCTGGCATTTGAGAAAGTGATGTAGTAGATATTGCAATGGTCAATATATGTTTGTTAATGTTCTGAAATCTGTGAAATAAAATCATCAATGTCATCCAGAATCTTCATTTTGGACCACTGCAGAGAGAAGAGGCCACCTTCATTCTGAGCAAGAGCACAGTCACTATTCCCTTAACGGCCTTTCTTCACAAAATCTTAGAAAGATCTGCTCATTCTTGTCCAGATCCATTTTGTTGTTGTTGTTTGTTTTAAATAAATTGATTCCAACTTACCCTACTAATCAAGTAGATTTCGTTTTGATGAAAGTCGAAGTTACTTATTCAGGAGAAATCCTACAGGGCTGATCAGAAAAAAGAATATGAGTTCTTGTCTTTGGGATTCCGAAGCTTGCTTTGAAAGCATTTTCTCCTACTTATGATGCTTCCATGTCATTTTCTATGTAAATGTTACGAAGAATAATAATTATTTTATAAGATGAGAATCTAAATGTTGTTCAAGAAGGTGTATCAAAATATTGCTTGCTTGTTAAAATTTAGTTCTCTGGATATTGTGTTTACACAATATTCCAAGAGGAAATAAGAATGGGACTAGCGTAGTACTTCCCGACATAAGCATTAATGTCATTTTTTTTGAAAAATATCACCATGATTTTGACAAAATTATTTATTTTTGTTGGTAAGGCTAATTAAAATTCTAATTTTACCCACAACAATGGATGCTCTTTTGCCTTATAGTGACAAACAAAAGCAAATGTATTGCACTATTATTAAGAAATTTACTGAGATAAGAACGGGTTTTATTTCCACCTATACAAAACTACATTAGGCATTCATAAAAGAATAGCATAAAGGAAAATAAATACAAAAACCACTGCAGCAAAGAGTCAATGCCTTACAAAGAGGTATCTGATCTTATTAGGCACACAAACACTATTACTGATAATTGCATTAATACATGTACAAAACAATTCTGCTAGAACACTATTCATTTGTTCTGCTTATTGTAAACAGACCAAATAGTTCTCTTCCTCCTCACCTTCAAGAAGTATTAGTTACCTTTCTGGAAATAATAATCTCCTTAAATAAGATCTCTTCCTTGCTACAGTACTGTGTGATGAGGAACTCCAAGCCAGTATCCTACCTGCATCTCCAGAGCTTACTAACTTGAGCAAACCTGGTTTAGAAATAAGAATTCCAAGAGTACTTGCCCCAACCTGAATTAGGACATGAAATTTCATCCCATAGTCAGCATATAGAACATTATGTGTTTAACAGAATATTTAATTGTATATAAATAATAATAAATTCTATAAATAAAGGAAATCCTGCAAGAATGACATAACAGCACAAAGTATCTTTACAGGTTTTCTGGTTTCAGATATATCCAATTTCAGAACCTGTCACAGAAACAGGGGCAATAAATGATTTTATTCTTCCTTATCCATGCAGAAGGACTTCTTTCTCATTTAAACCTCATCAATGGTCTAATTCAACCATTCTAGAAGTATTTATTACACAATATAAATGCCAAACAGACATGGGCTTTGCCTTGTCTCCCACAAATAAAAATACAGAATAAAAATACCTCGGCTGATAAGCTGGCTTTTAATAAACTTCAGTCTCTATATTCATTGCTCAAGGTAATCATTCAAGGAATTTTGGAGAGCAATGAAAACAGAAATGGGTAAATTTCTTTCAAACCTAAATAAGTTTAATTAGCTTGGCAAAAGCAGTAGTACCTCTTTCCAGAGCAGTGAAAAAGTAAAGATTACTAACAGTTTTTGAAGCACTATCAACTACCCTGTGAGTTAAAACTTAGATTTACTTATACCCGTGATGGCCCTCTAACAAGATCATTACTTCAAATAATAAACAAATACTATTAAATAACACAAAAGCAAGAACTGCTTTACATTGGTCCCAGCAAACTGATATTCTACAAAGGAATTCATTGTACAGCTGACAGGTTTTGCAGAGTTTAAAGTATTCACCCAATCAGTAAAAGCTCATTTGTGTTGACAAAAAAATGATACACTACTAACAAACACAGTAAAGTACTTTTAACAAATAGTAGTCCCAGATAGATGGTGAAAAAAGCCCTCGGTGAATAAATAGAGGGGGGTTGGGAAAGGGAGAAATAAATGCCCCAAACTTTCATATGCAACACTAGAAGAAAAGCAAAGCTGGATACCATGAAAATCCATTAACAAGAATCCACTTAATTTCGTTCCTTTTTTTTTTTTTTTTTAAATGTGAACAGCTCCTGTTGGCTCTTAAGCAATAGCACTGGTTGCTGAACTTCATTCAAATACTTGTAGGGAGAAGTCACATCCATTATAGCATCATTTGACTGATGCTTAAACTTCCAGTGGAACAAAAGAAGCAAATCCAGTTTCTAGTAGCCAATTTGCCATCAGTTCTGTCACAAAGAACACTCATCACCACTCAGAGCAAAAAAACCAAAGATGGTAAAAAAAGGAGAGAACAATAGTCTTTCCAGTAACAGAGCTGCTCTGCCCTTATTGAAAACTGGTAGTAGGGTCATCTGAGAAGAAAACATCACTGTATCCTTTCTGCCTACTTGAACTTCTCATGCATAGTGGGAAAGAACTGATTCCTCTGTCATATGACTCCAATAAAGTTGGACCTTGTTCAGCCAAAGGAATAAAATGCAAAATCAAATGACAGAACTACAGTAGTTTGCAGCTCCCCTTGAAAGCATAGTTTTAAGGCACCACTTCCAGGCACTAAACTGCAAGTTAAGAAAATGCCAGTAGTTGGTACTTACTACCGGCTGTCAATTAGTGCCGGCTCCCTTTAGATCCACTATATATGGTTGGGCTGCACAATTTTTACACTCTATTCTCAGCTTTTCCTTTTGATTTGACAGTAGAATTCAAGACAGGCTCAAATCAACAAAGTAAATTCAGCAAATCAGATGTAAGGGTAAGTTTCAAGCACTACAAGAGAGATGGTATATCTATTTGTACGAGTTAAATTTGAATGTTTGAAAATATGGATTTATATCTACTGTTGCAAATTGCTCTCCTATCCACATACTACTTATCCTGAGAGCAAAAGGGGTGCCTTTTTAAATCATATAACATTTACTACATCATTATACTATGACGAGGAAGACATACTGGGTTTGATTAACAAGAAAACACTTGGATTAAAACACCAACAGTTAACAAATTTCCAAAACGTTAGCCTTTGGGTGCTCTGACAATTTTTTATCTTTCTGTCAATCATATGGAATTTGACTATTCACACTCTTGAGTACCTGATCCTATATTTTGATTTCCCTTCCCTGTATCTTTCCCTTTTCCCTATATTTTGGGTGTCACCCTCTCACAAAACATTAACACCTGTCCTAGACAGGCTTATCTTCAATGCCAAATGGCTGTCCTTCAGACATGATAAGGGAGAGGCAGAATTGTGCCCTTGACTTGAATCAAAGATAAGGAACAAAAAGCTCTGCTGGACCAGATCTTAAATTCAATCAGACTATGGAAAATCGGGGAACTACTCTGATGTAAGTAGGAAACAATGCTGTAAGGCAACATATGAAATGAGTTAATTAGCATTTAGAAAGATATGCAAAGATTGGTCTAAACAAATCTCTCCATCAAAATCAAGAGGTACAAAAAACCCACACACACATTCACTCTTAAGTCCTGCAAGAATTCATAAAGAACAGCAAAGGTTTTTTATATTTCAAGTGATATATAATAGCTCAAGAATGATTCAGAAACAGAGGCAAATTACAGAAGGTGAGCATCAGTTGCATCACATTTTAGATACAGGCAAACTGAGTTAAAAACCCAGTGCTCTTCCCGAGGTTCCAGATTTTGCAATGCTTGTGATATGTGACTTCATAAAATGAAGGCAACACCAAGCTTTGCTCACACATACAGTCAAGGCATCAATGAACTGCACAGGAGCAAATCTTTCTCATTAAAGCTAGCATACAGTATCTCAGCTTCCTATAAGAATTGAAGCATTAAATGAACTTTAGTGTGGCACTAACAAGGAAGTAGTATAAATAAACACACAAATGTGGAGGAAAGTCATCATGGACTGGAGGGAAAATAAAGTAGAATTTATGGCAGAATGAAACAATGTCAGGAGCAATGGATAAGAAACAGAGATATCCAGCTACCCAGGAGAAAAAACAGGACATATATAAAGCCCTTAAGAAGTTAATTACTAACAAAATATATTTGTGGGGTTTCCCTCTCCACTTAGACAAACGATATTTTTCATGTTAAACAACACATAGTTGTTTGCATGGTGGCAATATTGGCACGTCATCACCGTTGTACATCAGCGAACATGCAAAGCTGAGTCCTAAAGCGCTTTAGGCAAGAAAAAAAGCTCAGATCCCTAGCAACATAGGAACACCTTAACTTACACCAATAAGACTCCAGAAGATCTAAGGCGAGTCTAAAAAATGTGATTTCTGAACAATGTAATTTCCTCTAATCCTTCCTGCAGAGTTTTTGTTCACTTAGTTATTACATGTGTCACTTTCTACCCCACCAGCATAGCTCATCTTTAATTCTTAATGTATCTTGAGTGCGTCAAGACCATTCATGGGTACAAACAGCCTGATTCTTCATCCTCAAAACAGGTATTTCTGCAAGTATCCAACCCTAAATATGCCATCAGATTTGCAGGCCCTTGACTCTGAACCAAATTAGCATGCAGACTGTGAAGACAATAAACTAGGAAAAAATACTCTTGATCCATTAAAATCCATTCCCTTATGTGATTTATTCATGTAAATCAAGCAAAAAGGTAGGATTCAGAGAAACTTAAATGGCACTAGTCAACAAAATAGTATGATTGACCAGAAAAAAAACTAAATGTTGATATTGAATTATAAATGAGTACTGGTCAAACAAAACTACAGAAAATTCAAGATCTATATAAAAATCTAGCACAGAGCCTTAAAAAATATGACGTTCTGCAAGTGCAAGCTAGACAGAACTGTACCTGAGTTTCCAATTGCTTAGTATTTCAAGAACAAGTAGTTCTGTTTGGATCAACTCAATACAACTCCAGCAAATAGTTGCTCCTAGTGTTAGCAATTAGCTATCATCAAACCTCAGCTGGCTTTGAAGAAGATACTCTAGGGATCAGTTTGGCCCTACGACTTTGAGCCCCATAAAATCACCACACACAAGGAATAAAAAAGCCCTAAAACCAAGAGCAAACAATGAATCATTAATGTCTTTGAGAAACGTGTTAGAAATACCTACCATGAGAGCTTTTAGCAGATGTCACAATGACTAACAGTAAAATCACAGGATGAAACCAATCTACAAATTTCATAATTTCAAGCACTCAGTTTCAATAGGCAGCTGTTCAGGTTGTCACTTTCTTTACCCTTTGCATAATTTCCATAGCTCAAAAACAGAAAGCATATACAAATAAAATTGCCAGTCACATTTATACTAGCTGATGTGCTACTACCATTAATTTTCCTTATCGTGTGTTATTTCTCAGTGCACAATGTTAGAGCTGTCAAGATATATTTCCCTGGCTCTTGTCCTGTTAACATACTAATTCAAACACATGACAGACCAGCTTTCATGGCTCTGGCAGAGACACCGAAGCTGTATTTCTAAAAGATTTATTTCTGGCAAAAAAAACGATAGCCCTAGAGTTGCTGGATAAAACTAATGGGAAGAAAACTATAGCTAGGAAAGAAAAATAATAGATATAAAGAAAGAATAAAAACATATCTTTCTCTTATTATGTTCTGCTACATCCTTAAAGCCACAGTTAAATTGCACCTTATTTGTGGACATATTTGAGCAATTACTTTAAGTGTTTTTCCATAGATTCAGAGAATGCCAGGTTGGAAGGGATATCAAGGAACATCCAGACCAACCTTAAGTGTAATTTAAGTGAGACAGGCCAGCACCCTGTCAAGATGAGTCTTGAAACTGTCTAATGTAGAGGAATCCACCACTTACCCTTGGGAGACTATTCCAATGTTTAATCATTCTCATTGTAAAAACTTTGTTCTAGACTCAAATCAGAATTTCCCCAGGAGTAGCCTGCAGCCATTACCCCTTGTATTTTCCATGTGACTCCTTGTAAAAAGGGAGTCTCCTTCCTCTTAGTAGCCACCCTTCAAGTACTGGTACATTGTAATAAGGTCTCGCCTAAGCCTTCTCTTCTCAAAGCTGAACATACCCATTTTTCTCACCCTTTCTTCATACAGTAGGTCTTCCAGTCCCCTGACCATCCTTGTGGCCCTTCTCTAGACCCTCTCCAGCTTATCCACATCTTTTTCATATGGCACAGACCAAAACTGAACACAGTACTCGAGTTGTGGTCTGACCGGTGCCAAGTAAAATGGGAGAATGACTTCTTTATCTCTGCTGGTGAGGCCCTTCTTAATGCAACCCAGCATCCTGCCAGTCTTCTTTGCCACTGCAGCACACTGATCGCTCATGTTGAGCCTGAGGCCCACCAAGACCCCCAGGTCCCTCTCCACAGGGCTGCTCTCCAGCCAGGTGGATCCCAGTTGGAACTGCATTCTTGGGTTGTGGGATCCCAGGTTCAAGACCCTACACTTATCCCTGTTAAACTTCATAAGGCTTCTGCTAGCCCATTCCTCCAGCCTGTCTAGATCCTCCTGGAGGGCGTCTCTCCCCTCTGGTGTGTCAACCACCCCACTTATTTTTGTGCCAACTGCAAATTTCACCAGGGTGCTCTTAATTCCCACGTCCAACTCACTTACAAAGATATAAAACAGAATTGGGCCTAATATTGATCCCTGGGGACCTCGCTTGTGACTGGTTGCCATTTTGAGAAGGAACCATTTACCACCACCCACTGGGTATGGCTCATCAACCAGTTCCCCACCCACCGCACAGACCATTTGTCTAGGTCATAATGAGACAGTTTGTGGACAGTTCACACAGTGTGTTTTATCCCAGTTCCCAGATCCCCAAACAACTACTTGGAAGAAAAGCAAGGTTTTGGAAAAAAAGAAAAAACAACAAAAAATAGCTTTTCTTGTGTATTTCAATTTCAGTGGTTCCACTAAAATTCCTCTTTCAACTTCCTAAGAAAATCTCTACTCTGCTAATGTATACAATTGAGGCAGAGTGTGGATAGAAGATGTCTCTTGTGTAGATCTGTAGATTTAAGCTCTGTATCAATCCCCTTTACTATTTCCTGAAATGACCCCTCAGTTATTTCAGAAATACATTACCTTTAGTGATCTTTATTTTAGCCAAGCTCCAGGAAGAACACCAAAATTGTCTCTCTCTAGTCATTCAGTTTTATTTCTCTTAATGTCAAGAGAAGTGAAGGCAGAACTCCTTGGAGAAGACAGAATCCCTCAAATAAGACCCGCAAATTGCTAGATTCCTCCGTGCCAGCATTCACCAGTGTGCATCACTAGTCAATCCAATGTAATTCATTACGTCATGCTATTCCTCTGGTTGTGTTTAAACCATTCCATCACTGTTTGTGGCAATTGTTTCCATTAGTTTCCTTTTGCCATCTGAAAGCAGTATACCTCCATTCCCTGCTTCCACTTTTTATCAGCTCCCGAGGACTGTTCAAACACTCTAAATAAAAGATTCCTTATAAAACATTCTATTTAAGTGGATATTAAGAAAAAAACCTCCCAGAACAATTCTTCAATAGACTAATACCTCTCTGTTAGGACTATTTTTTGGATGACTAGTTACATCAAAAATTTTGCATTATCCACTAGGAAAGCACTTTAACTTATGCTTAAACTATTACCAAATAGAATGCCTCTGAGGAGGACTTCAAGTAGTAATCACATTTACTTTATTTACTCCAGCCTTCTGCAAGCAGTGTATTTGTTCAAAAAGCAGCATTGCAATTACTGTTTGAAATTAATGACTTATACAGTAACTTATTAAAAAAAATCAAGTGTGTATACACTTTACCACATATCACTGGTTTTCTCATTCACTTTCCCTTTGAACAACTTTAACGCCACTTAAAGACCTTTCTATCTGTCATTGTCAGGAGTCTCTTAACCATCCCATTTTAAAATAACTTTTGTATCTCTGTACACTTCAGAGCTACAGGGTGTCATTATATTCTGGGACAAACAGTGAGCACTGTCATCAAACCCCAGAATTTCAGTGACCCACTGCAACTTTGTTAGGAGCCAGCAACCTTGTCATTCTATAGCTGCTTATGCTACCGCAACAATTGAATAAATTTGATTCATTTGTTTTCAGATTCTATCAGAGAAACAAGGAAACCTACATAGTGGTAAACTACTCATGGATCACAATAATGATATCTTAGAAACAGGTTAGTATGACCCACTTATTTGCGTGCATCTGCCTAAGAACTGGGCTACCAGAGAAGGGAAACTCAGGATCTCGAGGGTACCTGCCAGACTGGTGCTTGCAGAGCAACACAACCCCAAACTGCCAGCCAAGGGTTGCAACTGGCTTTACTGGTAGTTTCTGCACTGCTAGCTGCTGGAAAGTCACAGTGAAAACAGCTAGGTTCTTTGCTACTTGCTGGGTAGCTTTTGTAAGTGAATCAGGGAATCTGATTCCTGAGGAAGCTCTACATACTGGGTGTCTCTAGACCGGCCAAAACTTAAAGCATTCCTGAAAGTTCAAGTTCTCATGAAATATAATTGCATTTCCCTGTATGCTTTGCTTGCTGACTTGGTCTGATGCTAAGATACATTGGAAAAGCATCTAAAAGCAAAATTCATACAGGAAAATATAGTTACATTAAAAAGTCTAGTTTAATTCACTTTTGTATGCTTGGTCTCTGCCTAAATCACTATTCTGTGTATTTAGCTTTCTAGCAACAGTTTGGTTAAAAACTAAGGAGCTTTCAGTCATTTCCTGAAGCAGAAGAAATTGATGTTCCACAATGATTCTAGCAATAGAGAGTAGAGGGTGGAAGGAAATGGGTTGTGCTCAGTCTGACCATTAGTTAATATGGCCATTCAAAAGCTACTTTTGAAATTTCATTTAAAGAATGTTTTCTGGCTTATTTGTTAAACTGTATTTAGCGCATTTACCTTCCTATTCTTGAGCCAATTTTTATGCTTTCTTTATACAGCTTATCAGAACATCCAATGGAGAAGAGAGTATGATAATACTTAATCTAAAGACATGTTTTGGTGGGAAAAAAAAATAGTTGAACAAATAAAGGAAGTATTTTGGGGAATGATAGGACAATGTATTATACGTACTATTTATAACTGGAGAGTAACATTATTCTCCAACTTCAATAGTTTACTTTCAAGAGCCCCCAACATCTGTCAGAAAGGTACTGTTGCAGCATCTGCTGCCATGTTGCCATTCCCATGGACAGACAGATGTTTGGTGGCTGCGTCCTCTTGGACATGCCTTTATCACTTCAGCTCAAAACCTAGGATAACAACCTATGAATTTCTGTCTATCCCATGTCTTTGTTCTAAAAAATAAGCTTGTACACATTGTAAGTCCTTTTCTAACATTAAAAATCTACTACTTCTCTGTTTCCAGAGTAAATTACTGACCATTCTGCTCAACAGCCTTCTGAAACCAGGGGAATCCTACAAACTACTTTAAAACAACAAGTCCTCTGGAAAATATTAGCACCTGTTAGGCTGATGCAGAATATGGACTCAGTTTACTGTGAAATTTTGCTGTTTGTAAGCTATTTTCGCTGGCTGGCTATATCAGCCCCTGGCTAGGGGAGAGGCACTAGAAAGCTATTCAAAAGCAGCTTAGCTCCCTGCTCCTGGGAAATGTGAAAGCCCCAGCTATCAGCCTAACTGTCTTGAACAGGAAACATATAGGAGATGCACCTTCTTGGATCTCAGCCCTAGCTGGTCTGTATGCTTGTATGGTGCTCTGAGGAGCGCTGGGACTCTGCACTTCAAATGACCAAAATGTTGGAGCTCAAATACTGTCCTCCAGTGCTGAGAGTTGACATGTAGATTCAAGAGAGCCTAAGGCTCTTCAAGAAGTTCGGTGCTATAAATACTGCCTATACTCATACAAAAGAAGACAGAAAACACTGAATTACAGATAGAAGGGCTCCTACTCATCTATCTCACCTCAAACTACTGTTTTGTACAGGTATTTAAGGATTAAAAAAGAATAATAATCCCTATTTAAATAATTTCTCAGGAGCTTGGCATAAATGTCCCCATTTGTCAGTCTGTGTCTTCAGTTTGCTCCAAGTTTGCTGTTCCTTGCAAAAGTTACTGCTGTCAAGATGCACCCATCTTCTCCAAATGTCACATCTTATTGCCCAACATCGGTGCATGAAAAGCAATTCCTGTGGATGACGTGACTACATCTGCACAACATCAACATTTTGTTGCAAGAACAGATGGGTTTAGTCTTGCTTTGTTCACTGCTTTTGACACAGACCTGTACAGTTAAATCCTGCTGATAGACCAACAACTTTGCATATACGTGTGTGGACTGAAATGCACAGTTTCAGGAGGAGAACTGAGGACTCAGAGGAAACTGCATCAGCCTTCAACATCTTTTAGTGTTTTTCTTCTGTGGTTTTATCTCAGGTTTTCAGTTGTTCTTCACGGGCTAACATATCCTACCACTGTTGTAGTACCACAGAAGTCATTTCATTAACAGAAGAAGCACTAGCACTATATGAATGAGTGAAGATTAGTCATGTTAATAAAAGTGATGAAAAGAGATCATTCCAGTCCGTCATTAGACTAGAAATGTATTAAATTATCCTACTAAGTGAATTTAATACAGTCTTATAATCCTTCCTTAATTCTCATTGCATATTCAATTTTCCCAATACATTTGTAAGTTTCTTGGAAGAAATTCAACTGTTTCATTCAGTTATGGTTTATTTTACTTTTGCAGCTTGGTCACATGAACAGCAAATTTCTTTGAGGCAAGCTTTTTTCAGCTAAATACTAGGAGTATTCTTTCTGTAAATATGGCTTCCCAAATGAAAATAGTTGATCACAAACATGTAGAATTATCTCTGATATCAGTTTTATTTTTATGAAGTACATTCTGAAGTAGTTGGTATCTAAACACCAAAACTGAGCTTTGACTTGCTTCACATTCATATTTTTGAAGCCAGAAGGCTAAACTCCAACACCCTATGACCAAAGGTTTGACACCACCAGGCTAAAGGCCTCTGATATGTAGTTCAGAAAAAAAAAATCTTAAGGAATCTATTCTTTTTAATCTCCCTGTTGTTAGCTGCCTCAGTTTAGTAGACCTTGTTAGTCTTTCTAGATGCATCAAAAAGTAATTTTCAAAATGCATGCACAAACACAAAATGATAGAAGAAACAATAAGAAGACAACATAAAAGCAAAGCTTCAACCTCTGCCAGCATCTGGGTTAGTTTAAATAACTAATAAGTCAATTGTAATTATATTCGTAATGTTACCTGAAAAGTTTTTTTACTAATTCCACCAGAAGGGTGTATTCATAACACTGGCTTAATAGGAACCCGTGAGCCCAACCAGATTTAGAGTAAAAAGCAAAAAAAGAAGCCTCATGAACCCTTCTGGGGAGTTTTTCAAAGTAAAATGCATTTATGGTGTTGGTGCAGATAAGCATCACTCCCAAAAGTCAGCTCTTTTTATAGTCAATGAGTCTTTTCTTTTCTGCAGTTGAATCCAAATGTTTATACTTTCAAGTGGAATTTTCATTCATCTATCTGTTTTGGTAGGTTGGCATCCTATAATTATGTTTTAATTAAATAACTGCACAAGGTAATATGCAGTACACACAACAAAGTAATGTATTAATGAATTATCATCTGACAATACCTAGAACAATATTTTAATAGCCTGAGTGAAGGTGAAAAATCAGAAGCTAGTAACAGAAAAAGATAAAACAATAATCAGAAATCCCAGAATATAATTAGGAAAGAACCCCATGAGATACACTGGCTGTGCTATTAGTGAAATCTTGTAATAGTCCTCACAAAGGAAAATGCAGCAAAACAAGAGATGCACAGTTGCACTCTTGCACATTTTCCACTCCTGGGAAGTTTTCTTGCTCTGTTTTACACTTCAAACTGATATTGTGGGGAGGAAGGGCTTAATTGTGAAATATAAAGAGGTTATGTGTTTTGAAATTTCTTTTTACATGATGAGCATTTTAACATAAGAAAAAATCATAGCCAACTTCTACCCAAACATAACAGACATGGACTTTCTATTACAGGCACAGTCTTACATTTTGTTTGGCTGGGTTGATTGTCTCCGTGTGGCAGCTAAGAGCTCATCTGATAGTAAAGGTGTATCACCAAGAGAGCACTCTTAAAGTAACAAGAGAAAATGAATAATGAAATAAAGAACAGATTATTATTTTTTAAAAGCCTTGGTACAGCTGGAAAATGTGTCCACTTTAATGAGTTACTTTCTTAACGCCACAACCCTATGTCAGACTACTTATTGCTATATCCAAATATGAGAATCAGACCCTAAGATGCTTGACATCAATATATCAAACAATAATTTAGGCAACAGCATCCTAAATTATGTGTATGGAGACATTCCATTACATCCAGTTACATTCTGCTGATTTTCAATTCACTAACTACTACGTTGGTCACCATGCCTGCTCAGTTATACCTTCATATATAAATACCATGTACTTGGAAAAATTNGAGGCTGAAAATGTATTTCACTTTACAACTGTGCCGGGCTGTGTGAATGCACACAGTTACTTGAGGTGTCAGCTGGCAGGTGGTAACTTGGGAAACTGTTCAGAGAAATTATAGGTCTGACATCACTCAAGAATATCTGATACTTTTGTAAGTTAGTGTTACACTTGACACTTCCTGTAATCCTATGACAATTATCCTAAGCAACACCTGGCAAGCTCTCCAGATTTCTCCAGTGTCTGCAAGAAATTTCCCCCCTCAGCTTGTCTATTTTCTTAAACGTGTACAGCCTAATCCCTTCATCTAGCACCAGTTTCTAGAGAATGTCATCTCCTTGGCCTCTGGGCCTTTGTCTTGTTCAAGGGCAGTGGAGTGTAGCGAGCTCAGTGATGGTGGTCAGCTTCCAACACCTCACTCATCTTTTCCGTTCTCTTTGGAAGATGCACCAAATTTTGTTGTTGTGAGTAATCCACAAACTTATAATTAGTATTTTCTTTCCCCTGTAAAACCATGAAAAGTGGCAATATTCATAAGGAAAAACTTTACTGATTTATCACTGGTACACCTTGAAGTATCTGAGTAGCTTTTACTTCAGTGCATAGAAGTGCAGGAAATAACTTCTTATCTGAAAAAAATAACACTCTCAGTAGAAATACCTGAGTTAGTATCAGAATACCAGTTCTTAATAAAAATAACATTTCAGAAAATCAAAAAGCTTTTGTGTTTGGAGGAAGAGAATGAGTTGTAAAAGGATCTACTTTTACTTTCAAAGATTTTTATGCAATTTGAAAAATTGCATAATTTCTGCATAGGGCAGAAGATCTGCCTGTGTTAATCAGTGACAAGCTCACCAAAGAATAGTATACATACCTTACGATAGCAGTGGTAATAAAACTGTTTACCCAAACAGGCTACTTAATGTATACAGAGTTAATGATACTGAAGTTTGCTCACTCCTCCTAACCATCCAAAGGCAGCTTTTCTCTATAAAGAAAAATAATATCTGATATCTGCTTAGCAGATCCTACATTCTTTTCACAGGATCTCAGTGCTATTGGATGGAAATATGTAAGAGGAATGGAAGTCTTCACCCAACACAATCAACAACCCATGCCTTGACTAAATCCATTTCCCAAGCACCAGAGGAAACTAAACAGTATGGTAATAGTTTTACTCCTATACCTCTTCTCAGGTACTTCAGAACACATCTGTCAGGACATCATGGTAATTCTATCAAAAACTTAGGATTTCAGTCCTCCTCCCTTCCCCTGTTTACTTGATGACTATACTTTGGGATCAATCAAGTGCCTAAAAATTTATGTTAGGCTTGATTTCAGCCCAATTTCACACAATTAACATGATCTTCATTTGTCATACAGTCAGCTTCCATTACTTAAAAGACTAAAGTTCAGGGAAAGATCAGAGACAACTAAATGAAATACTGGCCCAAACCTAGATCATTGAATCCACAGACTCTTCAGTTTTAGAGTATAATCCAGATTCCATCTAATTATTTAATAATACTGAAAGTCCAAATTCAAAAGTCACAGCATAGAAGCTTGGAAATATTTTTGGAGACTGGGCCAATCTTTCCAAGAACAGAAACTGTTGCGTTTCAGTCCTCAGATTTATTTCTCTGCCATGTAGAATATCAACTGCCAGAGTATGCTGGACTAAGGAACATAAAACTCACAGGAGGTTTAACATCTTGCTTCTTTACCTTTAGGACAGTACTCTTGCCCTTGAGTTGTTAAAGGGACCTTCAAGGTAACCTACTCTCCCCCTCTGTGTTATACAGTGGGTTTTGGCAGTTTCACAGGGCATTTTACAGCATAGCTTTGAATTTAAGCTTTTAGTTATGATAGCTGGAGTTAGGATCCCATTCTGCAATATGTACATTCTACAAAGATTTGCAGGTCATGTATAAATCTTTTCCCTTGTTTTGAGCCTGTAATAAGGTACAACCCATCTTTACATGCAATGTTTTAAATGCAAAAAAGTCATGTTTTTTATAAACTATTTTCTGACTGTTTCCTACTAAATGTTTAGCATAGCTTTCCTTTAAAAGAAGAGCTCAAAAGCAGAAATGTACATGCTAGTAATGAAATATGACTAGTAGTTCCAATGAGATGAGTTTTACACACCATCAAGTGAAGAGGATGATTTTTTTTTTTTTTAATAAAGTTTTTATTTATTTATGCAGCTACTCTATCATGGATTCCAGACCCACTTCCTTGGGAACCAAGAGAGTAACCCTGGGATTGAAAATATTAAAATCTGGATTTTTTTTTTTGTTAGGCATAAGTATTTATTCATAAAGTTACAGTGCAGATGCCTATCCCTGAGAGATTAGAGATGATGACATGCTCCTGACCAGGCATTCAAATATGTTTGTTCTGTTCTTAATCATGACTATATATTCTTAGCCACTATCATTTTCCTGTACAAAAACCAGTCCTCAATTCATATAGAAAGCACTATGTATTGACTGTAGTGTTTCTAAACAGATGAACAGAGTAACAGAAGAAACTGAGTGACAAATCTCTTTTCACCTCCTACTCTTGTTACTCTCATCATTCCTCCCTCCCACTTGCTGGAAAAAGGTTGTGCAGCCATCAGTTTGTGGTAAACCTTTAAAAGCAGGTATGCCATATAAATGGAGCACTCTCAATACCTCAGCTGCCTACATCAATGTCTCTAGTTAATGCAAGAGACTTCTGAGACCACAAGACAGTCTCTGAATTTTAAAAGGAAGGTTTTACAGAGATGATCATCAGGACAAGATTAATTTCTTTGCGTCATTTTCATTTATTGCTGAAGTATATTATTGGTTTATTTAAACTGAAAAGGAAAAATTGACAAACTGGTTGAACAAATGAATTAGGGAAAGAGAGCAGTTGTAACTTTGCACCCTGAAAAACCATCAAAGAAACAGCTTTCCTTCTTGCTTTAATTTGGCCTATTCTCACAAGCAGCCCTTCCTATCTCCCTGTTATGAAGGGAAAAGCCTGGTCTCTCCTAAGCCCATGCAACCCAACTTCATTCTGCTTAGAAACGTCCCCTGCGATCAGCAAACCTAGGGCCAGAAATCATGCTCAGTAATCAACTGCTGGCATTGCAGAAAGTGAGGCACCTTTACCATTATATAACCAAATGACTTACCCACTGACTTCACTAGAAATTAATCATACACTCTGGTTGCTGGTAACCACATAGCACAGCACGCCACCAGAATCTGCACTGAGTACAGAGCCTGAGCCATACTGTAGTAGAGCAAGTACTACCCCATCACTACAGAAAATAAATGAGTCAAAGTCTAAAGTAAATCTGAAACTCTAATTTAAAGAGCTGAGCTGATGTTAAATGCACTTACAGCTCAGTTTCTGGTAGTAGCTGAAGGCAAAGTGTAATGATGGGTAAATTGAGGTAAAATTCAGCAGGAACAACAAAATCCTAAAGCACAACCTAATTCCATGTTAAAAAAACTGTGCCAGAGTCACTGTACCTGTAGGCAACTGGACTGACTGAAACTAAGTCATTGATTTCAACAAAATGATCTCTTGGCCCAGGAACATCCCAAGATATTGTCCAAGATCTCAACATTTATAAAACCAAGATAACAGCTTAGCTCATGAGCACATGGCAGAAAGGTTTCACACCCATGAGGCTTGATGTGGGTCTTAGACTTTGATGGAGAACCAAGCTCTTAGGACACCCTGCTGACTTAATATATGAAATATCCCACTAGTACTATGAGAATGTATTGCTAACGTGCATAGGTAACTGGGTCAGCTATATATTGTGGATGTTTAGGTCAGTCTTTCATAGCACACTGTACAAAATTGTATGTCGATATTTATAGGTTACTGGATCAACTGTATCCTGTGCCTAGGAAAGCCAATTATGCATAGCACATTGTACACCAAGGCGTGTTGAAATCTGTCATTTCAGTAGTCTTAGCAAAGTGTATCTGCACTCTAACAGGACCTATGGCTGGGTGCTACTCCCATCTGTCAATTATACCACCTTCAAAAATATTAAAATCAGGGTGTTTCAGAGATAATGTAAAAAAAACATTAAGACGATACGTTTCATATTAGCCATATGTCATCAGGCTACAAGAATTATTAGCCTCAAAATAATAATCTTTGGAAGAAGAGAAATTAGCGTTCTCTTTAACAAAAAGTGTAATTTCTTTTTTTTCTACCTGTTTCCAGAATAGTTCTTCACCTTCATCGAAAAGGGTTTTCATGTAGAGATTAAAAGTGTTATAGACTTTCTGCTTGGTTTTTGTTGTTTCTTTTTTTTTTTAATTAAGTGTTCCCTCAGTAATCTATTAGCAACAATTAACTTTCAATAAAGCCATGAAAACAAGTTCTCTTCCGAAGGCATGGCAAAAAAAATATGTAGGCATCACAATATATCAATTCAGTTTCATCTGTATTTGAATGAAAAGAAAACTGAAAATTTAAAAAGAAGAATCCATATAGAGAAATCCCAAGCTCCCATGAAGAAAATGGATCTCAGTTAATTTCACACCTCCTCTGGCCTCTTCAAATCTTCAACTTAATCTCTTAAAATCTACCTGAAGCGATATTAATTAAGAAAGTAGCACCACTAATCCACAAATAATGTCACTTGACAAGATGTAACACTAAGAGAAGCAGTAAAATACTGAATAATCATTAGACAGTATTAAACTTCAAAAGGAACAGTAAATATTTGGAGATACTAACTTCATAAAATGTATCATAGTAGCATGCACCAGAAATCTGACCATGTCTTAAACTAATGAGGAAATACATCTGTAAGAGAATGTATTACCATGTATTCTTCATAAAAGAAGTTAATATTCTACAGGAAAACATTAGAGGGCTTGTCTTAAGACATTCAGTCACTATTAACACTGAAACTTTACACCATCTCTATTATGTTTACGGAGCAATCAAACCTTCTTCTGTGCCTAAAATATACTACTAAGTATATGCTATTAGAAGGCACAGCTCCCCATAGCCAAAACCTTCGCTAAAAAATGTTATTTCAGTGGGTGGTCCATATCCATAACAATTATGCTGTAGAATAAAAATAATTGAAGCAGTTTCTGTCATACAAATATGGGCTTGCATATTGAGAAAAGATCCTAAACATGTTTTCTCTAAGTATCCCCTCTGATATTTGAGCAGTGAAATTGCTGAGACAAGGTAGGTTTGCCATTTGTATGAGCAAAATTGTATGTATGACACTAGGCAGAACTGTATCTAAAATTATCAACAGAAATGGCAACTGTAAAGCCAGGGGTTTTTACCATTTTTTCACATTACTACCAATTTCAATTACCTTAAGTCTGTGTAGGCATAACAAAATTAATTTTTAAGTTAGTACAGTAATAAAGGGCACCTCTGTGAAAAAAAAAAAAATTTAAAAAAGAGTTCAAGCAAAGCACAATTTATTCAAACAAATTTTTAGTGTTTGTATAATACCAAAATGCTGTTAAATAACAACTCAGAGGAAACAACGACCTGGCAGAACAAGTAAACTATTTAACAAGCAAATCTGATTTACAAGTAGGAAACAATTTCCTTTTCACTAGTCATCAGAATTACCTAAACTGCAAATCTCTGATTCTATGTGAAGTGCTACCGAGGGGTGAATAACACAATGAATATTCATTCAAAACTATAAATGAGTTTGTTTCATATCCATATTCCTTTTGTTTGCTTTATACAAATGTAAATGCATGCCAAGCATCTCCCAGAGTATAGTTCATGAAAACAAATTCCAGCTTTCTGTGTGTGTGTTCCTAGGGAAGCTACTGTTCCTTAAAATGAGTGTGTATGCAACTCTTCCCTGCAGGAGACTTTTGGACAATCTTTTTTCATTGTTTGAGAAAAGAACAGTACAGAAACCTTACCTGAGTATCACAAATAGGTAATAGAAAATTTTAATAACAATGTCTATGAAAAGTCTGTTTTTCAGAATTATCTGTTCAATAAATTCAATCAGCTGAGTACAATTTGAGCCGCTTGTACACAGCTCTACTGAGACAAGATACAGAAGAATACATTTTTCTGCAAGTTGTAATCTTTTCTAAAATGAAAGGGGAGAATATCTGGCTGTAATCTTAATCCTTGAGAGAGATGAGTGAGATAACACAGGTGAGTTTTGCAAGACTCAAAAACAGGACAGTAATTTTTATGATTTATGACAATTCCCCAGTAGAGAGGGAGCTCAACACAAAAGTGGGTGTGAGTAAAACTCCCTAATTATCTTGATTTGTCCATCAGCATTTCTTATCATTAGAAGTGCCATTGCCCTTTAGTGTTCAAGTTTTGCCAAGCAGAAATAGTTTTATCAGTTGAGTTAAACCAGGAGATACGGCTGTGGAGCTGAGGTCCTAGCAGTAACACTGATAAAAGCAGCACTGGTCAGCATCACTGCAGGATACCTAGCTTCTTCCCTTTCCTGACATGCCACTATCGGCTTCAAACTTGATCTAACTCTCCACAGCACTGCTCTTCCAAGCCAAAAATCATGACTGGACCACAGACAGTGATCTCCAGCATAGTGCTGCATTGTGCAATTCTGAGAAGAAAAAAAGACACCCTCTTCCCCCCCAAAAAGCAAGTTAGCTTTGATGCTCAAAAGCAAAACAAATATATGAGGAAGACCAATTTAAAAATGGCTCAGAGGCAAAATGAAAAGGGAAAACTGCTTATGGTTGGAAATCAGCAAACAGAAATGCAAGACAAGAAAGTCACCGATCCTTTCTCTGATTTTTTCCTGACTGATGCTAGGCTTAAGCTAGCTATTGAATAGCTTGGGAGAAACACACCCATTATTCTCCTCTTCTGTTTCTGATGATTTGTGGATGACCAGAGGAGTTAAAGCATTCTTTACAGTAGCGGTTAGCAGATTCAACACTCTCATAGAAGGACGCCCCAGGGATCCAGAGACTTTGCAGAGAGCGTACTAACACAGAGTTGTACGCCGTTATTTCTGAGCCGATTAATTTTGCTTCCACTTTGTTCTAAGGTAACAGAGATGTTAATTTAGGTCAACATCCCACTTATACTAGGGCAGAGTCCCAATACAGCAGTCTACCAAATGTACACTTTTATGCTAATGGTGTAAGTGATAACCCTGATATAACATTTATCCATTTCCTTTCAACTTCTTCAGCTTTTTAAAACTCCAAGATTTACAAGCTTCTCAAACTAAGTGTTACCTAGCTACATTTAATTTCCAGCCTCTCTCCAAGTTACTTGCAGCCATGAACAATTTCAGGATCAGCTAACCTGAAAAGCACCAACTGATACATTTGAAGTCTTTTTTAAATGTGCTGATGAAACATATGCAGGTACATCCACACACAGTGCAAGGTAAAAAATAACCTCACCTGAAGCATCCCTAACACAGGATATTTAATGACAAAATAGTAATGAACAAGAGAATTATTCTGCACTCCAGAGGTGTCCTTTCCACATGCCGGTAATATGCTGTTGACAACTGACAATACACACACAGCTCTGACTATAGGATCTCACAGAGACTGCCTCTTCCTTCCCCAGGAGATTTCCACCTAGCAGACTGCCAGCCGTCTAGCTCCAAAATATTCAAGTTGTGAACCGGAAGGTTTAACTACAATATGGAGAAAAACGAGGCACACAGCTAAGGATGGTCTAACTATGTACTGAATGTCTCTGCTTGCTGCTCCAGGTGCATGCTACAGAGACCATAGTAGCACTCAGCAACAGATGGATGCTCACAGGTTCAAGAGCAGGTCTATGAGCAACAGACTGCAGCCTCATCTGGTTCAGCCAAACCTTGGGCTGATCTTTCTCTAAAGGTTTTCTGTGTGTCCTGGCTGCATAACTCTAGCATCAGACTTATTTTAAAATGGAAGAAAAAACCGACACTTTTAAATGAGTAAGGCAAAAAAAGTAAATTTTAAGATTAAAAACAAACAAAAAGCAAAAGAAAGAGTTGGAAGTAGAGCTGCTGGATAAAAGGTAAATGATTTGGGGGTGGGTTTGAATGTCACCAAGCAAGGCTGGCCAATTCTACCTTTCCTTTCCATCATGTGTAAGGCTTGTTCCTGTACACATATGAAAATATTTAGGAGGGATACTTTTGACATCTGAGAGAGGACATATCAGTATGTGCTGGACATTTGTTCCTTGGCAACAGGGCTTTTTCTCTTAGCAACAGAAAGAGAAAAGCAAAGCTTTTCCAGAGAGAAAAAAGTATAGACATGAAAAGTGAAAACAGCATGGTTCAATGTCAGTAAATCCTTTAGTCTGGGTAGTGAAAAAAAAAAAAATCTTAAACAACAAACATAAGTTTTATAGTAGAGCTCTTTGTAAGAAAGATGGTTGCTTTAGATCTCTACAACACTGACAATGTAGGGACCCTCACTGAGCTGGTTTGTGGACATCAAGATAAAAAGAATGTCAAAAATAAATTTACCACTAACCATTTAATTAGTGGATTTCATCTGCAGCTCTAATGAGCCTTTGATTTTAGGAATGGCTGCATGTGTCATAAATACTTATTCTGGGCATTTGAAACGTCCATGGGGAAAAAAAGAGAAAGTTATTATTTTCTGGTTTCTCTGCTCCTAAAAGTTCTAGTTACCACGTCTGGGCATCTGTGTGACAGCTCTGAAAAAAACAATGATTTCCCAGGTCTGAGCAAAACAATTCAGACATACACTCAACTAATTTTAAAATGGCTTTTTTAATGAAATCTTATCATAAATTGTAAAGAAATATTGAACTATTTTTTTCCCAACTTTTTCCCCAGTATTCATCCATCCCTTCATTACTTCTTGCTTCATCTTGTAACACTCCCTAGCCAAGAGTAATCCTACTGCACGTCGAGTGCAAGGTTTGCCTGCAGTGAATGCCTGGGATGTTTGTGTCAGAAGAACAGCACTACCCCTCGCTGTTTCTTATGCATGGTCCTAAACCATTACGTGGTTTAGGCACTGAGATGCTGCCTCTCTCCTGGTTTCCTAAGCTCCCGGCCACCTTGGTTTTGGTTTGAGCTTCATTTGCAGCTTTTAATTTGTGTGCTAATTAAATGTGCTCCTGCAGTGTTATTGACTGCCACAGCTTCATTTAGATGATTTGCGTGGGTTGGTCCTCAGGTCTGTCAAAAGGCTAATTTATTCAGTTGTCCTTCAGCAGTCCTAGAGATCACTAGAGCAACCTGCTCAAACCCTAAGATACTGCATGGTCTTTCAAAGGAACAGAAGAGGATTCAGGAGCTGCCCAGGACATGAAGGTTACAGCAGTGGGGAGAAGAAAAAAAATCCTTCTCCCTCTATCACTGCTTCAGACATTGCAAACTGCCAGAGCCAGCTGCAACAGAGAATTAAGAAAAGTCAAACCTTTTTAAGCCTGCTCTCTTAGAAACTAATGCCTAGACAGTCAGACTGCCTCTGAGTTTCTTTCCCAAGGCTTCTCTTCTTCAACATTTCTAAAACTTCATTGGTAAATTTAATTCAAACTGGCCAAATAACTCTTACAAGTACAGCTTTTTGCTTAATAAGTACCTAAGCAGTGGAAAGTGACTTCAAAGGCTACGGTACAAGCTCAATTTTTCCATGGTACCAGAAATATTTCTTGAAAGTCAGAAAAAAACCCATTTTGGTCAGAAAATGCTTTTCTGGACAGCAGAAAAGCTATCCACAAGACACAAATACATGGGAAGTCAAGACACACCACTTTTCGAATGAGGTTTTTCAAGATAATTTCTACTGCACAGAGTGGTCATAAGTAGTTTGCAGAAGTTGAAAAGAAAAAGTAAAATTAGTATGTGAGTGCCAGAGGAAGGGTATCTACTAGAAAACAGTCAGAGATAAATATGCTTTCAAAAATCAGAGACAAAGAACCTCTAAGATAGAGAGAGAAGAAAAAAAAAAAAGTATTTATCTCTCCAAAACTCTTCTTTGTAATTGGGATGAAGATGCTGGTGCTGCAAAGTGCTGCCCCCAGCATTTTTTCTTCTGTCCAAGGAATAATGGCTTGCACAAATTCTGAGGGAGTAAATGGAACTACCAGCTAAAAATTACCTGTCACTTCATTACTGATGCCTGGGTGGCATACAAAAGCATGGACACACAGCTCAGAATTCTAGCAAGACTGTGACTGTTTTTACAAGTTTACTTTCCTACCTATTCTCTGGATGCAATTTGTACAGATGGATCCCTTTATCAGCCAAAATGCAGAAATACTTGGAAGTACGTTGTACATCACCCTACTGGAATCCCACTTTAGATTTACCACTGTTGTTTTATATTCTCCAGACCAGTATTTTCCCTTATGATCCAGTCTCCTACTGCATAGCACATAAAAGGAGCACCTGCATAGTAAGGAGCACCTGTATAGTTAACAGTGAGTTAGAGAACAAGGGTGAGCACTGCTGCCCTCTCCAGAAAAGCCAGCAGTATATGACAAACCAATGCTTCACTGTGGTAAACTGTCAGAGGAAACCAAGAGAGGGGAGAGGCATAAATAAAGGGAAAGTATCTTTAAAACCCAAGTTGACAGTTACAGGAATCTGCCATTCAGGAAACAAAGAAACAAATGCCAGGAGGTAGAGATTTGGGACTGATAGATTTTGTGGATGGCAGGAAAAACGTCAAGTAAGATGAATCTAAGTGACACCATCCCTGAAACATCTGGACATTTTGACCTGACAGGTATGATTGCTTGCACCTAGGCTTCTTTCTTACTTACCTGATATTTAACTTATGTATGTCTCCAACCTCCTTCAATGCCTTAATATTATCTCAGATGTCTCTCAGGGGTCTGTGCTAGGACCACTGTTGTTTAATATCTTCATTAATGATATTAACAGTGGCATTGAGGGCACCCTCAGCAAGTTTGCAGATGACACCAAGCTGGGGGGTGCAGTTGATATGCCAGAGGGATGGGATGCCATCCAGAGGGACCTGGACAGGCTGGAAAGGTGGGCCCAGATGAACCTTATGAGGTTCAACAAGGCCAAGTGCAGGGTCCTGCACCTGGGCCAGGGCAACCAGCATTGTCAGTATAGGCTGGGAGAGGATATACCAGAGAGCAGCCCTGTGGAAAGGGACTTGGGAGTGCTGGTGGGTGGAAAATTGGGTATGAGCCACCAATGTGCAATCACATCCCAAAAGGCCAATCACATCCTGGGGTGCATCAAGAGAACTGTGGCCAGCAGATCAAGAGAGGTGATTCTGCCCCTCTACTCTGCCCTGGTGAGACCTCACCTGGAGTATTGTGTCCAATTCTGGAGCCCCAAGCACAGGAAGATTGTGGACATTTTGAAGCATGTCAAGAGGAGGTTCACCAAAATGATCAGGGGAATGGAGCATCTCTCCTATGAAGATAGGCTGAGAGAGTTGGGGCTGTTCAGCCTGGAGAAGAGAAGGCTCAGGGGAGACCTTATAGTGACCTTCCAGTACCTGAAGGGGGCCTACAGGAAGGCAGGGAAAGGTCTATTTAAAAGGGTTTGTAGTGATAGCACAAGGAGTAATGGTTTTAAGCTAGGAAAGGATAGATTTAGGCTGGATATTAGAAAAAAGTTCTTTAACATGAGGGTGATAGGTCACTGGAATGGGCTGCCCAGAGAGGTGGTGAAGGCCCCATCCCTGGAGTCATTCAAAGTCAGGCTTGATGTGGCTCTGAGCTACCCAACCAGGGTAGAGATGTCCCTACTCGAGTAGGGAGGTTGGACCAGATGACCTCTAGAGGTCCCTTCCAGCATAGAACATTCTATTATTCTATCTGATATTAAACAAGGGTTATGGACCATTGGCATGGGCTGTAGATCACATAATCAACTTTTGTCTTACATGTTAAAGGCTTTTGTCTTTCCTCCTATAAGATCAAGTGAAAAGGACAGAGAAAGCAATTCAGAAGATATACAAGTAGTGATATGAACAAATACAAATTTGCATCTTAATAACTTTGTGATACAGAGCTCAGCATAACTATTTGCATTATTTGTTCTGCATACCTCCTTGCTTAATGTTCCTTACCCACTTGTTTAAGACACTTTATCAGATACAAAAAAGTTAATGTGGAATTATTTTCTGAGGACTTAGATTTAACAAATTTCACAAGTTTAGGTATATTGATAACATATCTGGGCCAAAAGGTAAACCAGATAAGGGTTTTCTATCTGAGATGATGACAAAGGAAAAAACAAAAAACCCCAAATCTTGTGATGCCAGAATCAGAAATATAGATAACAACCCTGTCACCTTCATAGATAATATATACAGAAAGTATATACTTATTATCTAGACACAAACAAAGGGAGAATTAGCTAAAATTTAGAAGGACAACAGAAATTCAAAGGCAAAAGACAACCTGCCTGAGAAGGGAGCAGGAACAAATTATAGAAAGTCAGCTTGACTAAACTGGGTGAATTTATAATACTCTGAACAGTGTAATTCAGAGTGGGAAGATAAATTGATAAAGAACTGACTGTGCCTTCAGTTTCCCCACTTGTTTCTTAAGAAATGAAAGATTTTAAACAAAAAACGATTGGTCCTTATGTAAGAAATGATTTTTGCATATCTGTTCCCACCTGACCCCAAATAAAAACATGCTTTCTACTAAGTTTTACTACACCTTTTTTCCCACGGAAATAGAATGCAGCTCAGTACAAGGAATGTAAGTTTACTTTCAAATAAACTGAAAAAGCTGTCTCTAGCCTTCAGAAATGAACTTCAGCAAATAGAACCACCTTTGCTCCAGTTTTGTCCTGCGTAAAATAAGGATAATGACACTTATCTCTTCTGAAAAGCTCTAAGATGGGTAGGTGATATGTAAGAGCTTCATATCTACCTAAGATCTGGGTAACATTACTTCTGTGGTAATCTCATGTTTTGCCTATAGAAGTGCAGAAAAGGGAACCTGATGCTTTTTTTAAAAAAAATATAAAACCCACAAAACTAAAAAATGGCAATTCTAAAGGCATCTTTCAGCACTCTTTTTACCTTATTGAAGTGCTACACAGAGATGCATAAAGCAGATCTTATCTGCTTTCATTCCACTGCTTCTCATCAAATGTTTGCTTTATCAGGTCAGCAAACCACAGGACATTTTCTATCTTATCTCTCATGATAAAGATTGCAGACATGGTATGAATTAATGTCAACCTAAAAACAGGCCAACTTTTACCTAAGTAACATCACAGTTATGTAAATGATTTTTTTTTCCTTTTGTTCACTAATGTTTTTACACTAAGAAAAAGTATTTTTATTTAGAAACATGCAGTTATATGTCTTCACATAAGACATTTATTTCTATGCCCAATAAAAAAAAAAACAGAACACCCTAAGAAATCACCTACTTAATGTAGGAATCCATTATTTATTACTTCAAAGTTACATTTTGATAGTTTCAATACAGTAGAACAGTAAGTACATTTACATCAATGAAGTACCATGGATTTTATAGGTATGTATCTTTTTTCCCAGTTTATAAATGGCAAAACCCAATTCCTGATAATATATCTAAACTAACTTTTAAATGTAACTTGAAACCTTGTTGATTTTTCCATTTTTTTTTTAAGTTTATAGAGAATTTTCCTAATTGTTCAGCTGCCTTAGAGGATTCACAGAATCAAAACAAAATCATGTTTTCTTCATGAATCATAGTGGGATGATTTAACCCATCATGAAAATGGACGGTGGCTATCAAATGAAGAACACAACCTACACTGTATTTTCATATGCAGTAAAAAGCAGACTTTTGTAATGCTTGCCAAAGCAGTGTCTGGTAAGTTAATGATAAAACTGATAAGGGGAAAAAAAATCTATCCAGCCTTTCATGTCCAACAGTGGGAAGTAGGAATCAAAACCAAGAAAGCTTAAGGAAAAAGAAATTAAAATCTGCCTTTATTTTTGCACCAATTCTTTGAAATTCTATGAAGTTATTGGGTGTTTTCTTAAGGGTGTTTTCCTGTTACACCAAATCAATGGATGATTAAGCATTTCATCTGTCATAGTGTGCAATGTTTAGAAAAATATGGAATAAAAGACAGAGGAGGTAATTTTTACATGTACGTGATTCACTGATACAATATGCATTTGCCAATTAATCAATATCTTAACAATGCCCCCATCTGGTGGCCAGGTGGGAAATCTTGCACACCCAGGTAAGAAATGCAGAAGAGGCAGTATACATCTGTACAGAAGTACTCTTACTCCCCATTTTTCTGTCTGGAAACACTGGTAAAAGATGATTTGGCAAGGAGGTGAGTTTGTCTACTCAACCTACCTGCAGACCATCCAGTTCCTTCCTGAAACACTCACTCACCAGCCTGCCATAGGTGTTAAGAAGAGATGGATAACATTGTAGAATAACGAGCCCACTATGGTCAGAGAAAGGACAGCTTTCCTACGAAATGGGATTGACCTGGACCAAAAACGGTTTCATCTTTCCAGTATCAGCAGACGAATCCCTCCAGAGCGGTGGCTACTCTATTCCATCAAGGTTTGGAGGATGACCACCAGGCAGAGATCTGTGTGATCTGACCGCCAACAGATCTGACCACCAATAGCCAGCCCACCAAAACAGTAGATAAAGCATAGTCCAGGCTAGGAACACCTGACTTTTTTGAGGCTTGACAGACTAGGCCTCAGGTCCTCACTCCAAATGGACTAAAATAGGTTAATGACAACTATTGACCAAAGAGCCCCCAGCGTAAGGATGATCATAATTTTTATTTAATGAGTTAAGTAAGCAAGGCCTGTGTGACCTTTTCTTGTGAATCTGAGTCATCATGGAAACAAAAACAACACAGCGATTCCAAATTCTTTAGAAAGTAGATTTGTTCCTACTCATTTCAAGGGGATTTATATGAAAGCTTTTGTAAAGGACAAGTCATTTTAAGGTCGTACGTCAGTCAGCTCTGAAAAAGCTGAGGAGCAGTATAACTCTTATCACTTATCATTGAAGAGACACAATTATGTCAGCATCAACATCTCCTAAATTGCCAGTATTGGATACTTAACTTCAAAGACTTTCCATTTCCCAGTTACCTTGATCTTCCATAATTTCTTCTTTAATTTCTTTCAATGGTCAGCTTAAAAGCTCAAACCCCAGGGTTTTCTTAAATGTGGCAATTCAAATAAGAAGCCCAGGTAAGTGGCAAGCTTTCCAAAAGGAGAGGACCTCTTGCAAAATTGATTTTGCAATTGTTTCTGGCTCACAGTCTTTTTCAAGACTTGCAAGGTTCTATCTGAGACACATGGCAACTGTATGAATAAGATGTCTTCTAACACTGCAAATAAAAGGAGGCTCCAGGCAGTATCTGACCATAGATTAGATGTTTATTATACTAAAATAAATAAAATCACCTAGATTGCAAGGCTTCCAGCAAAAAGATGTTTTACCCATTCTCACGATGTACTGAAGATGTTACCCATCTGTCAGACTGAATAAATGAATGAAATTAAAGCTGTTTTATTGCAGGAACCAGACATGAAAAGAAATACCAGTGAGAGATTACAATTACTCAGCCTGCAACTGTTTACTGGGATTGGAAACTAAAACTGCAACAAGGGAAAGGGAGCTGGCAAGCAGAGAAGTACAGCTGTACACAGCACTGCATCCTCTTTCAATTGCTTAAGCTAATCTCTCTGTTGTTTTTAATACTAAAGTAAGGATAATAAGAAAGGGAAACAATAGTAATAAAATATCAAGGAGGAATTAGTTATACTTAGCTGCATTTGCCTTGCACGACTTCAGTTGCATTTTGAGAGATGTTCTGTCATTAATTTGTAGTTAAGCATCCATACCAATGGCAAAACTCTGCCTAGCATCCCTTATCCAGACAAATTCTAAGTAACATTCCAAAAAGGAAAGAAAAAAACAGGTTTCAGTGTTTTTTAAACACTGACACTGATCTTCACAGCATATGCTTGACAACTAATAGGTTTTTGAGCACAATCATTTTTCCAGGGTTTTATTTTGGGTTTCTTTATTTCCCCCAATATTGTTTTATCTGTCATAACATCAGGTTATAGGGACCTGATGGTTAGCAGTAGTATGGTTATTGTAATTAGGTTACTACAATCTGATATTATGTCAGATACATACCTTTCTAGTACTATATAGCATAAATAATCCTAAATTCCATATCTGAGAAGTATTACAGCTTTAAAGTTGACATTTTTCAAATTGGAATATTAACAAAACTCAAGTTCTCAAGTTCACAGAAGAGAAAAAAGAGGATTATCTACATGGTAATGATGAATTACTAATTCAACCAATTTCTCCAAGGAAAAACAAAATTTAAAAGCCCCTCACAAGTTAAAGAAAAGTCCCCAGACAACAGAAGTACTAGTTACTTGCTTCAAAATACAAAATTATGCCGTTTCAATTGTGCACGGAAATCCAAGGATACTACCTCCACAAAGGAAGACATTCTAACACTAAGCCACATTGCCATGATCGAGATACCAGCCTCAGTTATGAGGCAGCTCCAAGCTGACAAAGCTGTAGACCTACCCTCTCTGGCAGATATTCCTGCTGAGGATTCCAAGCCAACAACTCCAGCTTCGACATGAGATGCTGGTGCTCCTGTGCTTCCTGGTGTAAATTTAGATCCAAGAGAGGATCATAGGATTAGAGAATAAATTAAGTTGGAAGGGATCTCTAGAGAACATCTAATCCAGTTTCCTGCTCAAAGGAGAGTCCATCACAACATTAGATTAAGACTGTTCAGGGCCATACCCACTCCATCTCTGGCTCTGTTCAAGGATATTTTTTTTATCCTCTTATCTCATGGGATGCATGCTCCATCTGGATCCTAGAGTTCACTCCAACTTCCACAATACAGTGCCTGGAAACAACTAGGGAAGCCCATGTATTAAGGGGAACCCAATAAGGCAGGACATCTAACCCCAAAGATTTCTGAGCCCAGAGGCAGCACTGAATACCATGCTACCTAGAACCAGGGGCTCATAAACCACTGGTCTTGGAGACTGAAATCTGTATGCATTTCAGAGGTGCAGGAAAGCCAAAACATTTGGTGTCTAAGATCCTATTTTTTCCACAAAACCCTAACTCACTAGAAAACTCACAACCAGTGACACATATTGGCTTCTGAGAAAGGAGCATTTTCCCAGAAGACATGTGAGTAATTAACAATTGTGTTTTAGTAAATGTGCATTTATAGCTCTACAGTGTCTCCTCAGTGGGAAGGCTAACATTTGATGAACCAAGAATATTTCATTTATTAAATAGAGACATTGAGAAATGACAAATCCTGACTCAGTTACCAGAAAAACAAGTTACAATTTTACTCTAGCGTAACTGTACTCCAAACAGCTCATAGGATATATGTAGACTACTACAGCCAGGACATACTAGCTTTTATAACCCAGTTTTCTGATAGTATTTCCAGGCTTTAATATGTAAAGTAGATACACAGGGAAAACTGGCTTCAAAGTCCAAAATACTGACCTTTCAAAAATCTTCAGCTACAGCAGTTATTACAGAAGATCAGTAACTGAGAAAAAGTCAGACATAATCTTCATACCCTTGACATTGTCATTATATGTTGTTTTATATTTATAGATGGTACATTGATCTATAATGAGGAGCTACAAAACTGAAAAAAAAGAAAAATTGCCTTCCAAAACCTCAAAAACAATGAAGCCAAGGAAATGTGACAATTAAGCTAACTCTCACTCCAAGGTAGGCATGTTTAGCTAATATTAGGACATCAAACCAGAGAAGGAAAAAAACACCTTACTGTAAGAATATAGATACACTAAGACATTAAAAACTATAGTTTAGAAGATAGTGTCAAAGATTCTCATAACATATATAAACTATGGCAAATTTTTCTTTAGAAGAAACAACAAAAAAGTTATAGCAGTATTCATACTATTCACTCCATCATTAGGCCACATTTTGTACTACATAATGATGCATTGAATCATACAATACTGTTTCATTTTTGACTGCCAAATCTCTCCCCAACTTTAAAATTCATTTTCAAATTTTCAGGTTTATGCAGTTATTCAAGCGTTCTGTATGCTGACTTACACTCTTGCCAAGAAAAGGTGTAAGGTTTGCAAATACTCTTACATTAGTGTTTCATTTTTTCAGATCAGCATTCTTTTGCTCACGGAAACAAGCAGTGTGGATTCATGCAGGAGGCTCCATAAGTATTTAGGCAGCTTGAGCTTGAAAATGTTCACAACTGTGTTCATTTAAGAACCCATTCTGAGGCTGGCATTTGAGCATATATTTACTGTAATAACTGATACTCTTCCTTAAGAATAAACAATTGTATTCTTTTGGAACTGAAATCTGCCTCTGGCACCCGTGAAAACAGTTGAAAACCAAAGGCCACAGAGTTCAGGCTACATAGAACACTCTACTTAATCTTCAAACACTCAAACTCTAGTAAGTTTTCTGTTATAAAATAAAACTTCTATATTGCCATCTTTTTTTTTTTCACCTGCCCACAGTAAATGGTTAAAAGCCAGAATCTTAAGAACTTAATTTTCTTTCCGCCATAAATTGTGAAACATGCAGTGATGAATACCAGCCCGCTTCTACAGCACTTGAAATCTCAGCTGCACAGCCTTCTTCATCAGGGTAAAACTTTCCAAGCAGTTCTCAGCAGTGTACAGGCACCCAGTGGCTATGTAATGTGACCGAAAGACCAGAAATTCAGACAGGATTTCAATACAAGCTGGATTTTTTGTTTTCTTGGGTGTTTTTTTTTGGTTGATGGTTGTTTTTTCTTTAATCCTTGTCAGCTGATTTCAGCTCTATCAGAACTTTATCAAACCATGCTGACATAGACTCATTCTGTTTAGGGACCTCTGCAAGCCTCAGAGCAAGGTGTTTTATTGCCTGTATACAAAAGTCTTACTAAACACTATGACAATTTGTCACACTTCAACTTCAGAACAACTTTACTGACTTTGTATGAAGCTCTCACATATTGGTCAAAGAAGGGTGTTCCTTACAATCCAACACTATCCAATATTTTTGACTGTTTTCAAACAGAGCTATACAAGTAACATGACCCACTGCAAACCATAAAATAGAGATTTCCATTGTCAAAGGAGCTGAGAACTGGGAAAAGATTGGGAATGTGATAGTAGGGTAGATCAGAGACCAACGCAGCAAAAGGTTATTCCCTTTGATATTCAACACCGCACCATTTCAAAGGAGATTGACAAGTCAAGTTTTAAAGGCTCCCCAAAGGAAAAGAATATCAGTACAGACGACTGCCAAAGCTGCCACTCTGGAGATGAGCAACAAGACTGAAAGCTGGGGCTTCCTGCAGAAAGTTATTTTTACTAGTTTCTCCAGTTGCTTATTTCACAGCCAGCACGTAGTCATTTCTTTGCATCCTATTGCCCTGTTAATTTTTAGTTTTACTGTCATTCAGAACAGATGATACTTGTCTAGTCAATGGTTTACATTTTTAGCAGTCTTTTCCACACACCTTGGGAATAAACCAAATCAGTGGATATATGGAAGATAATGACACTCTTCAACTTAATTTCTATTTCCTTTGCTACAGAAATTAATGTGTCAAGGCACCATTAGTCTTATTTCTGAAGTAGTTATCGCATGTAGCTACTTGGCCTCACTTTCCAGTCCACACATCTTTTCCCGCTCCATATCACTGTATGTTTAATAACAAATCAGATAGTAGACCTTTTAGCCTTCAGTAGTAAACATGGTATTGTAACCAATGTCCTAAATCATTAAAATATGACCTTTTGTGTCTCTATTTTCAGAACAAAGCATCTCCAAATGTAATGTTTCCTTTTGCATGAATGAGACCCAGCATGTTTCACACGAACCACTGTGTATCTTATGTTAAAGACATTGGAGAGTGTATTACTCTCACACATATGTCTGTAGACATTTTCCAGTTAGGACATTAAGTACCAGTTATGTACTCCACTGTGTGGCGTGCTACAAAGATAAAACAAACCTGTCACCAAAATAAATTCCAGCATTTGACACTAAGCAAAATGCCAGACAGATCCTTTTGGACAGATACTATTCCTGCTTATTTCCTACTCCTAGGTCAGTGTGTGTCTATTAGCTTGTAAGGGCATCATTAAACCTTATCTACTTTCCTAAGCCTTTGGAACTGCCTACTTTGAAACTTAAGACAGCTGCAATCACAGCTTTAAAACCTTATTTATCCTCAGATTTCTGCCCTTCCCCAGACATAAAGCCTTTTCTTAGTGTGTATACTACAGGGTTTTTTTTCTGTAGCATCTTTATATTTCCCAGCAGATAGAAAAGATTACAGTGAAGTGCAAGTAATCCACTAACCATACTGAGCTCTGATGTATTTTAGGCTGTAGTCCCTACCTCTGCACTATCTTATGAAGAAAGGCAGGGACAGTTAGGGCAAAGTCTTCCATGAACTTACAGTGAAAGCAGATGAATAACAGTCACTTGAAGTAGGCAAATGTCCTACTTTTTTCTCTGAGTTTTATGGTTACTCGATTTGCTGAACTTTGGCCAAACTGTCCTGCTAGAGGAAGCATCACATGATGCCAGGGGACCTTAAGTATGAGACCACAGGGCAAGAACCAAACTTGTCAATCAGGCAGTATCTTGAATGTTTTTTTCCAGTGAGACTTTCCAAACTAAAATCAGGCATCTTTGGAGGAAGTTTCAGTTAACATGCTGCATTTTAACAGATATAGCAAACACCTGGAAAACCAAAAATTGTCTATATTACATGAATTGATCATTAAACATTTTATGATTGTGTTGCTACAAAATAAGTAAAAGTTTACATATCAAATAGTGAAATATTATTTAATTAATTTCTACTATGATAAAACCAGAAGACTTCAACCACAACAGCAGAAAAAAAATCTTTAGGACCAAATTCAATGGTAATTGCTTTTATTAAACCCATTGCAAATTAAAGAAAAGCATTTGTTTTTCATATTTTATTTTCATTTTATTTTCATTTTGTGTGTCCTAAAAGTTAACAGCCTATACAAGATTTACAGAAAAAGACACACAACTGCTTTATCAGTATAAATTTATCAGGAGTGTTCCAATATTTTTCCAGTATCATTAGGCACCTTATATACTTCTCAAAAAAACAAAACAAACAAAAACAAACATTAAGTGGCAGTCAATGCTACATTCAAGTAGTCTAGGCTCTTGAATAGTTGGTGACAGAAGAATACTATAAAAATAGAAAAGTGGTAGAATTGTTTATTTATAAACACAATGTATTGGTTTTAGTTGCATAAAAGAAATGGGCCAAAAATGAACCACATCAGAACCCAGAAAACAATCAGAAGTGCAAAAATAAGCTAGAAAACATCCCTATTCAAGCTAATCTGGCATTTTACTCTCTGCTAACAATGTGTGAATTTGCTAATCCCAAGTACTTTTTTTCCTCTAGTTCTTTAGTGCAGGAAAGCTACATAAAGACATCTTAATTTGTGGACCTCAACCATTAATTAACATACGGTCACCACATGGGACACTGACAATTTTATACAGTTGGCCTTTCCATTTTTTAAATTTACCTTAAAAGAAAATTAGTCAAATAAGCAGTAATTTTGAGCATTATTCCTCTGCTTTCTCCAAACACCAGATCTGTAAAAGTTGTCTGTAGGTACTCTGCAGAAATTCAGAAAACTCATGCTAAATTTCTGCACATGGCTTGAACATGCTGCCTGTTGCACAATGCAGAATTTGCATTAAAAAGAAGAAAAAGTACAGACATTCTTAGGGAATAGAGTGAATACATTATATATTTATTGAAGGTAAGTTGTTCTCTGCCCACACTGCTTCAGGAAAAGAACATTTCCTAAGAGGAAACAAAAATATTTCATGCCTGTCTTCCAGCAGTTTTACAGATGCTGGAACCATAATACACCCCCATCAGGAAAGAGACCTTGTTCTCAATGTTTCCCTGCCATGTTAACAAAAAAAAAGCCCTATTTGGACCTATTTGTCCATTACGAAGATTTACCAAAAAACTAAAATGAAGAAGCATGACATCAAGTGCACTAAGAAAGCCCTTGATATCAAGCAGGAAAGTGAACATGACTAAATCCCCATCTTAACCAGTTTGGGTTTTTTTCCTAATAAGAGCCATTGTTATTCTGAAACCTTTTTGGCACTGCTTTCTTGTGCTGCTTTAAAGGCAGTATTTTATTTAAGATTTTAAAATAGTATTGCTGATCACTC
>VZZY01023256.1:1496-11580 GCA_013400335.1 Eurystomus gularis | reverse complement strand
AATTCTGTGATTCTGTGAACTGCCTTCTATATTCTTTGGTAATGAAAACAAAATACATATAAAATCTACTAATATCCTTGCAAGTATCCTTTGTTTCACATATGAATAAATTATTTTCCCATATTTTAGTATCTTTATATATATTTGAAATCTTTCTTGACATTCTTTACATCTTTTCATGAAAGAGATAACGTACTTAACTGAATGAGACGTGATGATTTTGATGGCACCCAACTGCATAACAACCCACTGTTTCAAGCACTCACGGTGCTTTCTGTTATTTAGTTATTTACTTTTCTTGAGTCAATTTAGATTACCTCAATCTCTTGGGCAGATGTTAGAAACAACATATGAGTATTAGCTTCAGAAAAATATCAGAGTAAAAGGAATTTAGCTTTGTAATCCTTTGTGGTAATCAGGATTATTAACAAGAAAGGGCAGGATCTTAGCTCTGGGCCTTGAGCCCAGGACAATATTTAACTATTCACTAGTTCTTGAATAGAAAATTCATAAACAGCTCTTGACTCTTGGACACAATGAATCAGATAATTTGTAAAAGATTGTAAATCACTTACTTGCTATTTGAAATGAATAAAAGGAAATTAAATTGCTTTAAACTTTTAAACTAACTCTGAAGATGCTGTCATTTGTGGGGTGGAGTTTGTCTTACCTAAACTTACCCAAGTGCTGTATAGATATGCTCACAAGGGAACCAGTAATTCTACACTGCCTTAATAGTGTCTAGAAAGAAACAGCTACTTAAGACGCAGTTTATTCATCCTAGCCAGGACAAGATGAATGAAGGCATCAGTATGTTAATTTCCTTCTAGTCACTGAAAATATAGCCCAGGGTGACCAGCCCAGAGAGATCCATATAAGGCTAAGTTATCCACCTATGGTCAGGTGAATCCAGGACGAGTCATTCCTTTTCCCTCTTACATCATCTGGAATCCACATGTAAGTACTAAACAGAAATGCTACCACTACTCTTTTCTCACTGAAAACCACACATTTATTTTTGAAAATACCTCTTCCTCCTCTTTCCTATACCTGTGCTAATATCATGTTCTGGTTCTCTTTAGAAAAACAGTTGTGGTAGAACAGTGCTATTTTCCCTAGAGGTTGTCCAAACTTTCTTTCACATCTCAAATAATTCCTGTGTAGATTATTGATCAAAATACTAAGGAAACTTTGAGCATTTCTTTGTGAAGTTTTTTCCTTTCTGTACTGTAGTTTATAAACATCCTATGAAAATTGGCTATTGCTAGACTCCATGCTACAGTACAAGCTACTCTGTTACTCTTAAAAAATGTTGAGTCCTGGAACACGTCCACAGGAGATGTTCCTGTTAGGAAACTGGAAATAATCAGTGAGGTTGAAATCCTGCTGCCGTGGCTATTCTCATCCAGATTGACTACAGAGTGGACTAGAGAAGAATAAAATCTGTCCAGTAACCTAATGATTATAAGTAATATATAGTCATGAAGCTTATCAAGTCTCGATGCTGCTATGATTTTTATAATCAATGAAGATGAAGGTTTGTAACTGAAAATAAGCTAAACCCTTACACTTTGTTTTTCTATCACTGTTTTTCGTAAGGGAAATATCTTTGCTGGGTATAGTACTTAAGACTGGACTTTATTTCCCAGTTTTGCTTCTGAAACACTTAGAAAATTATTTTTGTCAGGGGTAATATATGAAATGGAGTTATTGCTTACGTTTGGTGTGCTCTGAGGGTAAAATTATGCCTACCTTCCTGTTACATTTTCAGAGAACTGCATATATGTGAAATCTTCTACTTCAGTATTAAAACTGTAATAGGAGAAAAGACAGTGATGTAGTTCCATTCTGTTGGTGCCTAAATGCGGTACTCCCTAAAGGGATTCACTCTGAATGGTGATTTTTCTCTATGGATGTAAAGAGCTAAAATCTGAAGTTTTCCAGTTCGACTGCGTTTTCAAGAGGAAGTGATGTAAGCACTCTTCAATGTTATAATGCAGATTTTAACAACTAAAAAAATACTGCTATGTAGATGAGGCTCTTTTAATTTCAAAATAGTTTAATACGATTATTTTCAGACTGTAGAAAAAAATACATCATCAAAATTTTGGCTAAGACATTCATCAGACTTATATTTGCAAGTACTGTCTATCCACCCCTCACAGTTACTTTAACAATGTTAAAACTAGCACAAATGAAGTATATATTTGCCCAGAATCTTTGGAGCAGAAGAAAAGAAAAACAGAAAAGAAAATAGAAAAGAAAACCAGAAAAAAGACAAAAGTAAACCTACCTCCTCCTTGAAACGCCATTTCCCTGTGGCAGTTAGAGTAATAGGGCACAAAAATGATGGAAGCTGTCAATTTGCTGTGGTGGCATTTTTGTGTGTTTGCTTTGACAATGTGATTTCATTATTAAGTTCTTCATTTAACAGGGTGCAAAAACCCCGCCTACGTCTTACTCACTTCCCTTACCCTGTACTTCTGTAACCTCATGGGGAAAAGCATGGTTACAGCCATAGTTTTTCTACAGGGAAACAAATAAGTCAGAAGAGAGGGACACCCTCTTTACCACTTCATTGACATAATTTTCGCTCATTTCTATCACAACTTTTTCATATAAGCTTCTGCACAGGGCATAGTCTTAAAGGCTATGGTATAGGGCAGATACTGCAGTTTCAAGCCACACCACTGTTTTCTGCTTATTACTTAGGGTCACTGCCCGGCACAGGAGAATAAGCCTGGTGCTCCGGACTTCATAACATTCCAGCTTTGCACTAGCCAGCTTTATTTGCTGTAGGTGTATAATAAACCAATGTCAAAGCCTCCACAACTTTTCCACTTCACATGTGTACACATTTTTCTGGGCTGGATGAAAAAGGAAAAAGAAAAGTTTCTTCATATGTGCAAATGCCCTGAATGTACCAAATCAATACTCCGTCACTTGCTTATGCTGATGCCCTCGTCCCAGGAAGGTGTGCAATCTCCCTTGCTCTAGTTGCAGAATCTGAACATCCTCATTCCAATTGCATTCAACAGTGTGAGCACACACACAGCATGGTGGTGACACAATTGGTTGTGCGCTGCTCAGGCACAGACATCTCAACTGGCCTTGTTAGCAGACACTAAAATGAGTAAGCCCAAGGCTTTTTGCCCTCTTGATTGCTTTCGACACTGAAGAGTGTGCTTGGGTCCTGAAAGATGTTTGTCCAGCAAAGCAACTTTCTTTGAACTAAGAAACATAGGACCTGCCTTTTCCTGTACCTCATAGTACAGTCTGATTACAGAACCCTCTCTGCATTTCTCACCCTTAAATAATTTGAACCAGAAAATGAGGTTATTAGACAACAGAATTTAAATCTGATTACTTATAATATTCACTGAGTATACTAGTCATACTATGCATATCTGTTGTATCTCATTGGAGGAGTGGTAAACCAGATCTAATCTGTCCTGCTTCTGTCTGTCTGGATCTTGTACAGCTTCTTTCCCATCAGCCTTTGTTCTTGTTGCTCTTCTGGGCAGAGGAAGAATCTGGGGTTTTCTTGAGATGTTTCCTCTTCTTCAGGTCTCAATTCCTCAATTTTATTCATAGAGCAGACAATAGGACACTAGCACATTCCCTGCTAAGACATTTCATTTCAGGACTGGCACAAGTAAGGCCTTTTGTTCTCTTTCTCAGTTTCTCTCTCAGGCACTTCTATAAAATTGGAACAAATTACGGTTTTGGGATAGAGTTCTATCAGTAAACCTAAACCTCATTTTCAGTAAGGTATGTACAACCTGCCTAGATAGAAGACAATAATGCTGTGTAGGTTGGAAGCTACACAAATTATTCTCATCTGCATCCATAAGTTGTACAGAATGAAACAAGACTTCTGTGAAAAGGATGTAAGTATGTAAACACATTGTCACAGAATCATAGAATGGTAGGGGTTGTAAAGGACCTCCAGAGATCATCTAATCCAACCCCCTCGCCAAAGCACACAAGAATGCATCCAGCCAGGTTTTGAAAGTCTCCGGAGAAGGAGACTCCACAACGTCTCTGAGCAGCCTGATCCAGTGCTCCGTCACCCTCACAGTAAATAATTTTTTCCTGATGTTGAGGTAGAACTTCCTGTGTTCCACTTTGTGCCTGTTGCCCCCTATCCTACTACTGGGCACCACTGAAGAGAGACTAACCCCATCCTCTTGGCATCCACCCTTCAGATATTTATAAGCATTGTTAATATCTCCTCTCAGCCTTCTCTTCTCCAGGCTAAACAGCCCCAGGGCTCTCAGCTTTTCCGTGTAAAAGAGATACTCCAGTCCCTCAATCTTGTAGCCCTCCCTTAGACTCTCTCCAGTAGTTCTCTCCTCAACATACCTTGCACCTGAAGGGATAGAGAACACCACCTGTGTTCCTGATACCTTGACCAGCTATCCTAGGGCCCTGAAGTCTCTTTTCATTGCCCTCACACCTGTTGTGAGTTCATCATTACCTACGTGAAAATCCAATAATTGGTAGTAATCTGAGGGCCTTACCAAGGTAGGAAGGTTTTTGCAACATCTTTGACCTAGGCCCCAGGAAGGCAGCAGAATTCCCTAAGAAGTGGGTCCGGTCTGCATATCAGTCTTCTGTTCCCTTCAGAAGGGAGTCAACTATGACAATAACCTGTCTTTTCACTTTGTAGAAGTTGTTTTGATGCTGAGTCTAGGCTGACTTGACCTCAGTGACTCCTCTAAGGAAAATGTATCGTTGGCGTTGTTGGTATTCCATTCCACCTGCAGCGCCTCATACCTGTTATGGAAAGGCTTCTGAAGAGGTGGGTTTGTTACTGTGTGGGTGTGCTTGTTGCACCAAACAGGAACTTGTTGCCATTTCCTCCTCTCCTTCTGGTCACTATGTTCACTCAGAGAGGGAAAAGTGAATCTTCTGCGTTATCCACCTTGTCATCAAAGCTTTTCAGTATGGCAGGTGTCCTGGCTTTGGTGCGAACTGCTAGAACTTCAATACAAATTGAAGCCAAAGGCAGCCAAGTGGTAGGCCACAATTGATATCACTAATGTATTTTTCTCAAGCTCTTTGGCAGCAGAGTGCAGGACACAGTTTGCTTTCACTTGGAGGAGCATCCAGTACACCTGGAATCGACTGCCCAAGGGGTGCCTCATGCTGGGTGCCAGAAAGGACTGTCATGGTTTAAACACAGCCAGAGATTAAGCACCACCCAGCCACTCACTCACTTCTCTCCCTTCTCAGCAGAACGGGGGAGAGAATCAGAAAAAAAAAAAGTGAAACTCATAGGTTGAGATAAGGACAGTTTAATAGAACAGAAAAGGAAGGGAAAATAATACTAACAACAACAATAATAACACAGTATAGAAAATAAGTGATGCACAATACAAATGCTCACCACTCGCTGATCAATGTCCAGCAAATTCCCAAACTGTGGTGTCCCCCAGCAAACTTCCTCACTTTATATACTAGGCATGACATCATATGGTATGGAATATGCCTATGGCTTGTTTGGGTCAGCTGTCCTTGCTGTGTCCCCTCCCAGCTCCTTGTGTACTCGCAGCCTCTGCTAGTAGAGCAGTAGGAGAAGCTGAAAAGTCCTTGACTTAGTAAAAGCACTGCTTAGCAACAATTAAAACATGTGTGTTATCAACATTATTCTCATCCTAAATAAATAACAGCACTATACCAGCTACTAGGAAGAAAATAAACTATTCCAGCCAAAACCACAACAGCAGGAAATAGTAGTTTTTTTGTAGTGGGCGCTATCTTTACCCCCGTTACTATTATTTTCTAGTTTAATAAAAGATAATTTCTCAAAACACTTAACATTGTTAGAGAGGTGAATTATCCGGGAAAACAACTGTAATTATTCAGTGATTTCTTGTATTTTTTGGTTAAGTTCTTCAGTCCACTGCAGACTGCAGTTCTGCAATGGACTGCAGTTCTGCAGTCAGAATTGCAGTTTTCCAAAGTGTTGGTTAATTCTACACTCACTTTTAATGAACTATTGACAAAACACTTTGCCACTGTGTCCTTGAACCTGTTAAGGGTAGATTGCCCAGAAAAAAAAAAAAAAAAAAAAAAAAAAAAAAAGATGTTAAAGAGATCAAAGTATTTAGAAGGTCAGAACAGAAAAGAGTCCAAGTCCCACCAGTGGTACATACAAACTCCTATAGAATTGAACAGTTGATATGTGCTCTCTGTATGTCAACTAAGAGGAAAAATACGGGACTTGATCCAGAACCATAGGCATCACTAGGTAATCTATCACTGAACGTTAAAATTCATTGAACCTTTAGGAAAGGTTCCTACTCAGGAAAACAGCGGAGTGGGATCATGCAGCATAAAACTAAGGAAGTTGTGTTTGTCAGCAGTGGTGGAGGAAGAACTTGTCCTTGCATTTGGTTCAGACTTCAGTATTTAATTTAGCTATCAACAGATAAAGAGAAAAAAACAAACATCAAGTGGTAGTCTACTGCTCCAAGGCAAAGCATCAATTTCTCTTTTGTATCTGCATTTCTGTATCCTAAGCAAATGTGTGGGAAGGACACACTTTGGCAAGTGAGTACCTGGAATGGCTTCCCTCAAAACCTCTGCAGGGGTCCACAGAACAATACTGTTTCTCGATGGATGCGGCTGGTACAAGCATGTTTCACGTTACTAGTGTTTCTCCCACAAGCTGAGGAAGTGCTTAGGATATAGTCACCTCTGATACCCACTTTGAGCTCAGCACGCAGAATTGGTTGTGCCCGTCTTTCAGAGAACATAGAATCATAGAATCATAGAATGGCCTAGGCTGGAAGGGACCTTAGAGATCATTTAATCCAACCTCCCTGTCATGGGCAGGGACGCCTCTCAACTAGATCAGGCTACTCAAGGCTCTGTCCAACCTGGCCTTGAACACCTCCAGGGAGGGTGCAGCCACAACATCTCTGGGCAATTTATTCCAAAGTCTTGCCACCCTCGTACTGAAGAATTTCTTCCTAAGATCTAATCTAAATCTATTCTCCTTCAACTTAAACCCATTACCCCTTGTCCTATCAGTAGGTGCTCTTGTAAAAAGTCCCTCCCCAGCCTTCCTGTAGGTTCCCTTCAGGTATTGGAAGGCAGCTATTAGGTCCCCCCGAAGTCTTCTCTTTTCAAGACTGAACATTTGTGAATGTTGTGCTATTTGCTTACTTCAGGGAAGAACTATTTCTCAAGCTCTATTTCTTCTTGCAGTTTGTTTCCAAATGAAATGGTGGAAATCTCTCCTTGGAAAGATCTCCAGGAGAGAAAAGGTTTTAAAATGTGCTCTTCCACCACCCATTTATTGTAAATTTGCCCTAGCTGGGATACTTTCCCTGCATAATGAATGGCAAAGGTGAAAGCTCACCATGAAGCTGCCCTCTAAAGGGCAGCTTTGGTGGCAAACCAGATATGAACATTTAGAATAGAAATAGAGAAATAAAGGAAATAGAGCAAATTGTATAAACAGCAGTTACTCTAATGCAGTCACAGAGGAATGAGACTTGACTTAAACTGTGGTGTTTTTTTTCTGATTACCTTCTTGTACCACAAACAGAAAGTGCAGATAGATGGATGGTGTTCATGCATGTATGGTGGTTAACAGCAAAACTATTATGGTATGAGTGAAGGCAGTCATCAGTTTCTTCTTAGTTAAGACAAAGTATTGCACCTTGTTTACTCCCTTCCTTCTAAAGAGTACCAGTTTGCATAAAAGACTCTGCAAGGGACTTTTCTTTGGAAGCTTGTGGGAACAGATGCAAAACATTATGCAGAATTACTGTGAAAATATAGCAATGGAAAGAATCCACAGACAAAAGAAAACAAATGCTCCACTTCACTTTCAGAGTTGAAAAGAATCATTCTGTGAGACTTAATGTAACCCCCCAAAGAAAACTGGCACTTCAAGTGTGTGTTTATCTTCCACTAAAAGGCTTCTCCTGACAAACAAATGTTATATTGCCAGTGGTGAAGTTGATAACAAGAGGGTTTTATAATTCAGGTTTTGTTTCCCTTTCAGTGATGGCTTCACATTAGAATTGAAGGTAATTGCATAAAACATTTCACAGGATAAACACACTGAGAAAGGCTAACGTGATTTCAAGCTGAAATCAAGACAGCCTCTTTGAGCCTAGTAGAATTAGCAAACTGCTGAGCAAGTCAAGGGGTGTCAGTAAGAAGGCATAGAATTTGCTTAGTCTTCCAAAGCCGATACTTCTTCTTGCTGAAGTCCCTTCAGCAAGAGAAACACTTCCCCGAAGCAGTGAAGGACTGAAGCCCATACATGCCAGAGCACACGGAATAATAGTGGCACTGACCTGAGAAAAGCTATGTTATGTGGCTATTTATACTTCTTAAAAGAATATTTGCATCAAGCATGCCCATAAACAGCAAGTAAATAGAAGTCTACAATTACATGAACAGTTTATCTCAACAAATTGCATTATGGCAGTGTCTAGGAGGTTGAGAGACCTTGTGAGATCACATCTGGAACAATGCACTTATTCAGTACAATTGTTGTCTTCATAAAACAGGAAATGGGAGAAATGAAAAAATTAGTTGTTCTGATTGCTTCTCTGCAGAGGAATTGAAAGAGTCCTGCTTGAGGATAAAGATAGCATTGAGACTTTTGTGTCTACTTAGCTTCTGTTATTCTTGAAACCAGACCCTGCAGATTCTCAGAACAAAATTATTCTTGGAACCCTGAGTCTCAGTAATGGAAAAGCTGGGTCATGATGTAACTGTTACAGCGAATTGGGATACAGGAAATTGGGCTAGTATAAAAACCTTAATTTACTGACAAGTGAATTTCCTTAATTATGAAAATTTCTCATACAGATTTGAAAAGTTAAAAATTTCAGTATTTATACAGAGTAAACAATATGCTATAAATTTCAGTACAGGCAATTAGATTAACTGTAGGGAATGTATGACTTCATGTAAATTCACAAAATGCCCAAGATCAGCTCTGCAGAGGATTTGAAGTGCCATATGCACCCTAGTCTTGTCATTTAGTCTTATAATCGGTATTTGACCTAGGCATGGATGTTTACACCAAACCAGTCAGTTCGAAGATGGACTTTGCCTTAGCTGCTGTGCAGTCTGAAGGATTGTTTGGTTTGCTTAATGAAATAGAGGGGACTTGCATACCAGAGTAATCTAAAAGCATCCTTTACTACACCAGCATGTTTTACCACAGACTTTTTGGGTCAAGATGGATTCTTCTTAAAACCAGACTAATTGTACAAGCCTTAAATGACTAGCTTTATAACCTTTAATTTAAAACATAGAAATTCAAATATTAGCATTTAAGCTTCTTCATAGCTAATGCTAAGAATGAACATTGCTGTCACAGTCAAGAAATTGATAAAAGAGAATCTTTAATTAATTTTAATTTTTGTTTCTCTGAGTTAATCTATTTTAAATTTATCTCCTTTTATGGAAGGTACCAGAAGCAGAAAGCAAGTAATATTAGTAACTTGGATGTAGCTTATAACTGATTTGATTTATATTGATTTTGTTCAAAATCCTCCTATTCCTTTATTTGTGGCATACAGTCAAAGCTATTTGTTTTTCTAATGAATACGACACTCTGAGACTGTAGCAAAATTTGCTTAAACATTTTACTCCTTGTATTTTGTACTTTAGAAGAAAAGGGAAATGTCGCGGTCGGGCGCGCAGAGGTCCGACCACCTCCCAAAGGGAGAAGGGTTGAGGGTAAATTGGGACATCTCCCCACCAGGCTCGCAAGCAGACACGGAGACCGAAAGAGTATCTAATGAGTTTATTACTAAATATATTCAAATAAAACCTTATTTATTCTATGGAAATACTACAATATTAAAGAACACCACACCCACCCATTCACTCCCTCTCTCACCCACTGAGAGATAAGGGCAAATAAGGACTTAATTATGTCAAAATACGACCTGTATGTGTGGATGGTGCGTGTGTGTGTGTGCATGCGTCCTTTCGGCGTTTGGTGATGGTCTCTGTGGAACGGCGACGATGTCCGACCGGCAGACCTGGACTGTTTCCAGTAACGTCAGCAGCTTGTAGCTTTTCGGTGCGATTGGAGTTT
>VZZY01023255.1:47552-66103 GCA_013400335.1 Eurystomus gularis | reverse complement strand
TCTTCTGCAGAGAAATAAGAAATGAGCATTTTTAACTCAATCAATTACTTGTGCTTGCCTGTACAACAAATAACATGTATATCAAAAATTGACCACCGTGTCTGCTTATATTGTTACAAAAGGTTTATATTAAGAAATAAGGAAGACATACAATTTCAAATTAAACATGTAGAACCAGTGATCATGAAAAAGCCAAAACATGTATCAGGAAACTGCAACCATGTGCTACTGTTGTTTGGTCTTAGAAGATCTTACTACAGATACTCTGCATGATTAATCACCTGAAAAAAGAAGAGAATCGTTGCTTTTTTGTTTCATATTAAATCATTAGATAATGAACTGTAGTAAAGTAAGAAAATTTATAGTTGCTGTATGTTCACTTAATAGATGTCTTTGAAGACTTCATTTCTCCAACAACTGCTGCTCAGACGTTATTGTTTACATCATGTAGTAAAAGGAAAGAGGTAAGCTATTCAAGGATTTTACTTAAAATGCGTTAGCTAGATTTGGTTTACAGTCTCCATTTGCTCAAAGAACTACTAATAAAAGTTCTATCTCTCTACTCTCTGTCACAGAGTACACTGAAATTTACCATTTCTCTCAAATGTATTTCACACTGGTCTATTTGTGATCTTTGTATTTGCCTGTTCCCCTAGGACCTATCTATCAACAATGTTGTGTTTGTAAGAAAAACATAAAACATTATCCAAATTCCAGGCATGGAGCAGGTTATGAGAGATTTAAGCATTTCAGAGCACTGATAGAATGGTGCTTGAGATGATTGATTGAAATACTTTGACTAACCTTACATGTAACCTAGGTGTTGCAGAAGACAATGGGATTTTGTTATCAGATCCTTACGGAGCCAAATGCCGACCCTCGTAAGAAAGATGGTGCTTTACATATGATTGGTTCTTTGGCTGAAATTCTCCTAAAAGTAAGCATAACAAATCTGGTGGTTCTTACGGTTCCTTTTTTTCTTCCTCTTTTCCTTTCTTTCACATGCAGTGTCTTAGAATAAATAAGAATAGCTTTTTGAGTTTACAAGTTTTTTAATCGCTGCTAGTTTCTTTTAAAGCACTTGAACTTAATTGTTTTGGTTTTGTTGTCAGCTTTAATATACAAGTTTTATTAGGTCATGTTCAAGTTTAGATTATTGTTTTAAGTTCCTGTAAGTTCTACACTTCTAGTAAAGATTGCTACACTATTTCCTGCACTACACTTAACTACATTCCCTTTTTTGTGGACGGAATGAAAAAAAAATCCATCCAGTGAAAGGCTGTTGATTTAACGAGATCTTTTCTGTGTATAGAAGAGAGTGAAGAGTGTGTATAGAAGAGAGTGAAATCAGCAGCCTTGCTCAATTAGAATGGCAGCAAAAAAGATGCAGGGCATGGACTTGTATTTGGACCACAGGTCTGAGAAGTTTCCCTGACCACTTCTGCTTTTCATACCAGAACAACGTACAGCCAAGCAAAAGATGTCTCTAGGAGTCAAAAAAATGACAGGAAAAAAAGTGTCACTTTTTTTGACTGAAAATTATGGAAGTCCATGTAGGATCCAAATTTAATTACTAATGAGATTTTGTTGTTGTTTAATGGACTTTATTACTAATAAAGGGAGAAGGTAAAAGTCTGAAGGTTTTGTTACACTGTTCACACTTGTATCTGACTTTTTTTATGGGATTGGAAATGCATTTTTATATAAAGTTTTAAACTGATATTTTTCTATTCATATTCTGACAGAAGAAGATATATAAAGATCAGATGGAATATATGTTGCAGAATCATGTGTTCCCTCTCTTCAGCAGTGAGCTGGGTTACATGAGAGCACGGGTAAGAAAGTATAAGATTTACTGTTAAGATACATTGTCTCTTCCAACTGAAGAGTTCAGGAATATTCTTCTATTTCCCCCCCGCCCTAGCAAATGCAGTCCATTTCTGTAATAAACTGTATGCTCATTTCAGTGATTAGTATCAGTCCTTCTGTGATTATAGATAGCTACTGTGTAGTTTTATAATGGCTGCAGAGCTGTGTGCATAGGTTTCCATCTGTGTCTGGTGGTATGGTCTATTTGCGTTCTGCATTTAGACTTTACTGCTCACACAAAAACTGTGGCCAAAGATGAACTTGAGATCATAGTACTGGTCTAGTGATTGTCGCAAAGACAAGCCTCCCACTGGCCAGCCTCCACACTCTCAAACAGTATCTTTTATTCAACAGTAGTTGTACTTCAGAGTTATAATTTGTGTAGGTTATGGGAATACAAATAGTCAGTAATCCCATTTGTAGGTGTTCTAACTGTGAATTTGTTCCATGTTCTTTTCAGGCGTGTTGGGTTCTTCATTATTTTTGTGAAGTCAAATTTAAGAGTGACCAGAATCTCCAGACAGCTTTAGAACTCACAAGACGGTGTCTGATAGATGATAGAGAAATGCCTGTGAAAGTGGAAGCTGCAATAGCACTTCAAGTTTTGATCAGTAATCAAGAGAAAGGTAGCTCTCCCTCCTTTCCTACAGCTACAGCAAGCTTTAATGGAATAGCCATTAATATTGCAATGTTCAGAGAGGCTTGTTCTCTTCTTTCCTGATGTTAATTTCCTTCTTGCCATTGTAATTTGAAATCACTTACTGTAATGTTCCAGTTGGAAAATTTAGTATTTTTTTATAAATAACTATCACAATTTCCTGATACAATAAATCCAGTTTTGCAGCAGCTAATAATAGAAATACAGTGGCACTGTAAGCATATCTGTCTCAGCATATATTTATTCATGCTAATATGTTTTTTTAAATTGTCCTTATTCTGGCAGGCTTTACATTGCTTAATATTCCTGAAGCTGGCATAAAAGCCATAAAGCAAACATAAGTTCTATACCAAGTACTTTGGCTAGTTTGACAAAAATATGTATGTACCCTTTCCCATTCAAATAAAATTTGCATTGATAAGTAATCTTGTATTCCATAAAGACTGTACAAGTCTGATGTTCATGCTTCAGCTGTGATTCTCTTGGTATACGTTTTTATTAATTTTTTTTGGACTGTTAGTATTGCTACAATGATTTATATTACCCATGGTTTTGGCACATAAATGCTGAAGAGCTAAATATTACATATTGACTTTCTTATACTGTAGTTTTGTAAGAACATAAATTCAAATATTTCCACGTGTTTTACAGCTAAAGAATATATTACTCCATTCATTAGACCTGTAATGCAAGCTTTACTTCATATTATAAGAGAGACTGAAAATGATGATCTTACTAATGTGATTCAGAAGATGATCTGTGAATATAGTGAAGAAGTTACCCCAATTGCAGTAGAAATGACACAGCATTTGGTAAGACTTTCTGGTGACTTAATAAGATGTTTAATGTGTGGAAGGCTGGCATTTAAAATTGAGATAGTTGTCCATCAGTCAATAGCTGTTGTTACTCCAGTCTGCTTAAGTGCATTGATAGAAGTATTTTTCTTCTACATTTAGACTGTTTTTTCTCAAAAATAGCTTCATAATTTGAACTAAATGAAAACTTGTAAGAACAATTGTAGAAATGTTTGAGAAATCTTTGTTCGTGTTTTCATTGGATAGTGTTAATAATGAATTTTAGCACCACATTTTAGGTAGTCTCTACAATCTCAGGTTTTCTGTTTTAAAATGGGAAATTAAGAGCAGATTTTTAATTAAATTTGGTGTGAAAATAATGTTATCTTGTATGTAATGTGAAAGTAAAATTGAGTCTGCAGGAGAAATTCAGACCGTATGGCCATATCTGGCAAGTTGTACTAGTGTCAGAAAACTTACTCATAAAAAATGTGTTATTTTGCTTGGAAAGTTATGTATATCTTGTTTTATTTGTGAATGGATAAAGGATGACAACTCAAATGGTTTAACATTCAATTTTTATCAGTCTTGAAAACAAACTCTGAAGTGGAACCGTCAACTTCTAATATTAATACACACTTTCTTAGCAGAAGTCCTCCTTTAAATTGTGTAGAATACCAGACTTGCACAATTCTTCATCTCCAAGCATGTCCTCAGTAAATGACATATTTATGGGTTTTTTTGGTGTCACATGCAGGCAATGACATTTAATCAGGTGATCCAGACTGGACCAGATGAAGAGGGCAGTGATGACAAAGCAGTGACAGCCATGGGAATCTTGAATACTATTGATACACTTCTCAGCGTAGTTGAAGATCACAAGGAAGTAAGTAAAAATTATTTTAAAGCTAATATGTATTGTCTAAGACACTGAAAGTCTTTAGTAGTTCCAGTGTTCCTGACATTCTTATCTGAAGGACTGTCCTTTCAGGAAAAAATACTTTAAACCAGAACAGTCAAGTACTTACCATGCAGCAAAGTTGTAACAGTGAGTCACATTTCTAACACAACGTGTGTGGGAATAGAGCATAAGCATTACCACAGTATTCCCCATAAGAATCCAGGTTCTGTTCAAGTAGGTGAAAGCCACTTGTCTCTAACAGGTGGAACTCTGTCAACTCAGCTCGAAAAACCCATTTGATTTCATGAGGTCTGCCCTTCAAAGGAAATACATAAAACTTCAGTTAGCTTTGGACATTGACTCTGCTACTTAGTTTGCTCTCTGCAACATAATCTGTGTCTGTAAATACAGCTGTTGTGGCTGCTCTAAGTGACAGGGGTTTTCACCTGCCTAATCGGCACTGTAGAGTGTGATAAAAACTTTGGTTATTTGGTTTTGTTGTAGTGAGTGGACTAACTTCTGTCCAGAGTACAGCTTGTGCAAAAGATGCTATTGCTGATTAAAATCCTTCTTGACAAAATCAGCTACTGTGGTTTTTTGGTAAATACATTATAGTTGTTTAGTGACTAAACAGTTCAGTAGTAAATTGTACTCTTGGGTCTCCAAAGACTTTACTAAGGAAGCAGCATCATACATGTTCTGAATGCCTAGGGGCAGAATCCAGTGCTGCCATGCCATCAACCAAGGACCAGATCGGCTCATTTACTTGTCGCTAAAGCTGCTCAGCAAGCTTTTCATGAACTTGTTTTTGGCAGCAAATTCTTGCTAAATGGAAAGTTTGTATAATGCTGTTAGTCCCGAGGAACTCAATTGTAAAATGTTGAGACATTTTATGTTTATGTTAATTAATATAAATATAATGTTGAGAGATGTCACACGGCATGACCAGTGTTCCAAGAGATAAGGTATTCAGCTAGTTAAATCAAATCCTGTTCTGCATAGCTAAGACCAGAAACTCAACCCTTACTTGTCCTGGTGTAAGGTAAGTGGTCTACACAGGTTAATGACTGTTGTTAGCTGTTCCGTGGATTCATAGATGCTAGTTGTGTCTGAATCTGTAGACCAAAATTTTAGGCTGATTGTCCACATACCATATGAACATCAGAAGCTAGGTTTGGGAGGTGGTTTGGTGTCTGTTTGGCCTTGTTTTTAGAAGTTTCGCTTCTCTGGAATAGCAAATACTTCCTGCAACTTCCATTGCTTACCCTTTTGATACATACACTTACTGTGTTTTAATGGGAGTGAACTGTTGCATGGGGTTACTGTCAGGCTTTCTTTTTAAAGGATACCCTATGACAAAATTCTTCCAATATTCAAAGTATGTTCCAAAACCACCTCATATTAAAAGCTGTCTTAACAAATTCTTAGCTGAAGAGTGCTGCTCTTATACGTTTACTGCTCTAAAGTGTGAGAAATTTTGAATTGTTTTTAGAAGACTATGTTGTTTAAATAGAAAATAATTTTATTTTTAAATGTTTCTACTTTCAACTCCAAAGTATTGAAAACACTCATCTCTTCTTTTTTTTTTCTTCAGATTACCCAGCAGCTGGAAGGAATCTGTTTGCAAGTGATCGGAACAGTTTTGCAGCAGCATGTACTAGGTATTGCTACTTATGGTGGCTTATTTTTTTAAGTGTATGGGATTGGCATTAAATTTACCCATATTGTGTTTGTTTTAGAGTTCTATGAGGAGATCTTTTCCTTGGCTCATAGTCTGACCTGTCAACAAGTCTCTGCACAAATGTGGCAGCTTCTTCCTCTTGTTTTTGAAGTCTTTCAGCAGGATGGCTTTGATTATTTTACTGGTAAGTAATACAAATAAATCAGAAAGCTACATAGTTTCACATGTTTGATTTGAACCATACAATGAATTGCATCTTGATTGAAATGTTAGGAGAACACTGAATTGAGGTTACGCTTGAAGCGTTTTTATTCTGCTATTGCTGCAGCCAGACTTGTTTTGCTAAGGCACCTATGACTAGATGCACACTTACTCTAAACATTAAGCAAGAACTGTAATTAACTTATTAATATATATATTTCAACCTCAGCTAATAAAACGGGCAAAAAATATCTAACTGATCATTCTTCTTTTAATACAGACATGATGCCTCTCTTGCACAATTATGTTACTGTTGATACAGATACACTTCTGTCAGACACAAAATACCTTGAAATGATCTACAGTATGTGCAAGAAGGTAAGTAAATTCCTTCGTGATAACTAAACCAGTAGTCTCTGAAGTAATACGCTGCTAAACTGGGTACTTTTTTCCACAACAGCAGACTGTGAAACTGAAGAATTTTGACATCTACTGTTACAGCATTATGCTATTTAGCATCCTCTGTGATTCCATAAATTAAGTTATTGCAGAGAAATTTAAAGAGGTTGTATTAAATTTGAGATACCTGCTTCTGTTAAAAGGGAAAAACAAATCATACACAACAAAACCACATTGAACAACCCAGGTTTTTGTGCACTAAAGTGCTGGGGCCTGAGTTGTGGGCCCCAAGTTGGAGCTGACCTGTGAATGAGTCACAACCTAGCAGAATGTTTTGTTTTTCCTATTGGCTTCATGCTCCAGAGGCAGAACCTGGCCCACCTGTGTCTCAGGGGCTTTGCCCTCACCCAGGTGGTCATAGTTGGGGTGGTGGGCGAGGCCAGGGCTATATTAACCAGGAGCCAATTAGTTGGAGGACCTTCCTTTTGGGTGTGGCTTTTGTTGGAGCTGGTTGCATCTTGCTGAGCTCTCTCAGTGGTGTCCTTCACTATGAAGGGCCACTGAGGGAGCCATCATTGTCCGTTGTGTCCAGTAGACGATGCTGGCACCACAGGAACCTCTGGCAGGACTGTCTGAAGGAAGACTTCTGAGGGGATGTTGCTGAGTTCAGCGTTGGCCTGTGTGGTCATGGAACTGATGGCAGCATAAAGTGATGATGGCTGAACCAGCACAACAGCGCACACGCGTTTTAAGTAAAACACTTTGGGCATACGGGTGTGCAGAACACGTGTATTGCAAAAGGTAGATGGCTGCTTTTATCTGAGATTTGTAGCCTCACAATGGCTAGAATACAACATACTGTATGTATGCTAAAGGTCTTAAATATATTGGCTAAAACACGTGGAGTAGGGGTGGAAAGTAGAGGGATAGGAACAGGAAGTTATTTATTAAGCAGTTCTGACTCAGTCCAGTTGCTCTTGGGCCGTGTTTCTGTATTTTATGTAAACTTCTCAGCTCTTGTGTAATAAAGGTGGCTGCCAACTGGGATTTCTTTATCCAATCAGTATGTAGAATACAAAGCTTTCCAGAATGTTAGCCCTATGTGAGGAAACAAATACTTCTTTATAAGACAGTGTTAATATTTTATAGTTTCCAATGGTAATTTGTGGGAATTTCAGTTTTCCACTTCAGGATATCACGTGTTCTGTCTGTGTAAGAACTGTGGTGAACTGTCAGCTGCCCTGCCCATGGTATTTCCTGAGTAATTCTTTCGAAGATGTTTAAATATTACAGTAAATAACTCTTACCAGCCTTTATTTGAAAACAAGTTGCAACCAGGCTGATTGTAAATACTTGAACATATTATATATATATAAAAAATAAAATTACCCTTTTATAACCTTTTAGTGATTAGTGTTTTATTAGCTGAGCACAGTGAATCTTTAACACAAGTTTTATGTATTGCATAGTCTCCCACTGGATATTCCAAATTTCTAAACAAAATTTTTACAAAATTCAGTACATGAATGCGTAAGAAAAATTTCTGGTTTGTGTATGGAAATAAACCTTTGCAAAATGGCAGCTGATACTTCTGTGGTTACTGTTGTAAGCCCCGTGCCCATAGCGTTATTGAATATTCGTACACGTAGATTAGTTTTACCCGCATTCAGCAGCGTTTCAGTCTCCAGTTGTGGTACTGAGCCGTTGCTGTCGATGTGGCTGCTTTACTGATGGATATATACGCTACCATTGTAATAGAGCGGATACATTTATATCAGCTTTTCAAAGCAAAGCAGTATAAGCAGTATATAGAAAATACTTTTGTATTTGTTGTTACTTTTTGCAGGTCCTTACAGGAGTTGCTGGAGAAGATGCAGAATGTCATGCAGCAAAGCTGTTAGAAGTAATAATTCTTCAGTGTAAAGGGCGTGGCATTGATCAGGTTGGTAACAACTTTGACTGCTGTAACTAATAGTTTAAAAGATTTTACTCTTAAGTACTAATTATGTATTAACATGAGTTGCATTCCAAGAAGTTTGTGTAGTGTGACTAATAATCCTCTACCTCAGTGTTACTCAGTTACCTGCATTGCAGAGATAGTTATTGCACATTTTGTCTCCAGAATTTAAGACGCTGCAAAATTCAAGCATTCTTGTGAGCCTGGAAGAGTACTGTTTAGGAGCATCTTGGTTCTGAAAGTCACTTAATGATTTTTGAAGTTAATTCTGGTGAATATTTCATGAAAATTGCTCAGTCTGTAAAATTAATAGCCTTGAAATAAATAAGAATGGAAATGAAGTTCCTAGAATCCAAATCAATTTCATAGAGGAAAGTTGAAATTTGAGAGGTGAATTTGTGTGCTTCTGCTGTGTACATGACAAGCAGTGTAAAACAGCTGTTTAAACATTTTTGCATGCTTTTTAATGCATGTGGAAGCTTTTAAAATTTATTTGAAAGAAAATATTATGTAGCAGTTTTTGTGTGTGGCATCTCTGAAGAGACTACTCCTTTGAACAGCTGTTTTCTTGGAATGTTAGTAATATCTGTTCGCTTTGTGGATATTAAAAAAGACTAAGTTGATTTTTCTGGACTTCTAGTATACGCATTTCCTCTATTTTTTAAAACTAAAGATTATAGAACCAGGAATTACATCTACTATGCATGATGCCACAAATCCCATGAGCATGGAGTAAATTAAGTATTTTCACCTTTTTTTTTCATCTTTGTATATCACTTCTGCTGGCAACTAAAAAACAGTGTGAAATACAGAACTAAAAAAAATTTTTTTGGATCACTAAATTTGTAATGGTTCTCACTCTTCAGTGCATACCTTTATTTGTGGAAGCTGCATTAGAGAGATTGACCAGAGAAGTGAAAACAAGTGAACTGCGAACAATGTGCCTCCAGGTTGCCATAGCTGCTTTGTATTACAATCCTCATTTACTATTAAATACATTGGAAAATCTTCGTTTTCCCAATAATGTGGAGCCTGTCACTAATCACTTCATAACACAGTGGCTTAATGATGTGGACTGTTTCTTGGGGTAAGTTTTTTTCTAACTTTGAAGATTATTCCCTGGGATACACCTCTATTACCTGCTTGTAAATAATAACAAAACTTGCAACTTTTTTACTATTTTGTTTTATAGACTTCATGATAGAAAGATGTGTGTGCTTGGCTTGTGTGCTCTTATTGATCTGGAGCAAATACCACAGGTTTTAAATCAAGTTGCTGGCCAGATCCTGCCAGCTTTTATCCTTTTATTTAATGGATTGAAAAGAGCATATGCCTGTCACGCAGAGCATGAAAATGACAGTGATGATGATGATGAAGCAGAAGAAGATGAGGAAACAGGTATGGAACTTGAAAGGTTGTTACTTTATATTTTTCATTTTTTTTTCTGATGGAGATGCTGAGTTCCTTTGTGGAATTCTTCAGAGTTCTCTAATTTAAAAAATCAAAAGCTGCAGTAGAACACTGGACATCTTTTAATGACTTTCAAGTATATGTGACTAACTTTCCAGTACCTCTTAAAAGCTAACTTCCTAGGCTGTCTCTTCAAAGTCACATGAAGCTTTTGTGTGTGGGTGCTATTATTCCTGAAAGGAATTATTACTGGGGCACAGTTTGCATTTGAGTGAGGGGTAATAGTCAGGAGTTTCCAGAAATCATCTATATTCTATGCTACAGTTTGGACTTTGTTGCAAACTGTCCCATGAGCTGCTGGTGTTTTAGCTGTGTATTGAAAATGACAGTTATTGTGGCTTTTTTTTTCCTGGACTAATGTTAATTTGTCAGCATTCATAGACTTCAGATTCGTTCAGTCATTTCACAGACTTTCACATCTTTTTCCATCTTCTTTACATGAAGTTCAGAATTGCTTACAACTTCCCTATACTTCTTTCTTCACCTTTCCCTGTACTCTGCTTAAGCTTTTAGTTCTTGTTTCCTGTTTTTTATCTTTCCATCATCAGTCTGGTGTCTTTGTGAGTGATTGTTTGGAACAGTTTTCACATTCAAAAGAAAATCTGTTGGTTTTCATCTATCTACTTAAATCCCAGTTTCTTTTTGGTCTATGCTATTGGATTCTGGACTTTCCAGATCATTCATACTGTTACATTTTATATTTCTCAAGCTTTCTTCTCAACAGCCATTTTGAACGTGCATTGAAAAGTTTTCATCAAATGACTTCAAACTTTCTTTGGAGCAAAAATATTGCTTTGCTTTAAGTTTTATCAATTGCTGTTCCAAACTATCTGTATATACATTTCTATGTTTATTTTTATGACAATAAAATAATCCTTTCTCACTTAGTGTGAGGAAAGTGTCTAGGCGTGAGGGAGAGGACCACTGCACTAGGAGAGGTGTGAAGTGAGGTTCCCCCTCTCTAGTCTGCACTGTTCTGTTACCAGTTCTGTTGCCTGTTTCTCATAATCACCCATCTGCCTAAAGACTTGTTCTTAGTGTTCTTGAGGTAAACTTTTTTGTGTGTGATATTTAACTCAGAGGAATTGGGGAGTGATGAAGATGACATTGATGAAGATGGTCAAGAGTATCTAGAAATTCTAGCAAAACAGGCAGGTGAAGATGGAGATGATGAAGACTGGGAGGAAGATGATGCTGAAGAGACTGCTTTGGAAGGCTATTCTACAATTATTGATGATGAAGACAACCCTATTGATGAATATCAGATATTTAAAACAATTTTTCAGAGTAAGTAACTTTTATTTCCTTTCCTGGCCAGCAAGTTATATTTTAATTTAAATTTTAGTGTAAACTAGAACCTCTTGGAAGCTTCCAGACAGGCTTTCCAATATGTGCTTTGAGCAAGCTGGTTCTTTGGGAAGGGGAAGCCATCATTAAACTTTCAGGGCAGGGGGAGACGCTTGAATGGATTCATGGTGGGAGGGAGGAGGTCAGAGGTTGTATGTTTTTAAATGTCTTGAATTATGTAACCCTAACAGAATATTATTCTGGTGAAAATGGTAGTGAGTTAGTAAGCTTTGAGTTACAAAGGTAACATTTTAAATGAACGCTTTTCTTCTGCTTATGTTTTGTTTTTTTTAACTCTTGCAGCAATTCAGAATCGTAACCCTGTGTGGTACCAAGCTTTGACACAGGGTCTTAATGAAGAACAAAGAAAACAATTGCAAGACATAGCAACTCTGGCAGATCAGAGGCGGGCAGCACATGGTATTTTTCCCCTTTTTTACCATTAATTGCTGCTTTTGCTGGTTGAATGCTGTTGATGTGCTCAAGAAGCATAATACTGAAAATGCCTATAATTCAAGCCCAATAATGTCTTCATCAAAGCAGGGCTGGTTTACACTCCAGTGATGTTTGAAAGCTCTTAAGATTGTAAGGTCAGAAAGCGACCTGAGAGCAAAATTTTGAGATCACTCTCTAAAGTCAAGGCTGAATTCTGAGTGATCAGTCCAGTCTCATATCATGCATCTTACTGAGAAATTACTACAAGATGTTTCAAAATAGAAGTTCAGAAACCTTTCAATAGAAAATTGGTAGTAAGAATGCACTGTGTTTGTCAGAAAACATCCTCAATTACCTTACCAAGTTTCTAAGCATCCAGGATGATCCACTTTCTAATGGTTATCAAATGCAGTTCCACTGTCACCCTTGTCAATCGGTAGACATCCATTGTACTGATGAGATACTACTTGTGCATTTAATGAAAAAGAATGTTCTTTTTTTTTTTTTTTAGTTGCATGTTCATAGAGCAAGTTAAGTTCAGATTGTGAAGTTTAACTTGGCAACTAGATCCTAGGAAGTTCTTGTGTTCTATCAAAGCATTCTGGTACTCCATTTGGGCTACCTACCACACATGGGGACATCCTGCTAGAAGGATTTGGAATGTAATTATGTCTCCTTAGTGTGGCTAAGAATTTCTATAAGCTAAGAGATTTGTCTTCTGTGCACTCTGGAGCCAGGAGGGAACAAAGCATGTTCCCCAGGTCATGTTCTTCCCCCATGCTTCATCAGCCATGGCAACATTTTTCTGGCCTATTTCCAAAGAAACAGAGACAAAAATGCAGATCCTGTAGGTAATAAGAGCTGTCCTATATTGCCAGGATGAGATTGCAACTATTTTGATGTAGGAGAAAGCTCTTAGACTGGAAACAAACCATTAATAAGTATTATCTTGAGCTGGAAGTAATATAAACCTTCTTCTGCATTATCTAAATTGTAGTAAAGGTAGATAGAAATACGTATTTATATAGAAATGTGTAGATAGAAATGTATAAATGGAAATACACATTTCTATCTCTTCTTTGCCAACCGAATTTTCAGTTGTTTATGTATTACAACTTGTAAAAACCAGTCATACAGTGATCTTTGAAGGATGGAATATAAAGCCAGTAAAATCAGGCAGCTTAACTATCACTGATAGTGATGGATATAAGGATGTCAGATGCATAAATTTATCTGTTTAGGTATGGGGGGAAAACCTCATGTATACTAAAAAGTAAGTTTCTGGTGTTTCAGGGGCTATTTCTGCTCATGTTGTTGAATTGAGATAGGAACACTGAAAATCTGGCTATTACCTGTGTACTGCTTTTTTGTACACGTACTGTTCATGATTTGACTGAAAAGCTGGTTAATCAGAAAGCACTGGGTGCCTGTTAGCAATTTAGAAGTCCAGCATTCATTCAAGTCCTGTTTCTGAAATGTGAAAATTACATACTCATGTCCAAAAGCTAAAGTGTGGGCTTTAAAAAAACATAAATCCAGTTAAGCATAGCTATAACAATATTGAGACACGAAACTAAATAATCAGTCTGTCTGTGGTTTGGGGCCTGGCACATTTCCACTTCGTGGGTGCCTATTATTTCCTCGGGTAACCCCAGGTTAAACCTCTGTCTCGGAGAGACTCAAAATGGTCAGCTGCAAAATCTTAATCTGTCTTCCCCCCTACACAAGCACTAAAATATCTTCCTTCTTTTTATTGTTTTGTTTTAGAATCCAAAATGATTGAAAAGCATGGAGGATACAAATTCAATGCTCCAGTTGTGCCAACTTCATTTAATTTTGGAGGCCCTGCCCCAGGAATGAATTGAATTATCACTTTTCCTGCTACTGTGTGATTGTAGTGAAGAGCTTGTGTTCCTCCCAATAGTGGTTCCAGAACTGGTTCATGTTATCTACAACTCACTCTAAACTAATTGATAAATAGATTGGACAAAAGCCCCAGAACTGGGACCTGATCATGCAACCTGATACTGGAAAGCATACCAGAGGTTTTTTTGAAGATAGGAAGAATCTGGATTTAAAGCTTCAAATGACACACTTTGGAAATCGGAAATCAAGAGGGGATGTCATGAAGGCAGCTTTTCTTTTTCTGAGGAAAAAAAAAATAGGCATGGGCTGCAGGACTATATAAAATGTCTCATTTACAGTACAAGCTAGAAGGCAGACTTAATTTTTACACCTGTGGCGGTATGAGTATTTGCCCAATTTATTTCCCTTTTCTCCCTTCCTATTGGGTGTCTATTCTTTTAATGTAAATAAGATAAGGTAATCAGCCTTACTTAATCTTCATCATTTCCATTTATTAAGATTGTTCATATGTAGAATATTGGACACTTAATGTAGCACTACATAACTGATAAATCTGTAAATGAATTAGCACTTTCATATTGAAACAAGCCTGCTAGCCTATGTACAAAAATAGCAAAATGTTTGCTGTTTATAAAAAAAAAAAAATAAGGGATGTATTGGGGGAAAATAATTTGAAGTTATTAATTTAAAATGAACTAGCAGTTTTGTACCTGGTGACTTTGTGGTGCAGTCACCTCTGGTTGTGACTTGAATTCGGTTATGTAAAAAGGGGTTAGTGATATTTCATTGCTGCTAAAAAAAAAATAGCAACACCCTCCGTGTCCTTTGTTTTTCTTAAAGATCTCACTGTACAAGGTGAAATTTGGATACAAATGTGTACTGTAAGCACTGAGGAAAAAGTCTTCTTCTCTAAAGCAGGTAAAGAAGATGTGAAGTTCTGCTTTTAAGAGTCTATTGAAGGATGTGGATGAAACTTCTGTATATGCAATCTATTAAAAAGACAACAATTGGATTTGGCTAATCTGGGCTATGACCTATGAATGCAATTGCTTCCCCCAACTTTGCAAAATCCTCTTTTTCCAGCGCATGGTAGTGCAGGTGCACTACTCCTGCATTTCATTCCCCCTCTTTCTGCACTCCCAGCATTAGTACGTGCTGTTGTCTGCCTGATCCAGACGGTGTATTTGAAGTTTTGCCAATCTTACCATTTTTGAAGCCACAATTTTCTTCCTTCAAAGTTGCTATAGTAACTAGTATTTTAGCTGGAGAGGCAAAATACAGTTCCCTCTGGGACCACTATCAAAACCACTGTTTGAAGAAGCCAGCAGGGAGATGCTGTGAATGGGTTGGCTTAAATGCCCCCTTTTTGTTTTCTAAAAGCAAAAATCCATAGGTTTTTGATCTTGCCTTGAGATCATTGGTGTCAGGTCTTTTAAATCAAATGTTTGTGGTTTTTTTTTTTTTTCTTTTGGCTGTTTTTATATAAAAATGTCACCTGCTGTTACAATTGATATTAAACAAGCTACCTTAATTTAATGTAAGCCTCCAAAATTTAAATACAGGTTAAAAATAAACTGAGTTTATATCTGTAAAAATGAAATGCACATATATATATTATGATACTCAAAATGCAGTCTTCAGAAAATTGGTTTGTGTGGTGTGGTTTTTTGCATCAGCAGAGTAGCAGGAATTTGTGGTTTGGGGTTTCTACGACAAGCTGACCAGCACCATGCTCTGCCTTCCATTTACTGCACAACTGCTACCCCTTCTCTGGGCAGTGTAATGGGTTTTTCCAGTCTCTCCTCTCTGGTCTGCCTTCAGCAAATACATTTACCTGCACAACAGAGTGCTGATGTGAGACACAGCCATGACTGTAATGCCACATTGCCCTAGCCGAATACCAAAGGGATACTTTAAAAGCAAATTGTGGACTTAAAAGGATGGATATTGCTCCTGATGTGAAAAAGCCTAAAAAATTAAGCGTTGAATCAGAGTATCCATTATAGTAGTGGTATGAGAACCACGGTAGTACTTTGGAATCTTTAGCTGACTGGCCAAGTACATGTAGCTGGTTTGGGTTTGGTTTTTTTTTTTTTCTTTGTAAATCTGTAACTCGAGCACATACAGATGTACTGTGGCCTCAAGATAATCTCTAAACAAGGTTTTATTTTTGTAGAAAAAGGTGACAGATGTAATTACAGCATGCCTTTTCCTGTGCATTCCTTGACCTTGAAAAATGCCCAGTTTGACATAAATACTTTCTGAACATCTGCTTGTTGGGTATCTGCTCATCTTGATATGCATCCCAAAAACTGTGAGAACCTTTTAGGACAGATGAGACACTTTTGCCTCATGGCAGAAGACAGGACAGAACAGCAGTGAGAAGGCTCTATATACAAAGCAGATGAAAAAAAATGAGGGGAAAATCACCAGTTTAGTGCCATTGTCATTGGTGGAGCAGTTACATTTTTCAAGTCACAAGTCAAGGGAAGAATTTTATCTTGGTGTGAGGAATACAGTCTTACTTCAAGGGTGCTTTTATGTGTTGCTAGACTCGTTAGCAAGGAGCATCTTTTTTAAGAATGGAACTAGAACTTTGCTTTCCTTTGCTCCAAGAAATGTATTTATATAAATTGCAAAACAATTTTGCATTGTTGTTGGTGGTGATAGTGCATTTTGTGATGCAATATATCAATTTCAGTGATACACCTATGTCAAATTAAAATAAATCTTCCTCCTAGAAGTTGTACTTATCCATTCCATTTGCAAGGATAATGCAACCCTAAAGGAAGAGCTGGGAAATTTAAAGCCTCTGTTTTTTCTATTATGGAAGATCTCCTTGGATTAATAAACATCTAAAGCAAATCCTTATCTTCACTTATTTCAGTGTGGTTGTTTTTGAATATAGCTGTATTCTTACAGTACTTGGGAGTCCTGTTCTAGTTTTATAGCTCTAAGGTTTGTATTTTCCTCTAAAGTGTTTCTTCCAGCAGAAATGTTAGGCACAACCGCAGTTCTCTTAACTGTGTGAAATACAAAAGGCTTATGTCATATCCTATTTGTACATACTGGGTAAATTTTAATACCCTTTTTTCCTAAGTCACTGTCTTAAAAGAATTATTAATAGGTGTAAGGGTTAGTGCAGCAAAGCTCCATTCAAATCTCTTGTAGCCTAGGATTACTATTCCAAGATTCAAGAAGTCTGCAGTGGATTAATTACAGAATACCTGATAATAAACATGCAGATGTTTTTAATTGTGCCTAGTATTTGATCACAGACAGGTTTTATGGGTTGAGTTGTATTTTTATTAAGGTAATTTCTTCTTCTTGCAACTATCACTTCTCAACAGGCAGAAATGTCACAAAGCTTCTCAGTGCATTTTATCTTTGCACGTTTCTGTGAAACTCAGTTCCTTATGTACGTACTTCTGCTGACCGTTTTTACTTCCTGGCAGGAATCTGTCCCCCTGTAATTCCCTTGAGCTGCTGCTCAGAAACAAGCACTTTGTACTGACGTGGTCCGTGCTGCAGGCACTCAGCCCTGCTGATGCTCTCTCGGTGTAGTCAACACCAAGACACACAGCTGCGGCCTTCTCTGGGGTTTCAGCAATGGGACTGAGGGTGCTGCTGGCTCCTGGGGAGAAGGACGTGGTTCCAAAGTCAGTATCGTGATAGACCCTGTAGCATTGTCTATATATGGGTTTTCATTTACAGAGCTGGCCCAGTTCAGGTCCAAACTGTATGCTGGTTATGACTTTACCAGTCTTCCAGGACCTGAGCTACTAATCAAGTTTTTATCTTTGCTACATGATCAGCAATGGATGAACACTGCTTCTGGAAATCTATGCAAAAGCAGGCATTTTGCTTATTTTAATAATTGTAGCAGGGAAGAGCACTACAGTTCCCTGAATGCAGTAGTAAAAACAAAAAAAGAGAAAATTATCAAAATTTTGATAAAAGCTTGGATAGTGCAAGGCTCTCCATATTATGGTCTTACAGGCTACAAAAGCAACAGTCAAGTTCCTTAAGCTGGGTTTTTCTCTTCCCTGTGCTCTGTGGGACCTTCCACATACCTAGAACCAGGAATTTGTCTGGTGTTGTGCCGCTGATTATAAATTATTTTGCAATCACTATATAGCTTTACTTAAATGGCATCACTGGTTTGCCTATTTCTGCTTTTTAGAACCAAGTATTCTTAGATGTCAATGCTGGAAACAAAAAGCACTTCACAGTGGGAAATCCTGACTTGTAGGATTTGACTGATAATGTTAACAACTCTCAGCTATTTCACCATTACTGTACCTCAAATCAAATTGATGACTCTTAATTTGTATTTTCCATGAAAGTTTCCGATTAATAAACAGGAAGGAAAACTTTTTTAAGATGGGAAAACTGCTTTATGTATTAGGCTTGTTTGAGGATAAGCTACTTTTGGTAGTTCTAAATTCTTGCAGTCATACAAACAAGTGATCTGGAGTTCCAGGCAAAAAAAAAAACTTAAATGCTTTTACATTTGTCGAGCTCAGAAAGGTCAAGTGAGACCTATAGAGCCGGGCAAATGCTCCTGTCACTGGTGACAGCTCACGTTAATTGCACAGTTGGGTTCTTCTTGAAAAATCATCTACTCAAGTAATACCCTTTAATTAGCTGTGTTGCTGTTGGACTACTACACGTCTCTATAGCTCAAAAATCACATAAGGATAAGTATTTCCAAGCACAGCTTTAATAACGTAAGAGTCCTTATCCGCAAGAGCTGGGCTGAAAGCGCAGCAGAAGATAACGCGCCCGGAAGCTGAGAAGGGCAGGGTGCTCGCTTCCCCGAGCAGCTCCTCCGCAAGGGCACGGCGCCCCAGCACCCTCACAGCGGCCTCGCTCCGGCACCAAGGGACGGAGCCCCGCGTACCACGGGTCCGCCCTCCTCCGGGGGAACGGCGGCACCCCGGGCCCAGCAGGGCGCGCTGAGGCTGCCAGCG
>VZZY01023255.1:28747-46652 GCA_013400335.1 Eurystomus gularis | reverse complement strand
CGGGGGATCCCGGCGCGCTGCTCCCGGCCCGGGGCGCCCGGCGCTCGCTGCTGGCCTCGCCGGGCACAGATCTGGGGGTTAAGTAGTGATGTTCCCCCACCATCTTTTTTTTAATAACGTGATATTTCTGTTTTAACGGAGGACAAGCTTGCAAAGCGCCATCAGAACAATTGCCTTCAGAGCTCTCTCGGCCTAACGTGCGGCTTCATAGGCGTGCGTTTGGGAAGGAATAACTCGTGTTCTCGCACGAAGCTGCTTATTTTAACGTTCTTGTAGTGTGGGGCCATGAGCGCGGCCGTCACCCTGCTAACGCAGGAGAAGGTCCTTGTGCGGAGCTTGGGAAAAAAATGTATTTAGTTCATCTCTTCCAACTTGCCAGAATACCGTGCAAAATCATTTTGAGTGTTTTACAGCCTGCTCTGGTCGTATCCTTCAGCTTTTCTTGTCTAGAACTTTTAATAGAACAGGATAATGGGAAGCTACTCTGGAAAAATTGCCTTCAGTAATGCAAAACTTCTTTTTTTTCCTGATAAAATCTTACTTGCGGTGCTTGTTTTTCAAGAAAAAATGATCCGACTTTCATGCAAGTTAAATTTTCTGTTGAAAGAAACCTACTGTCGAGCAGCCTCTGTTATGCATAAAATCTCGTAAGGGTTTGTTGTGAACTACCAAAGAATTACATTTGACTTTATATACAGAGTGATACCAGTACTTTTATGGAATGTTATTCCTGTTTCCAGTGGTACAAAAACATCAACCTTGGAGTCTTTCAAAGAAAATGTTTTCTCTTGTCAAACAGTTTTCTCAAGATCCTGCTTCCAGTGTTGTAAATCTGTTATGCCTTACAGGACTGCTCTGGGTGAACCTGCTTTAGCAGGAGGGTGGGACTAGGTGATCTCCAGAGGTCCCTTCCAATGACTACCATTCTGTGACTGTATACCAGATGTTTCTGTCATAGCTTCAAGGTGATCGTACCTGAAAAATTAAATTTGCTTGTCCTTAAAAAGTAGCTTTTTAAAGAGAAGCAGTATGTGCGTAGTATGTCTTAGCGTCTTGTGTAAATGTACTCGCTATACAGCTTTAGAATGGCAGAGTGCAACATAACGGTGGGTTTTTGTATTTCATGCTTTATACAGCTTGAAAGCTCAAGGCTTTATGTCAGAAGGTATTCATTTGAATCACTGCAGAAAATGAAACTTGGCAATACGTAGTCAAATAATACATCATTGTTTTGATAATAGATCACAACTTAAATGAGATGTAAAAATAAACATTTTAAACTCTTGAGAAATGTATTTCAAATTGATTGCATAATTTATATAAACTAATCTCATTATTCTAATGAAATAATGTTTCATTTTTAGTATCCTATCTGAGGAAATAGTTTTATATTAGAGGCTCAAATGAAGTAAATGCTTAAGCAAGTGTAAAAATTTCTTTACTTAGAAAGTCACACTGGCTCCACTCTGCCTTCTTGCCTGTGTAGCATTTGATGTTTAAACATCAAAATACTTCTGTCACGAGCTGGCAATCCCTCTCTTCAGAGGAGGCAGGCGCAGTGATAATAAAGTGATAAGTATTCCCTGGTAATGGATGCCAAAATCAGACTAGATTTGTTTTTTGCCTCTAGAATGTCTGAAATTATGTACTGCTTCAGCTCAGCAGCTGTCTGCTGGCCCACGTTTTGCTGTCCTGTGCTATCCGGGCAGAGGGAATTGTTAGGAGTTGAGCAGTAACCAGGTCTAAGCAGCAAGCTGCTGCGGCCGTGCCCGCTCACAGCTGCCCTCGGGTGTGCGAGCTGCCCGCACACCTACGGCTCTGCTGCGTCTGCAGAGGGATTAGGCTGAGGGGTTTGCTCCTTAAGTTTGGTGATGGTAATGGTCTCTCCCTGGACACCATCTGCTCTGGGCATTCCTTAAAACACTGTGTGTGTGTGTATTCTTGCAAACTTATGCATTGGCTTTAATGTATGGGTTTTCTTTTAAAATAAAACTAAAAAGATGCTGGTTTTGAAGTGGGTTGCTTCTCTTACAGTGTAATTTGTCTTCATTTATAGTATGGGATGTTGATCTTTCCTTGCTATTGCATGTCAGTCAAGAGTTTTGGGTGAAAACATTCTCAGCATAGGTGGAGCCTTTGAGAAACAGTGTTATTAAATTCTGAGGAGTCTTAGTTGGCACATGTGAAGCTGTTTATTTTCCTGAGTGTGGGGCTGAGCTGAATTTGGATGTGTTTCCACACAAAAGCGAACAGCACATTCCTGATAATCAGGGCAATTATTCCAGTTTCAAGTCTTGTAATGGACAGCGTGCAAATATGAGGAAGATCTAACTTGTCTCAGTGTTCTTGTAGTCCAGTTCCTTTACTCTTTTCCTGTCTGCCTTTTGACTTGTACCGTCATCCTTGATCATCCCCATGATTGGTGCTTCCCATGCTCTTTTGTAGCTCCTGCTGCCTCTGACGTGTATGCCTCTGACATACCATAGCATACCAGGCCAACCTTTGTTTGCCTTTCCTTGCCACTGCACAGCTCTTGCACATTTCTGCAGCTCAGCAGCATGCTTTCTGCTCTTTCTGCAGTAATAGGTGGGCAGTTTGGGTTTTTTAATCTCTTCTGTTCTGCAAGGAGAGTAGTGCACGTGGTAAAGAGAGCATCAACTGGGTGGCCTGTTCTTGTGCCTTGTGCCACAAAAGATCCCAAAAGATGGAAGGAAGGTTTCTGCATAGCTTGTAGATCCCTGAGATGGTCCATGATCCTGACAGATGGATCCTTTTCTGGAATCTTGAGAATTCAGCTCTGAAATGCAAGTTCTTGTGAACAGAGATGTGCATAGGTATTGTTCTGAGGATGGAGTGAGGAGTCTGAGGGAGATGCCTGCCCCAACCTTTGACACATGGACACCACATTTTTGGGGGAGGAGGGGAAAGGAGCCTTACAACCCATAGTGGCACAGTGGGGTTTGTGGGGTTCTGCCTTAAGTCTGTAACTTCATCTACCCTTAGTTGTATTTACTTAAGGGAATATGGTTTTGATCCTCTCACTCTGTGCTATGTGTGACGGAATTGTTGATCAGTTACTCAAAACCAGAATTGGACTAAATTAATGATCAGTGCGCTAACCAGACAGTTACTCTTGGTACGCTGCCGTAGAGGTATCGCATGAGAAAGGGCCATATAATCTGTACCAAACCATCAAGTTCAACTGTGACTGAAAACGGCTACTACTGGTACCTCTGTAATGTAGTTAGCAGATTACTAATTAACTCATAACCACACAAAGCAACCCACTCAAAATTCCCTGTTTTGTTGGCAGTGTCAGCAGATTTGCAGGATTTGATGGGGCACAGCCAGAATTCATTGCTTTGGTGATGTAAATTAGACACTTCTGTGATTTCTTGACAATTAAGAGCGTTAGAACTCTGTTTGACACAAAAGTAAAACATTGATAGAAACAGTTGGTCTCAATTTCTTTCAGACTTTTAGCCTTTTAGTATTCACTTATTTGCCAAGTGTTCTTTGTTTTATTTAAAACACACACTGATCTAAATGGAGGTTTCAGGATTTAAGGATTAAGCAGCCTCCTGAAGTGCTTCACAAGTTAAGTATCTTTTTTTTCGTTTTACTGCAGATAGGAATTACTGCTCATTCCTAGGAGTAATTTGAATAAAATTCTGACATGCCTCATTTGGATGCCTTCTTTATGTAGGCAATATTTTGTGTATGTATGTATATATATTTGTGTGTATATATGTATTTTCTATCTATACATGTATTTACTATATATATATATATATAGTAGTATATATATATTTTTATATATATATATATATATATAAAGTGTGTATATATATATATACACTTTATAGTAAAATCGAACCCCCAAAAAACACAGGTTCCTTGGTTAAGTGTTTTAAGTCTGTTTTTTCACTTAGTGACTTACAGGGGGAAAATCCACTTGGAATGAAATCTCATGCTTCGTCTCACTAACATGCGCTGAAAATTGTTTTGTTTGGGGTTTGCTCAGATTTGTTAATCACATTTAAAGTTTTTCAAGTACAAAACAAAATCGGATGACCTACCATAGTTTCAACTTTTCTCTGATCTCAGGCCCAACATTCAGTTTCTAAGTGTGCACATTATTTATCCTTACTTTTTTGACTACTAAACCAAAAATAATTTGTTACCAGTAAGTCTGGAAAAAATAAATGGGTTTTTCTTTTTTTAGAAAAGAAGTTATGCTTGAGCATTGATAACACAAGTTTGGCTGAGAGGGAAGAAATGTGTCTTTACTTTGAGCAAGGAATGCCAAAATTTGAGTTGAGAGAAACTTTGTGACTTTTTTTGGTAGGTGAGTTGGGTTGTTCCTGTTGCAGCAGGCCTGCAGGTCATTCCAAATGATGCATAGGAGTTTTCAGTCACAGCTGAACTTGATGGTTTGGTACAGATTATATGGCCCTTTCTCATGCGATACCTCTACGGCAGCGTACCAAGAGTAACTGTCTGGTTAGCGCACTGATCATTGACTAGGTACACTGTTTTGAACTTTAATAAAGCTTTCAGAATCCTGACCTCTGTACCTCTGCAAACTGTGTGGATCTCTGTGCTGTGTGGATCTAGTTGCTGGTTACCTTCCATGCAGGATTTTTGGAATCGAATGTCTTGGAAGACTCCCAGAGTCACAGCTTCTCTGGCTCCAGAAGCTGTGCTGGTCATTGGAGTGGTCACTTAGCAGCAGTGGGGTTGTAATAGTGCTGCCCAAGGCAAATGCGATACCGAACTAGGTGTTTGCTGGTGAAGTGCTTGTCCCAGAGCTGCTGCATGAGTTTAATCAGCTTTCTGTCAGCACTGCTGACACTTAATACACTGATGGTACTACTCTCATCTCCATTGATTAACCAGTAATTTCTTCTCTAGTATGTTCGAGGAACGTGAAGTTAGCAGTTGTATTTGGGATCAGCCTGACTCTTTTCCACTTATGTAGGATGAATTGATGGTGGGTGGCTTTCCGATCCATGTGTATTTTTTTTTAAGTGCCGTACCTTTGAAAATCATAGCATCATTACGCTCCCACAGTGTGAAATTGTACACAGACACATAATCTTGTAATATTAGTTGGAGTGAGGATTTGTAAACATTCTTTATTTGCACTGGTTAATCCTGTGGTGGTGTGTTTTTTTTTTATAAAATGCAAGCATTGATCTCTTGATATTTTTAACATTCACAGTTTTTAGATGGGATTCACAATGTAAACTGAAAGTATGGTGATGGCTTTGGGGGAAAAAGACTGCTGGAACAAAGCAATTATATGAGGCTAAATGTGGTTCACTGCTCGTGGTGAAGTCAGAGGAACTGTGCTTGATTATGGCAGTGATAAATTGGATCTTGCATTTATAAGTTATTTCTGAAGAGATACCAAACTCTGGCAGTGAATTAGTCTTGAACTGCGTTATAATCAGGATGTATCTCTGGTGGAACAGAAAGGTTAAAATACTGCAAAAAGAGTAAAAAGGAGCCTTGAGTTTGACTGCAGCCCTCTGCTTTGGGCAACACGAGTCTCTGCAGGTTAGCTGTGCTGCCACTTGAAGTGTATACATCATGCTTATGCGGATGACAGTACTGTCAGTCTTGATTAGGTTCTTCTCCAGGGCAAGGGTTAGAGCCTGTGTTCATAGTTTGCAACACTTCTTTGTTATCTGGAAAATAATTGTGTAATTTGCTATTAAATTGCATACCTTATCCCTCTATCTGAATCCAGCTGTTGTTACTAGATTCTTTAGTAAAGGTTTTTGTTCTGTATTACCTCCTTGTTTACATTTTATACAGTGGATGATTAATGTGGTGGGAATTGCTGTTTAATTATGTTTTGCCTTTACAAGAAACTGGAAAAAATACAATAAGAGAAGTTAAGATTATAGGAGAAAGCAGGCAGAAATTTTTTGCACAAAGACCAAGAAGGCTGTAATGCATATTAATTTTCTGTTGAAATGTATTTAGCTAGAACGTCGATTGTAGATACTAATTTTGATTTTTCACAAATGTTTGTTAATCAGATTAGTTTGGGGAAATTACTGATATTTGTAATCATATCACAGAATGGTGGGGTTAGAAGGGACCTCTGGAGATCGTCTTGTCCAACCTCCCTGCCAGAGCAGGGCCTCATAGAGCAGGTTACACAGGACGGCATCCAGGCGGGTTTTGAATGTCTCCAGAGATGGAGACTCCACCGCTTCTCTGGTCAGCCTGTTCCAGTGCTCTGCCACTCTCAAAGTAAAGAAGTTCCTCCTCATGTTTAGAGCCATTGCTAAGGATCATAGTGCAGCCGATAATGAAGAAAAACATTAATTATGTTACTGTGCTGACATACTTGATCTGATTTGGGGATCCAGCTTTGTCAATCACGGAAATGCAGGTTCCTAAAATGCCTTAATGCAAGTTTCAGTATAGTGGTGTTATGTGTCATTTGCCACTTCACATTTTTTGATTGTTTTTTATTTATTGTTGTTATAAGTTTTATAAACTTACGATGGTTTTGTATATTTAGAAGTGTATTAAAAATAAAAGTGATGTTTCTTTTCAAATAAAATAAATGGATATTATTTCAAACTTCTCAGTGGTGTCTGCGCAAGGAGAGTTAACAATCACGAGGTTGCTCAATGTCTGGAGTAGCTTTTTTCCTGTCTGTCTTTCCCAGTTCTTTCTTCCTGCACATTCTAGATGACATTTTATAACTAGGTTTTCTTCCATGACTGCTTTTAGAAACTTTATTCCATTTCCCATTAATCATCCTTTAAACAGCATCTTTTTTTTCTCTTAAGGAGTTTGTGCTGCTGTCAGTGCAGGTTTTTTCCTCTGTCCAGCAATGCAGTGGTGTAGTCTTTCTTAAATGGCAAATTCCTGCTATTTTCCAGCTTTTACTTGCCACGTTCTCCACGACATGGAGTCTTCTCTCAGCTGCTGGAGTTACCAAGTACCCCAAAAGCCACTTTCAGCTCCAAGGCAGCCTGCCCTGTACGAGCTCCTGCTTTCCTTTTCAGTTGTTGAAGTCCCACCTGCTGTTTCATAGTTGTTGAAGTCCTAGTTTTCAGCAGAGACTCCTGTTACCAATTGCTAGGTTGAGTTTACATAAAAACTTCTCTTTTAAATATTGCATCTTTTCTCCAAAACAAATGACAGCACTCAAAAGATTCTATTTGTTTGTGTATTAGCGGAGGGAAAAATACAGGAGATGTAGATAATTTGATGAAGTCTTAGTAAAAAAATCCTTCATTTTTAACCAACCTCTCCCCTCCCCCTGTATCCCTCTAATTTCTGAGTGTTGAGAATTTAAAGCATGCTTGAGTTTGCAGGTTTTTCTGTTCAGAGAATTTGGGGATAGTGGTTTGGTTTTCTTTTACTAAAAAATCCCTGCACTTATGTACCCTGCTGGGTGGCATATTTTATTATGGGCGTTTACATTGGTGGTGCAGCTTTTGTAAAGTATAATCAAGTCAGCAACTTGAATTTTTAATTTTTTTTTTTTTTTTTAATTCTTTAACTGCTTTTGCTTTGTAACTAACAGTGCGAGACTTGTTTCAGCATCACTGGCTGTCGCTTCCTTCTATTAGACACCATTTTCAGTTCAGAGGTTTTTCAATCTAATCATCTTCTGTCTCGGACTGATTTTTTTTTTTGTGGAAAGTCTTTTAACCATCTTAAAGAATGGTGAGGTTTTTCTCTGCCTGAATACCATAGGAGTATTTTGGTGACTAATCATTTCAGGAATGCAGTACGAATTACTGTCCTTGTGAAAGAAAGTCTTTGCAAATATCATCATTAATGTGCCTTTGAAAATTGCAACTCGTGTATGATCTGTGAAGATCTGCAAGAGTTCACAGTCTCAAGTTTTCACTTCAGTGAGTACCTCCTAAGCCTGTACTTGTATCTTTTCTGTAGGACAGCTCTTGAGATTAAGCAGAGTACACATACATCAATCTCATTGAGCAGCTATGCAGGCCCCCCCCCCCAGTGTTCATGTATTTTTCTCAAAATGGATGCTTTCAGCTGGTTTTTAACTGTGAGGTACAATATTTGAAGTGGGTGAAGGAAATCTTTCTCTCCCAGGTTCTTGCTGACAAAATTCCTGGCAGACAAGAGGTTTACAGAAAAAGCTTAGTGATGCAAATGCACAGGAAGAAAAACATGAGGTAGATCAGGGAAAGAAGCTGATGTGATTTGGATTGGGAGAGAGACGAAGACAAATTTGTTGGAAACAGGAGAAAGCAGCATATAAGCCAGTTAGCAGAAAAGGAGGGCAAGAGAGTGACTAAGGCTGAGGTAAGGGGGAAGACTTGAGTTGGAGGAAAACAGACTGGTTTCAAAAAAGTAAGGCAAATGAATAAAAATGTGGTAGATGACTACATTTGCAGGGTGAACAATGTACCAACAGCATGATGATACTGTTTTAAATGTATGCAATATCAAAATTACTGGATATCATAGAGCAGTTTTAAATTGGAAGGGAGCTCCAGAAGTTGCCTACTCCAGCTCTGATAAGGCAGGTCTGATTAGACCAGGTTGGCCAGGGCTGTGTCAAGTTAAGTCTTGAATGTTTACAAGGATAGGGAATCCATAACCTTTCTTGGCTATTTCTGTATTTGATCACTCTTACAGAGAGGGGAAAAAAAAAATAACACTGTAGCAGCAATACCCATTACATATACAATACATTGCTGGCCAACTTGAGATCTTTCCTCATCCTCTTCCTCATAGCTTGTAGCCCTTGACTGGTTAGCCTGTCTTATGCCCTGGGCAGGAAGAGAAGAAGCTGAAGGTGAGCAGCACATCCACTTTTGGCCAAGGTTATTCCTCCCTGCACAGCAGAGTAACAGACAAAAACTGCTGCATCACCAAAGAGTGTGTGAAAGCTGTTTGGGAGGGTCCCTGTGCTACAACCTCCATTTCAGGGGAGCTATTTCAAAGAGTACCTTGAGAGAAAGGCAGGAAAGTGATAGACAACGGTGTGATGGTCATGTAGAGGAGACCAGAAGTAACAGAATAATTGGGAACTAGTTGCAGAAGGAGTTGATGTGGATGTGAGAGTATTTTAGATTATTTTAGCAAGAAGGATGGGATTATACTTGGGAAGAGGGATGTGCTGGAAATTTGGTACCATGATAGGACTGTCTGAAGAAGAAAACTGGTACTTCAGGGAGAAGGGATGGAGCTAAGGATAAGAAACTAGTGGAAGGACAGAGGATTGGGAAGAGGATATATTGGAAGGGGTAATTTAAAAAGGAGTTGGAATTGGAGGAAAACAGTGACACAGTCTGCATATGTTGCAGCACATGATCATCCAGATCATCTGGAGTAGAAGAAAGTAGTGAACTTCATTCTTCTGCATGCAGCAGTTCACTCTGACTTTTTTGGTGTGTGATAACTATTAGTCAGCCACACTACAACAGCAAACACTGTAAAATCGTGTAAGCAAATACTTTTGCTCCTTTGGCCTTTGAATTATCTTGCATTAGATTTTTCTTCCAAAATAGCCATTGACCCTTTACACAGTTGGTTCCGCTCTGACTCTTTGAGGACTTTGCAGTTGTCTGCGTTGAATGGCTTCCTCTCTACTTCCCTGAAGTTGAGAGAAAAGGCATAAGCTCCGGAGGAAGGATGCAATTCTATTTTAAAGGCAGATATATACTAAATATGGTGGGTGCTTCTTAAAAGATACTTTTTAGAGAGAGAACACTCTAAAGTAGACCTGAACTGAAAGGCCTTTGAGATGCAGTCCCTGCTGGAATTGTTTCAGAATGTAGCTCTGGTCAAAACTGGTGGTTGTGTAGCCTTTCCTCTCTGATGTGTGAAATGGTCTAGGTGCATTGCAGCCTACTTCCATGAGGTGTCCCGAAAATTCAATGGGTGGAAAACATTGACAATACAGAACACTGTGGGCAGTTAAGAGTACAGTGAACCTCTGTGCATCACTAATCTAATCCCATAATTACTTAATTTAACTTGTTACAAGCTGGCATTACCTCCAGAGAAGCAGTCCTTGCAAAGTGGTTCAGAAAGAAACACTTTTTGGTGCTAGTTTATTTTTTTTTAACTGCATCAGTTTTGTGATCTCATTTGCTGCACAGTCAGTGAACACTGAGGGTAGGGCCACTTCACATCGGTGCTTGTGTAAGCTCAGCCTGTAGCTACAGTGTGTTGTCCCATTTTTGGTTTATGAGCAAAGTGCCAAATAAGTGTTTTGTCCCTCTTTTGAGATGGAGGATAAATTAATAATAGGGAAAGAAGTTACTAGCCCAAAGTGACTAACATGGAGATGGCAGAGGAAGGAGCTGAACTGAGGATCTCTTATGTCCTCTTACAATTCTTGTCACATAGGTTATAGTATCCAAAATAATGTAGCTATTTCATTTTCTTCAGGAACATCCAGTATAAATGCAATTAGTCTGGATGACTTCTCTGCACTGGCTCCTTTTGTGTTGTACTACATCTCTTTTAGAGACCTCATTTTCTATTAAAGCTTCTTTTCTTGAGAAGGATGCTGGGGACAAGAATTTCCCTTCTTCCCTTGGATGTTAAAAAATCTGTCACACCTCTTTTGAATTATATTTTCATTTCTATCTTAACTATATCTTCTTTTTGATGCTCAGAGTTGTTCAAGGTTCAAATTCTCAATTACTAGACTGTATTTTAATCTCCTTAATGTTCCAGATAGATACTATGTAGGATTTTAATCTTGGGAGGCATACTTCTTACTGAATTTTGAACTGATCGTAAGTAGTGGGTGTTTTGTTACATGATTTTCAATGTAGCACATGAAAAAACTTGCTCTTTTTTACAAGAGGCTTAACACCTTCCTAAAGCTACCCCTCCCACATTCCTTATTAAACTGTATCTATTCCACTAGCCAGGTTCTTAACAGTTAACCAAGCTGTCAATAATGTTCTCATACATGCTGTGAGAGTCTGGAACTCTTGTCTGTGAGACAAATTGAAACCTTCCCCAACACTGGATTGGTCCACACGCCAAGGTGATTTAGACCCCAGGTTCAATTTCAAGAGGTAATGGGGGTACTTGGTATAACATGACATTAAAGGTTAGCAGAGCTTGGACCCCAGCAGCTCACCTGCTTTGTGCCCTGGGGTTAAAGCACTTCAGGTGGCAAAAGCAGCTGAGCTTTTGCTCAACCCACAGGGTGTGGGTTGGCTTTTTCTCTGCTGAGACTAAGAAACTTGGGTAGCTGCCTGCTTCTCTAGGAAGCAGAGTCTGGTTTAAAGTCACCTGGATGCATTTGGAAAATATTACTCTGTTATAATTTTCAACTACCAAGCTAGTTTACCAAACCTTTTTAATACCACCAGTATGATGGGAGTACCTAAGTGGTCTAATTTTGTTTTCATTATTCTTTGGTTTTAATGCAAGCACGACTTTCTTAGTGGTCTTCAAGACTGTTGATGAGTAGCTCATTCAAGGGCAGATTTCTGGATTGTAGAGGTCAAAGTATTTTACTTATTTAGAAATGTAATCATAAGTACATTATAAAGCCTAGATTATTCTTCTAAGCCTTGAATTATAAAACAGCAGGTCATAGAACCATACTAAGACTAAAAGCTTTGATTGTTTATCTGTAACCTTTTGTGTGATTATCCAACTGCTTGTTATTGTAAGAAAAACTCTTGACTATCAAGAGATTGGGTTGGGGGGAAATTTGCTGTAATGCTCTGTAGCCTAGATTGCAATTCCATGTAGGTTTTTAAAAATTATTTCATCCACATTGAAGTGTGTGTTACATAAACTAAATGGCCTGTAGAACTCAGTGATTCTTTTGTCTTTGTTTAACGGTGGCTTTTTTTGTTTTGTTTTCTTTTCCTGTGGTGAAAGCCAACAACTAAGTTAGTGGAATGCAATGTTATGTATTTTCTTTATAGCTTCTTAATGAACTAATACTGAAAATCGGTAATAGCCTTCCAGATTCAGTAGACTTCTTAATCTCCCACACTGAAACATGCTCAGGTGAAAAATCAGTATCCAAAGGAATGGCTGTATCTGATTCTGTGAGATACATGCGGAGTTGTGATGGTCACTAGTCGCTATCCTGTTGTCTGATTAATACATTTTATCATGATACTTTATTATTTTCAAGGAGGGATTTTTTAGGTTTTTTTTTTTTCTTTTTAAAATAGAAATCTTCCTGGAAAATTCAGGGAAATAGTTGGATCATTCAGTCAGACCTAGGAATGAAGAGTGTGTTTACCAGTGCGCGATAGATTCTAAACCTCTTTACTGGCACTGGAGAGATATTTAATTTATATAATTAAAGCCCTGCTGTTGTCATGGGTGACTGTGGGTGAACTGTCATCTTTATTTTAATTCTGGGGACAAAAAGGTATCATTAATTTTACCATCATTACCACCATTATTCTTTATACATTAGTTGAATAATTCATATTCAACTGAAATAAAAATGTGGTTGATACACTTCAGTTTAGTAACTGCTACGTAAAGCTCTTATCAGCTTAGTTAATTGAGGTAATAATATTTACCTATTTCAAATAACTTGTTTTTCTCTGAAGTGTATTCCAGGTAAGTCAAACATTCATTGCACCGTCTTTATGTGGAAGGCACAGAAAATATTTGTAGCAGTTCTATAAAAATCTAATTAAACTTGGATTTTCTTTAGCTAGTTCTGGTTCTGTATTTAAATTTTCTGTCTGTGTTTTGTGAATACTTCTTTCTAGGTAGACAATGTTATTAGCTCAGATAAATCGAGACTCTCAGGGAATGACTGAATTTTCTGGAGGAGGAATGGAGGCCCAGCATGTGACTCTTTGTCTAACAGAAGCTGTAGCTGTGCAAGGTAAACCTTCAGGTTAAAATATCTCTACATTATTGTGTCTGTTCTGTTTGAAATTCAGATAAAACTAAAACTCATGTGGTGTATTATAAATGAAAAATATAACAAATTATTCTTAGTTAACTCTGAGATTAAGTTCACTAATTCTGAAAGGAAATGATCTCTTAATTAATGTAATAGGAGTGTAAGTGTACCAAAATAGGAAATATAGAACCTAACTTTATTCTCATTATAGTTTTACTCTTTTATACTTTGTAACTTCAGTTTATCTAGGTATATATTAAACAAGTTGAGTTTTAAAATAGATAGGTGATATTATAGGATTGGTTAAAAATTTGTGTTTTCTGACAGCTTCATTATGATTTTACATTATTAAATTTTTTTTCCTAACTCTGTGGTTTACTCTAAATAGATTTGTGTATATTAATAACAGGTAGTCAAAACAAAATTATCAATACAAGTACATATATTGTTATTTCACTGTTGGTGCTCATGACCTAATTAATACTTTGCCTAAAACCTCGGTTTTGTTGTATATACTTTTATTCAGTGACATTGTAACTTTTATAGTTAACGGAAAATAACATTCTAGCTGTCAGGTTTACACCAAAAAATCTTTTAAGATGTGACCCTCATATATGTTTAAGGTTTAAAAATCAGAAAGCAAGTAAGAACTATCTCCTATTAATATTCTGAAATCATTGTGCTTTAAGGCGATGTAATAATTTGTGGAGAAATTTAAGTTGTGATTTTTAGAGTTTGGTGCTGGTAATAGTGAATAAGGACATTTTTCCTTGCTAGATGGTGACAACTTAGAAAACATGGAAGGTGTGAGTTTGCAAGCAGTTACCCTTGCTGATGGCTCCACTGCTTACATACAGCACAATTCTAAAGGTAGGTAAATGACTAGAAGTTGATTGGTATTGAAATTGTATTCCCCTTTTTAACGCTGTCTTTAGGTTGTAGACCTCTTTGGATTGTAAAGTCAGGCAAAATCTGTACAGTGTTTATGAAGTTCCAATTCCAGCTGGGAATTACAGGTATTACAGTAATACTATAAATATTCTTTCTGCTACTGATAAGGTGCAAGTATCAAGTGAAGAACATAAATCAAACAAAAGTGAGATGATCTTTACACTTCAAACCCAAGTATCAACATTCTGCCTACAGGATAGCACAGACCTTTTCCTTTTTTTTTTCTATCCCAGAATTTAAAAACCTCTGTATAGTCATACTGTGCTTACTCATTACCAAACATTACTTTCGGTGATACTTTCTGGATCAAAATATCAATACAATACCAATTGTGTGTTTAAACTGTGATGTGTCATACAGAAGATTTTTTTAAGACTTCTCATCGTGTGTTTCAGATGGTAAATTAATGGATGGCCAAGTGATTCAATTAGAAGATGGTTCTGCTGCTTATGTTCAACATGTACCCATGCCTAAAAGCAGTGAGTGTAATAATATGAGAAATATATTATAAAAGAATGTGTTACTGATAAATGTAAATATTAATTAAAGGTCATTATAATAGCTTGACTTTTTATTTTAATGGAAACAGTTGTGAAGAGATGCTAGGTACTTTGAAATCCTAGGTATTTGGGGATCCTAGGTATTTAGTGTTTCATCTTTCCAACTAAGGAGTTTTCAAACTATTGTTGAAGCATTGTAATTTTCTTCTGAACAGGGGACAGCTTGCGTCTGGAAGATGGACAAGCAGTTCAGCTGGAAGATGGAACTACGGCATTTATTCATCACGCCTCAAAAGGTATTTTTTTTTTTAAAGTGTGATTTATTACATTAGAGTTCAACAGAACTTCAGCAGTATAAAATACGGTACACTTTTTAGACTATGACATCATTTAGTGGGATTCCCAATATAGATTACTTGTTGCTTTTATTTCATGACATCTGGAAATTGTTTAAATTAGACTGGTTCCTTATTTAGATCTCATGTAACACTTATAAACAGAATCAAACCAAGCGTATTTCACTTTTTTTAGCCTAGATTCACATTAAAGTAAATAAGTGTCATGTTAGTAGAGAATTGTAAACCATTACACAGATTTCAGCAATAATTGCATGTGAACATGAGAAGGCTGGAAAGAATCGCTGGAAAGAATCAATCAGTCGATCCATCCCTCTTGAGCTAAAGAATGTAGAGATTAGCATGATTTAAAATTTATGTTATTTACAATTTTGCCATTAGGTAGTAGGGCAGAAAATGTGGCAGCTGACAGTAAAGAATGCAATCATATTTATTTTAAACGATAGCTTAGATTTCTGCAGAAGTTGATTACACTAGCCTTGGAAGTAGTACAACTTCTCTTTAAATTGTTATCAGGTAGGTATTTTAAGTCTGTTTAAACTAGTGTGACAAGAATTACATTCTACAATCAGCAATACTAAGAGGAGGAAATATAATAATTTCTTCCTAAAAGTTCATCCTATATTTTATGTGTTTCTTTTGCATAGTTGCATGCTTCTGTTCTTAAAATGAATAGATTTATGAACTGTAAAATCTGAAGTATTGACACCTGTACATGTTACATTATTTTCATTTTATTATGAGTGGATACAAAGTGGAAAGCATATTTATGTTCCTGGTTTCCTTTGTAAATAAAGCTAGCCCAATATAAAATTGGTTTTGCTCTTTTATAAGTGTGCAGAAATAAAGCCTTGGGAGGTCTTGTCTTGAAAAAAATTTCTTCGCTGCTATTTACAGTCATATTTTAAGTGTTTTATTTCTCATACACTAGTGGTTATATTTCTCAAACATTTAATACATATATATATGACTTTAGGAGACACTTCCTAAACAGCAGTAGTTTCTTGTGTAACATGCTATTCCTTTTATTTCATAACATTTGTAATACTGTTCCTCAGACAGTTATGACCAGAGCGCATTACAAGCAGTCCAGCTGGAGGATGGAACTACTGCCTACATCCACCACACGGTGCAGATGCCACAGTCAGATACCATTTTAGCCATCCAAGCTGATGGCACAGTGGCAGGTCTTCATACAGGAGATGCTGCCATTGACCCAGATACCATCAGTGCTTTGGAGCAATATGCAGCCAAGGTATGTAGCATCACAAGGTATTTGTCAGCAAAAGCCAATTGTAATCTAAGAATTAAAATGATAATTAAGAGAGTCTAGAAGAGAGAACACCAAATTATCATGACAGTGGTTCACTATCATGAGCAGCTCCAGTATGTAATGTTGCATAAAAAGAACAAAAGATTGGACACTCAAGTGATGTGTAGTCAGACTGATTGGGAAAGTAATTTAGACAATTGAGTAATAATTCTTTTTAAAATATTAACAGTGAAAAGGAGCCTCTTGAGAGGACACCGGAAAGAAGGACAAAGTTAAGTTATTCTTATTTAGACACTACTGCAGGATTATTATTTTTTTTTTTTTGTCTTGCATTGGGAAGAGTAGGGCCTGGTGTATTGGGCAAGGACAGCACATAGTATGAAGTGTAAAATAGATGATTTAGACAGTTACTGAGTTTGGGAAAAACTTTTTTGATCCATACTTTCGAGAGTAAAATGTAGTATGATGCTCAAAATTCATGTTGTCAACTTTACTGGGTTTCTGTAAAGTATGATGTAAGTGTAATAATGGGAAGTGCAACTTCCATGACTTCGTAGTTTAGCAGTGACCCAGTAGCTGGATGATAACCATCAGTGCTTGTATCACTCTGGAAAAACGATTGAATAAATTTTTAAGTCTGTCGTGCAGTGTCACTGAGAGTTGACAAATTCTGGGATAAGGCCAGTTAGGAGAAGTAAACAGCTTAGACACTATTCTTTCTGTTACGCTTCTGTCTGTTACAATTGAAAGATCCTAAGAGACCCAATCAGATTGTGTTGTTTGGCTATGCCTTAACATTTCATAAAATAAAAGGTAATTCCAGGTTAGTTGAGGTGTAGTGACAATCTTTTACACATTCCCATGCTATTTAATTTAGGTTTAAGTCAATCATAATTTTATCCTTCTTAAGAAGGACCTATGTTAATCATAATTTGTTATAAGTATCTGTTTTGAAAAGGTGAAGGAGAAACAGCAGAAATCCAAATAAATTTACATTTTTGTCCTGTTTAACATATGTTTCTTAAGTCTGTAATGTGAATTTGTTTTCTGTGGTGCACTTTCGTGTCCCTGGGAAAAATTCTGTTTACTTTCTTTAAGCTTTCATCTTAGAACCTTATTCTGAAAGGTACTGCTAGAACCTCTCAGGGAAAGTCAGTAGAAGCAAGTTTCCAAGTATTGCACCTGCTTTATGTACAAAAGCAAATAATAGCTCTATCATCACATCCCTGTCATTCTCTTAAAAGGAGAAATGTGATTTTGTAATTCTGCTCCATGTCCATGTACGCTTCATAGTGAGGTAATGTATATTTTTCATAGCAGCTGGTAATCGGAACACTGAAAAAGGTACAGGAAGGGGCAACAGTGGTGACCAAACATATGAAATGTATGAATGAAGTATATGATCAAATTTTATAAAATTTTCAGTGGCACAAAGAAGAGTAGCGACTTGTCATTGTCTTTACCAGTATAAGAACTGGGACATCAGATGAAACTCAGGTGACAGATTCAAGAAAACCAAAGGAAGAATACTTTTTCAGACAGCATAAATTTAAACCATGACATTGCTTGTGGGATATTGTAGATGCTAATATGTCCCTGGATTCAAAGGGTAATTAAATTCATAGGAGAAAAATCTATCCAGGGCTATTGGGTAGGAACATGTGACTTCTAGTTCAGGAAGTTCCTGAGACACAAATCGCTTGGAGGTTGGGAGAATATTTCTGGGAATGTATCACTGTTCTTCCTTAGTCTTCTCTGTAGCATCTGCTACTGGCTGCTGTTGGAAAAAAAAAGGTGCCCTAGATTGACCTTTAGTTTGACTCAGTATAGGTGTTCTTATGTTTTTAATTGAAGGCAGACTAAATCTTTCTTTAGAATCTGAGACAGTCTTTTAGGAGGGACTCCAAGATTTTTTGCTGGAATCTTTCCAAAATTCCCCCAGTACTGCCAAAAAAAA
>VZZY01023255.1:0-28725 GCA_013400335.1 Eurystomus gularis | reverse complement strand
AAAAAAAAAAAAGAGGTTTAAAATTCAGTTAACTTTGAAGGTTTTGTCTTTAAAACTTAAAAGGGTGAATAGAATTTTTAAGGCATATTTGGAGAATGGTGGTTCTCTGTTCCCCTGTCCTACATAACAGGTAGAAATAGCAAAGATCAGTAGGCTTTGGAAGATCAGTGTGAAAGATCTGTAAGAGTTTCAGAAAGGGATCCAAGAAGAAAGACTACAGAGAAGCTCACTGGGTGTGGTGGAACATATAAGTTTTTCATTGTGGTATAGTACTACTTTACCACGTCTTGCAGAGCGCATGCAAAGACTTTAACTACAGTCCTCTTAATTTTGGACTAAGTCAATGCCACCTTCCTCCCAAAGCAACCAAAGAAAAAAGACAACATTGCTCTCAATGAATGTAAAGTTAGAAGATAAATAATGGAATTGTGAAGAGGTTACAACACATATGTTTCTTCCATAAGCTGTTTTCCTGTGACATCCCAGTAGCTGGAAAAGTACAGTTCCTGGGATTTGTGTATGCATACACATTCTGTTGGATCATTTGTTTCCAGTGGCGTTGATGAACTTTAATGTCAGCAGTTCCTTTCTCAGCCAACAAAAGGAAGTTCAACATGAAGTGATTCAAGTCTCCTTTCTGTGCAGGTTCTCTCCCTTCCCTTCAAAAATTCTGCAGTTGAAGGTCCTAAAATGGCTATTGTTTCCTTTAAAAAAAGCACCTGAGAATTACCTGCTTGCAGTCTATCTGTAATGTAAACTGGCCTCTGCTTGGGTACTTTCCTCTTCACTGTTTTAGCTCAAAGTAGCCAAAAGTAAATTGCTCACAGTTGTCTAGTCCAGAAAGATAGAACAGTCTGAAACCTCTTATGGGACGTGTTCATCTTCAGTCTCCAAGCGAAATGTTGGTAGTTGATGCTTTGAGCAAGATACTTTACACAACCATTAATGTTCTCAGGAGCCTGCTATGGGCTCCTTAGTGAAAGGGCAGAGGCATACCAGCTGAATTAGGGTTTCTGCCAAACTATTTTAGAGAAGAATAAAGTCACTTAGACTAGATATGGGTGCCTCAATCTCAGCCTTGAGTGCATCCACTATGCATTGTGAATGCCTGTGCTCAATACAGAGGCAATAAAGGGATGGGAAATGATATAAAGTACTTTAAATTATTTTTTTCTACAATGACTAATAAGACACTGTTCTTTGAGTTTATGTATGTGAGAGAGTTTGCTGATATTTTTTTTTAAACTGGGCAATTATATTTTTATTTAAATGAAGATTTTAAATTGACATCTAATACTCTTTCAAGTACTTTTGTAGCTCCTTGGAAAGTAGCATTATCTTTCTCCTCCTGTAAATGGTTTTTAAAAATAAACCTATGGAGCAATACATAATTCTTTTCTTAGCTGTTGTAATTTGACTATTTTGAATTGAGATGCAACATGTTGTGATTGATACTGAAGGAGCTGTACTGTTTGAAACAAGTAAATTCTGCTTAACAGAGAGTGAGAGATATATCCCTATTATAAAAGAAGTAAAAGTTTTATTAATTTTTCCCATCAGAACTCAGTATTGTTAAATTTATGGATACTTTTATACTTTTGATACTTTGGTCAGTCTATTAATTTAACATACTTGGTTCTTGCAGTCTTTCCTACCTTGTCTTAAGACAACTTAGAGATGCTCACTTTGCCTATCCTATAATGTGAGGGCTAGAAGTGGTGATTCTCATGTAAGCTAATGTACTATAGAATAACCATGTTTCAAGAGGGAGCTAGAGAGCTATGAAATAATAAGCCCTCAGGAACCGTCTGTAACCCTCTGTTTTTCAGATGAATAAAAACAACCTGTAAATGTTTTTCCCATTTCAACTTCATTTTTTAGGTGTCTATTGATGGAAATGACAGTGTTAGTGGCACAGGAATGATAGGTGAAAATGAACAAGACAAAAAAATGCAGGTATGTAGCCCAATACAAAATACTTAAATGTATCTCTTCTGTCTTGTCTGCACAGCAACATGCGCGGTAGGTAGTTCTGTATAGCCATGAACTAGGGTCTGCTCCTACCCTTCAGGAATTTTAGATCTGAAACCTATACAAATAGGTCATATTTCTCACTTTGTACAAGATCCTTTCACAAGATTTTTAAAAGATCAGAAGATCATTTGATACTTACTGTCTTCTGAGGTTTTTCTGTTAAAGATAATTTAAGAAGTTCAAGAGGCAATGGAAAATGCAGGTGCAACTTATTAAGTCTCAAGCTTTTTATCCTGGGATCTGTAAAATTATGCAAGGAGAGTAGTATTTGTCATCATAAAATGTATTCTGGGCTTCAAAGAATTACGGCCAACAACAACAACAAAGTAGGCTCCCTATGCACTCATATGTTCAAATGACGAAATCAAAACTGGAAAATTCATTGCATTGAGAAAGGTGTTGTCAGAGAAGCCCTCTTTTCTCTTTTTGTTTCATTTAACAGCTAATGACCTAGACATGGAGGAAAAACATCTTCCAAGGTAAAACACAGTATCTGTGGAAGGAAGAATTATGGCTCACCTTTGACAGTTACCTCAAAATTCTCTGTTCTTAATTTTTTTAGAAGGTAGATCTCACAATATTTAAAGCCTCAGACAGTCCGCTGTTGCCTATGTAGCATGACTCTGAAAAGAGAGAATAGCTAATATATGCATTAGTTATGGTACTGGAATATATTCCATAAAATGAAATAAAGAAATGTAGAAGTTTTGCACATTTGTAGGTTGCGATAGGGATACAATTCTGACAAAATGCAAAATTTAAGGAAGAATAAGGTAAGATCTTGGTTGGTTTTATCTGGAAGTTAAGACAAATGACCTGTACCCAGTATCCAGTTACATGTTGATTTCAGCCTCAGCCCCAAAACAAAGTGAATCTGCAGGTTGTTTTGTCTTACATGTGTATGGCAACATATATGCCATATGGAAATGTGCCAATCTTATGGAGCATTGTAAGTTCCAAACAAAAAATGTCTTATATTTCAAAAGATATTGAGGCTTAGTCTCAAATTCTGACCACTATAAGGTGACTTCAGTTGGCCAGCTGAAGGGTCCCAAAGCTATCAGTTATGTATTAAAATCTTAATCATGTTTATATCTTGATTTAAGTAGACACCTACTTGTAACTCATTCTGAAATAATGTATTACTTGGGATAAAATAGTCTCATGTTTAGATATAGTATTAAATAATTGTATATTCATAAACTTTCTACATCCACAAGTAACACAAGAGCAGAACAGATGTCATGCTGCTAAGCAGTCATTCAGACTTGCATGTGGTTAGGTTTTTCACCAAAGATAAAAGCATAAAACCTCTTTGTGATTTCTGCATGAGAAAACAAAAGACTACATGCCCCCAAACGGATATCGTACACTATTTGCTTTCAAACCTGTCATACCCGTCTGTTCATTATAAAAGCAGAATCATATGACTGAAGTTTGTACATATACAATATAAAAATCTTATCTGAGGTCTTTGTTACCTTTTTTGTTCTCCTGTGTTACCTGTGTGAACTCAAGATGCATTTGTGATTTAAAATTAGGGTCGGGTTTTTTAAATTTTGTCTATTTAGAAGTATTTTGAAGTACACAATTCCTCTCAACAAGTTTCACATCATTATAAAGGTGCTTTATTTGCTGTGTTCTTCTAATTTTATGCTTCCTAATACCTGATTTTTTTTGTTTCTTTAGAATGTATTATCTTCTAAGAACAATACTTTTAATACTGTATCTGTCCTTGTTGAATGATAATACTGAATTAGTAATAATCCTCAAGTCTTACCAACTAAGGTGTTGTGAAGGAACACATACTTCTGCAAACAGTTGTTCAAACAAGCAAATGTGCGTGATGTTCAACTGATTTTTTCCCAAGTTTTCGGCTTGTTTTATTCCCCTCCTTGTGTTAATCTTAATATTGATAAAATTATATCTGATTATTTCCTTACAGATATTAGCACATTGATCATAAAACTGCTTTAATTTTCTTTTAGCCCTTGGCATACTTCAGCTTTATAGCAGATCTTAGCATCTATATACATATTTTTATTTGCTGAAACAACAAAGAAGTACTAGCAAGTTTACTTATAGAAAAAGACAAATGAATGCTTAAGGGCACATGATGAGCCAAGCATCTTCCTCATGTTCCTCAGCATATTAAAGTGACTTCTGTGATTTATGTTATCATAGTTTAAACAATAATATTAGTAATGGGTTTCTTTATTCATGAGGTTTTTTTCCAAGCTCCTCTGAAGTGGTGAACTTGTACATTTCAGTTGATTAAAAATTTCATATTCAACTTGGCATCTTTAGGCTTAAGAACAGTCTGAAGGTAACGGGGCATCCTCCCTGAAGAATCTGTAGGAAAGTTGTTGTCAATCAAATTTATGATCTATCTGAACGAGGTCTATGTGCAGTTGCAGGGCTACAGTCCAGTTGGCATGAGGGAGCTGTAGTGGGATAGTTTAGATGCCTGGATGGATGGGTACAGGCTCTTTAATAAGGCCAGGTGGGGAAGGAGAGGAGGGGAGCTGCCCCTCCAGTGAGAACAACAGGACTGCACAGCGCTCTGCTTTGGGATGGGTGATGAGCCAGTTAAGAAAGGATGGGTCAGAATTAGCTGGCAGACCAGTGTGGGTAGCATTGTGGTGGCTGTCTGCTACAGAGTACCTGATCAGGAAGAGGATGAGGCTGTCTTCAGACAACTAGAAGCAGCCTCATGTTCACAGGCCCAGGTCCTCATGGGAATTTAATCACCTCAGTATCTGCTGGCAGAGCATCGTAACAGGGCACATGAAATCCAGGAGGTTTCTGAAGTTCAGGTATGGCAACTGGCAACCTAAAGCAGGTTATTGAGCAGCTGGCAACTTGAGACACTTTGCTGGACGTCATGTTTACCAAGAGTGGAGGCTAGAGGCAGCTTTCAGGAGTCTCTGTACTTACAGATACTTGGAACCCATCTGGATACTGGTGTGAGCAGTGTGCTGCAGTTGACCCTGCTTTAAGCAGAGGGTGTTGGATTAGAAGATCTCCAGAGGTGCCTGCTCACCTCATCCATTCTGTGAAATGTTCTTTTGACACAGTAGAATTGAATCCATAAGAAAAGGGGGAGGGGTTTTAAAAGACGGGTGGGCCTTTTAAAATAGTCTCAATTACTTTGCATACAGTTTTATCAAAAATGTTTACGTTTGTGTTTCTGCCTTTTTCTTCGGTTGTATGAATGTTTCTTAAGTATTAATGTATGAAGAAACCTTTAAAAGCATTGCATCACAAAGCTATTCTGTATATTTTCCTGTTGTGTCATGCCAGAAAGGAGAGTAGAACCTAGCTCAAACTGCTCCAGTTAGTTTGATCAAAACACGTCACTGACAAAGTACAAAATGCTTTCCTTCATTTTCCAAAAGTGCTCATTATAAGTGCATTTAATTATTATTTGGCCTTTGCATGAACTTATCTTTGAAGGTGGTCTGATTTATGGCTTATTTCCCTCAGGAATGGATCCAATGCCTTAGATGTAATCTTAGCCTCTTCTATCTCCTGATTTGGTCATCTTGCCACTAGCTTTATATTTCAGCTTATTTTGTCTTTGTTGCTATTAGGTTAATTAATGCACACATTTATATTTGCTAACTACAAGTAAATATGTTTCACAGTTTCTCTCTTTCCTTTCATCAGAACTGAAGCTTTTTAGTTATTTATTTTTAGTTTATTTATTGAGGACTAAGAAATACATGGCATAGCAAAGAGACAAAAGAAACCTGTCAGAATTAGCTCTTGCTTGATAGCAAAATACTATGTGACTTTTCTGATCCATTGTGGTGGGTTTTTTTTAATGCTGGGGTTTTTTGGTTTTGTTTTTTTTAATTTAAGATTGTCTTGCAAGGACATGGAACAAGAGTGACTGCAAAATCTCAGCAGAGTGGAGAGAAAGCCTTTCGCTGTGATTATGATGGCTGTGGAAAACTGTACACAACAGCTCACCATCTTAAGGTAATGAGATATAAAATGAGCGTTGTTACTTTGCCGGCGTGATTGTTTTTTTTTTGACAGAATATGTGTTTAAAAGTAACAGGAATTTATGGAGCCAGTCGCAATGGTGCTGTTTTGTCAAATGCTTGTTGGATTGATTTTACAATAATCGGTTGTCCCAGGTGCTCAGCTGATTTTTTTATTAGTGTTCTGGATAGATGCAGCTGTGGCATCATGTTAGGCTCCTGTATTGCCAGCATGTAAGAATCTCTTGTTGAGCATTTCTATCAGCAGTGTCCCAGAAATTCTGAAATCCAGTGTTCACTTTATGTACTTTGTGTATGCAGGACCATGTAAAAAGATTTCACCGTCATAAAAGTCTAACTCCTCAAAACAATTCAATATTCAAACTAAAAAGCTGGAACATCTTTGCTTTACAGGTGGCAACTCCCTTATTCTCTTTATTTTTTAAATTAAGTAAAGGAATTACTGAAATAGTAAAGGTGTAGAGCTGTTCACGTTCCAGCTTAGGCTGAGATTAATCACTTGCCAGTGACAAGTGGCAAGTGGCAAAGCGCTGCCTTGTCTCTGACAAAACACTCTGGAGTCAGTGACTAATTGTGTAAAATGGTGTCCTCGCTGTAGAGGTTTCATACAATAGAAGAGGATCATTCGAAGCACTCAGTGGAATAAAAAATCAGAGTGGGCTCTGAGGCATGTTTGCATACTGCCTTTAATGTAGTTGCATAATGGCAACTCTGTGTATTTACAGAGCTATTCTTTGCAAAACTGACTGAAAGGATCGGGTTAGACCTTGGAAAGAGACATCTTTAGTTTTAGGGAAAACATAATTACCATAACAAATTATTTTTTTAATCACTGATTTAAAAACAAGACACTTGATTGTGAACCTTAGAAAGAGAGATAAAATATGCTGTCTTTCAGAACGAACTGTTTCTGTGTTGAAGTAATCAGATACAACATTTCATTAAGTCAGTGTATTATTGGATGTCTTGACAGGTGCATGAAAGGTCACACACAGGAGACAGACCGTATCAGTGTGAACATCCTGGATGTGGCAAAGCCTTTGCAACAGGTAATCTTTTGTACACAGCTCCTCCTTCTTGTTAGTGTTTGTCTGTGTATAAAGTCTTTAATATTGCCTTTTTTAAACTCTTAAGTAAAGAACTTGCTTTGGAGAACTGCAAAAAACCCCCTAACATTTCAGCTAGCATAGCATATAGAAAGGGCAGAGGATTTAACTCTTAGTTACTGAAGAAGGAATGACGTGAAACGCACGACACTTTCCCTTACTCTTCATGTGTCATGCTACAGTCAGATTTTATGTTGAGAAAAAAAGCCATTCTTAACATCAAACTAATAGTGTAAGTTAAATGAGGTGATAAGAAGCTGAAGCTGTTGGCTAGAGGTAAATACCTAATTTGAAAGGAACTTTGATGCTTGTTTAAGTGTTCTTGAATTTGTATCAGAGAGTGACATTTCTCATGAAGTGAATGCTACATTACAGACTACTCTGTTCATAAATTAGGCTCTCCCTGAGATTTAATTTGATCGGGCAAAATGCAATTATGAGGAATGAAACATGGAAGAAAGTGAAAGAGCAAAACTTGTTTCAAATTTTATTATTTGAATGTAAATTGGTATGATGTGTAGAAAAGTTAGGCTCTATTAAAAAAACCAAACCTTTTTAAAGGAAATATTCTTTGCAAAATCATCTACAGAGGGCCTGATCCAAAGCTCACTTCAGACTGGTAGAGTTTTTGATGATGATGAGTTCCTAGACGTAATCTTAAAGGGAGTGAGTGTCCATGACTGCTATCAGTTGGCACCTATATATGTGATGATGTTAATAATATGGTTTAAAATAATTAGAGATTAGAGCCTGGACAGCAGTAAAAGTTTACTTCATTAATGGTACTGATTTATGTATAAGCAAATAATTAAATGGTGTAATAACGGCAGATAATTAGTGGTAAGAGATATAAAGTAGGTGAAATCCAAAGCATACAGCTTCCTCAGAAGACAGAATAGATATTTGTCTGCATTATAATCATTACCGTTTATCCTTTTGAAGGGAAAGAGAGGTGTTATGAAAGTCTGTTTTCTTCATAAATGAAGGGTGAAAGAATTTCTAAACTGTATCTAGAGTTCTGCTGCTCTGTATAGTAGAATGAAGAGCTTTTGAAGAGTGAAAGAGCAAATTCTACCCATCAGAGAGATTCCTGATTCGAATGACAAGTGCAGCTTTTGCTCGTCATGGTTTATGAGTATCCTAATATTGTATTTATACTATTATAACATGCTTTCTGATTCTTAGGGTATGGGTTAAAAAGTCATGTCCGAACACACACTGGTGAAAAGCCTTATCGGTGTACAGAAGAAAACTGCACCAAATCATTCAAGACTTCAGGGGACCTGCAGAAACATATCCGAACCCACACAGGTACTATTATAACTCTTTTTTGTTGTTGTTAATTCACTTAGATGATTTTTTTTTTTCCCTCTTTTATCACTCTGATTCCATGAAATCAGCCTGTATATATTCTTTCTGAAGCCCATTGTGCTCAGCAACATTTCAGCGTGGTAAGCGTTTACTGCAAATCCAGCATGCTTTTCTTGGAAAATGTGCTTAGGCATTCACACTGCTATTACAAATGCACTAACTTTTAGCAATGCATCACTTAGGTTGTCACTGAGTCACTTTGTGCCTTTACAGTTTCACTTGCAGCTGTAACAGAACAAGGAACTTTTCCTCAATAATATGGCTTGTCTTTTAGAAATGGCATCAGTGTTCTTAACTTCTTGTGCTTTGAGATAACTTGCATGCCAGCTTCACAAAGGTCGATAGTTCTGAGCTTCTTATCCTGATCTCCCTTCTCTTCTTGCAGCAGAAAAATGAACAAAAATATAAAAACCCAACAGTTACTAAAACTTCCAAATGCATAAAAAATTAAATTCTTACTTGCCTGCTGGAACACCAACAGCTTTTTCCACTGAACTTTCTGAACCTTGGAGAGTAAAAAAAAAACAAAACCAACACCAAACCAGAAAAACAGCACAAGAAATAGGTTTTTCTTAGATGAAAGAGAACAAGGCAGGGACGATGTAAAATCAGGCAATAAAAATTATAAAAACTCAAGATTACATTGAGATAACTCTGCTTTCTTGGACTTTTATATTCAAAGACAGTCTGGTGGGATTAATGCTATCTTGATGTTAAATTGGTTATCAGGATGGAGATACAATAGCAGTATCTGTTTTCAGTTCCAGAAGAGAACTGTTTGATGTTATATAGTACATCAAGTACAGACTATGGACTGTAAGATTTCTGTAGAAAGGAAAACAACTTGATTATTTGTAGACTGTTTTCTTTACTTCTTTATGGCCATAGAAGTTGTATTGTAATTCAATCACTTTCATCTAATTTAGCAGTTCAGACAAAAGACTTGAGCCAGCCCTATGGCACCATTTACCCATGTGAACAATATTAATAATACAGTCATAGACTCCCAGCAGTCCAGGGACTGGAATTCAGGGGTGTCTTTTTTTTTTAGATTTATCAGTAGTTGCAGGAAGCCAAAGAGTGAGAATAAAATTGCACCAAGTCCTTTGTGCAGACGGATGGAGTAGCATACACTCCTGTCCAATGCAAGTTGCAACAGTGCATCTGATGGAGATGAGTCTGGGCTCTGTCCATGCTCTCCCATAGCTCTGAAACCTTTTCATTCCTTTATCATGTAGAGCAGGGTTAGCGCTTCCTTCAGTTTCTGCCTGTTGTAGCCAAAAGTGATTTTTCTCTCTCTTTCAGTGGCAGTCCAGTCTCACTTTCTGTTGCCATCAAATGCTTGCCTCAGGTTCTTCTATGACTTCCCTAGCCATACTGTTCTGGTATCAGAAAAGCTGGAGTGGATGGTTCTTCATCGCTTTTATGGGGTAGAGCTTGAAGGCTTCTGATTTGCTTTGCGTTTCTAGTGCTAGAAATCTCAGTCACAGGGAAAGAGGTTGCTTTTCTGACAAGTACGTTAGAAACTTAAAGGCTGGCTTCACCAACCGGTTGGATGACATTCTTGCAGGCATTCTTTAAGAGAGGTCTGTTTGGGTTTCTAATGCAGGGTTTTGTTGTTGGGTGGGGTTGACTCTGCAACCCCGCTCCTTTCAGGCATGATTTGAGGTCCTGTGCTGAGGCAGGGATTAGGGGAGCCATGGTAACACAACACTGAGGGTGTAGTTTAATACGCACACACTATCTTGGCAGGAAGCTGAAAAACCTTCCCAAAACAGCAGCCATAAGGAGTGAATTCTAGTTTACTCTGCCAAGGAATTAACTACTTCGGAGTTTTGTATTACTGACTTCTCAATCAGGACTTTGTTTTTTATTTCTAAGTATGTAATCTTGTATCTGCAGTGGTAATTAGCCCTCTCTTGCTCTCAGATTCTTCTCTTGGTAAGCGGTACAGTGGGTGGAATGCAGTGTGAAAGAACAACAGGACAGGATGTCAGGTGGCTCAAACTTCTCCAGAGTTAACCCCCTTCACTCCAGCCCTCAGTGTGCTTTGATCAATCTGAAGGGTCGGGGGTATTGAGGTGTTAGACAGGCGTTTGCCTTTTCTAGTGTTCATGGTGAAATGTTTTGGTGCAATGATCTAAACTATTGTGCTTAAATTTATATTATACAAATAGACTTATTTTAAGAAGAACCTGTATTTGTGATTGCTCTGGCTTTGGGGTTTGAAACTTGAGTTTCAGGGCTGTCTCTCTTTAAAAAGTTGGTTGTTCTCATATAAGGTTAAGTGCTTCCTATAATGAGTTGTACTGATCCATTTGTATCTTGATGATATGCTAAATCATGACGGTAGTTTTTTCATTTGATGACTGACAATTGACAAGTGTATAAATGGTATGATACACTTGTTTTGGATAACATATGCATGAATTGCCAGAGCATGTTAAATATATGTTAGAATATGGTCAATGTGGAATCTAATACAAGCAACTGAGTCTGTTTTATACATCATAAAGTACTCGCTATGCTTCATAGTTTAGCTTCCAGATTGTATGGTTTTCCTGAATTTTGCCAGTTTGGGCTAAAACAGCAGGGCACGCCACAGTGGCATCCTCATGGTATTTCTGACCTGAGGGCCTCAAAGAGAGAATTAGGTGGCTTTAGATTCCTCTTTCAAACTAAGTGTAACTTAGGATTTTTGTTCTTTCATAACTTTTGCATGTGTGCCTTTTTTTACTTTTTTTTTCAGGTGAAAGGCCCTTTAAGTGTCCATTTGAAGGTTGTGGCAGGTCATTCACAACATCTAACATTAGAAAGGTTCACATCAGGACACACACAGGTGAAAGGCCTTACTACTGTACAGAGCCAGGATGTGGGAGAGCTTTTGCCAGTGCAACTAATTACAAGAATCATGTGAGAATACACACAGGTATATATGAGTTCTGTTTTGTATTTTGAAGTGGAATCTGCTTGGGAGAGGCTGTGTCATTCTTGTTGTGAACACTGTTTTCGTGCATTGTAATTGAGTATAGTCATGTTTGTATGACCTGGCTTGGTACTTTTCTTTGGGCCTTGTCTCCCCTCAGCTGAGTGCAGTTAAGCAGTCAGATTTCCCACCTTGCTGTCAAGGCAGAATAGTTTTGGTTTAGATACAAAGTTCTTTAAAACAAATGCAAAACCTTGTCCTGGGTGGGCACTGGGCTAAATCCGTAATATGGCTCTGGGGCTTGCCTCTGTTGTGAGCTGTTTCTTAAGTAATGGTAAAGCACACGTCTGAGCTTGGCTTTGGCTCACTGTTTTGAGTCACCCTTTCATCCCAGCTGTATTTTCCTTGCTGCTGGAGTAGTGGTCAAAACCTTCTTTTTATAGACAGAGGTGAAAATACTACCCAACTTGACTGGCAGAGCTAGTGAGCAGAAATAATTGGCACAAATTCAAAAGTTCTAAAATGTAAATGCCAGCGATGGCCATAGCATCTTAGTAGCCTGATACATTTTATAGAAGCACTGACAAGTTTCATAGAGGAACATTTTGTATCTCAGATTGTCTTTTTAGTTTATGATGTAATTTGGACATTTGTTTCATTGATTTTTAAATGAAAGATGTTTTAATATGAAACCATAATTGTTTGAACGTATGCTTCCTGTAGATTTCTTCAGAGCTTAAAGACTCGGAAGTAAGTGAAATTTTACTAGTATAGCGATATACCTGACTATTGAGGAAATGTGTGGGACTTCCAGTAATAAAAGAACAAAATTCTCAGTATGATGCCAAACTGACATTACAGCTTTCAGCCTGTCTCCTGTCTTGGCCAGAAGAATGTTTTAGATGGAATGATAGGGAGAAAAAGGGGCCCAAGTTTCACTGACAGTATTAAAAAAAAAAAAAGAAAAAGGCAGTGAGAAGCTGCATTGATTAACTTTGTGAGCTTGAGCTTCACTGTTGTTTTTGAGATTGAGGTATGGCTGGTAATGAAGGTATGTCACTAAATATCATTTATTGACAATTTTTCTGTGCCTTCTGGATGAAATTCTCTTTATCCCTTTTGTTTTTCCATATAGGGGAAAAGCCCTACGTCTGTACAGTTCCTGGTTGTGATAAACGTTTTACAGAGTATTCCAGCTTATACAAACATCATGTTGTACATACTCATTCCAAACCATATAACTGTAATCACTGTGGGAAAACATACAAGCAGATTTCTACACTTGCTATGCACAAGCGAACAGCACACAATGACACAGAGCCCATTGAAGAGGAACAAGAGGCTTTTTTTGAGCCACCTCCAGGTTAGAGTTTCAGTCTTTGAATCTCTTGTAAAAAAAATGGGCTGGATAATATTTTGCTGATATTTTATAACCAAGGAAATGAAAGCATAGATAAAAATCTGAAGCACTTAATAAAGTTATTTAACTTCTTTGTAGGACTTTTTAGTGTGGTAGGCAATTTGTAAGCAGAAACTGAGGGAGTAATTGACCAGATCGTAAACTCATTTATAGCAGTCCTGGGGATATGAGAAATTTGAGTTGCAGTCCCTGCTATAAACATAAATGTGAAAAGGGACCTGTGAGAATCTGTTCGTTTGCAACCTACTGGATTTTTCTTAAGGATTTTTGTAGAAGTATGTATAACACTGTGGTTGGTGACAGTCTTTTGTGTAGGGTAAAGGCACTGCCTTGAAAAAAGGAAAAATCTATCTTTGCAGCAAAAAATCTATCTTTGCTGGTTTTGCTGTGGTTAATAGCAGTCTCGGTAAACTGTCCTAGAGGCAAAGACAAAAATAAGGTCATGTGCCACAGTACTCCTTAGAATATGGTTTTTCACGGTATCATGAATATTGAATGCTATGACTGTAAAAGATCAGCCTGAAGGCAGTACTGTGATAGGGCAAATATCTCGTATCAAATTGTGATTTTTAGATGTGATTGAAGATGGGAAATAGATGCACAAACTGTTCTGTTCAGAAAAGTTGTTTTACTACATGTGTATGGGGAAACTGCACTGAATGCACCTCAAGCAGATTTGTTATAATCTAATTCCTTCTTTTAAAAGAACGATAAGATTCATTTGCTGAGGTTAAACATTTATTAAGATGATGAACTTAACTTAAATCTTCACACAAAGGCATCACTGTGTTCTTCTGTATGTTTGTTAATTAATAACTCTTCTAAAAAGCTGCCAGTTTTGTTTGCATGGAGCCTCTTGTATGGAGAGGTTAACATTTACTGAATTAGAAATGTTTATCAGCATTTTAAAATTTGCTTTTAAACTAGATGTATATTTTCTTTGTGTGTAGTATTTGTGTGTTAAAACTCCTTGCTAAAAGATTATACCCTGTTTTCCCAAAATAACAGACTTTCTGACTTGTTTTTGGTATCTTTCCTTCTCTTATTTTTCTCCTCTTTCCATTAATTTTCTTCCATTTGAATGCTTAATACCTTCAAACCAGGCTGTCACTTAATCCTTGTTATTTGCTTTCCTGACAGCATTTAGAGTATATAAACTACCCTATTGGTTCTTTCTATCAAATAGGTCAAGGTGAAGATGTTCTCAAAGGCTCCCAGATAACCTATGTGACAGGCGTAGAGGGAGAAGATGTCATTTCTGCACAAGTTGCTACAGTTACTCAGTCAGGATTAGGTCAACAAGTAGCACTAATATCCCAGGATGGAACACAACATGTAAGTAACCACAGTGTTAAAGGGCTGATAGAAGTATTTTGAGAATTGAGGCAAATGTTTGCAGATACTCCGTGTGCTTTCTAAGATCAGTTAGGATTCTTGATAAATGTGCACGTGGGTTCCTTAAGGAAAGAAGCTTCTTTGGAGCGGGGTCAGGATATGCTTAGGGTTGAGTCTCCTCTGGAGTACCTAAATAAAACCACATATTCTGACATCTGAAACTGTATTAGTACAAAGCTAGATTTTTTTTTTTAATATCCTTGTTATCTTAGTCACTTTTAAAGTAGACATGGACTATTTTAACAGTTGTTATACATACAGCCTTGTTTCTGAGGTTTCTCAGAATTCCCTGGTTATTCAATTGATATCTAATGGTCATCTTCACTGTGGTCTTGTCTGCACACATCTTTTTGCGGGGGGGAGGAGGGAAAGAAATGTTTCTAGTCTCAGTGCCTGCTTTACAAGCTCTTTGGTAGTGTGCAGTTCTTATGATTCCTGACATAAACAAGAGGATAAGGAATGCTTTGATACTACCTCCACCTGAAAATCCCTGTGGATATATATTTTTAAGGAGTCCTATGGATATATTTTTTAAGGATTTAATAAGAAATGTCATTGGGAGGGAATTTCAACACATTTTTTATCTTTAGATATGGCAATATATCAAAGACATATGGGGAAAAGTTTGTATCTGAGCTGAAAGGTAGCTGAAATGCCAGGAGCATATGAAAGATACTTTCTAAATTCAAATTGGAAATGAAATATTAAAGAGGGCTGTTATATTGCCAGCCCTGAACATTGCACCAATACTAAGGAACTGGCATTTTTACCCTCTAACATGAAGGCCTGTAGAAGCCTTGATATGGACTACTTGCATTTATTTAAATTATCCTTCAGCTTGACTTTAGTTCTGGGATGTTTTATTACCTTGTAAATCAGACATCAAATCATCTATCTGATGCCCTAATGCATTTATACTGGAGACATCAGTAATTTATATCATTAATTTCTTATGAATTGTTTATTCATGGTTTAAATTCTAAGCCTTTCTAGGCCTCTTTAGTATATCCATTAAGATAAAAGTATGTCAGGTGGTACTACCTTGAGTCACATTGTCCATTATGTAAGACATATGCTTAGATAATCTATCATGCAGTTATTTGGGATAAGATCTGATTAACATGGAATTGTAGACTCTGGGGGCAAGTATGCATCTTTTTTTATTACTGAGAGCCATAATTTTATTTCTGTAAACAGATAAGTGTGTCTGAAAGGTCATGGAATATTAGATCCCAGTCAGTAAGATGAATGCAATGAGGGCTCTTTGTCTAAGACAGGACCTTGGCCAAAGAGTGAGGGTGATTCTGAAGGAATGCATGAGCATGCTCATCAGGAAGTGGAATAATGGCTACTAGATCTTTTGGCTAGTATGTTACTTGTGAACATGGCTTAAAATATTTTTTCTTGCTAATTATGAACAAGTTGCCTTTTTGTTCTGCATTCGCTACACGTTTTGTTTCAAATGAAGAAACTGAACTAGTAGGAGTATTCCTGCTGAATCAGCTAGCAGGAATTTCTGTGAGAAATGCTATTACGCTTCAAATGCATATCATCCTTTTTTTCAAACCTTACTTAAAAACATATGTTTTGTTGCCAAAAGCTAAGACTGAAGTTGACTTGAGCAGCAATCAAACTTTTTTTTTTACTTCAGGAATTATTCTGTGTTTCAGGTCAACATATCCCAGGCAGATATGCAGGCCATTGGCAATACTATCACTATGGTAACACAAGATGGCACCACAATCACAGTCCCTGCCCACGACGCTGTCATCTCTTCTGCAGGAACACATTCTGTAGCAATGGTCACTGCAGAAGGCACTGAAGGACAGCAGGTAAGATATTATCCTGCCTAGATGTGTAATCTTCCTTTATAATATGATACAAAACAGGTACCAAAGCCATCACAATTTGGTCATTCACATAGATTTATCTAAGTAAAGCAGTTTTCAACACCTGGCCATAGCATTCACCTCATAAGAGTATGATGTGTTCTACTCCAGTGCTAAACATCAACATATGGCAGAAGGTTTTATAACCAATAATTGGGCACCAAGAAAAAATTCAGAGGTACCATGCCGGTAATTCATTTAGGTATATGTAAAATAAGACTTAGAAATACTAAGTGTTTTCCCCAAAGTCACATAGTAAATGAGTGGCAGAGCTAAGAGTAGAATCCAGGATGAACTGTAACTTTATCTCTTAATATTGTGGGACTGTAATTTATTTGGCAGAGAGGAAACATTTGTGTAATTATATATTTGTGATTTTGTTTTTAATATACGAATACAATAGCTAACTTATTTTAGTAGAAATTATAGTGATATAAATTTTAATCTTTAAGTTAAAATGCATTCCACTGTTCTAAAAATGCACCACGTGAAGATACTTATTAATCACTGTGCTCTGTATGTATAAGTAGTCACAGGCTTATAGGCACTTTTATTCAACTTCTTAGCAGTTCTGGGGATATTTATATTTTGAGGCATTATAGATAACTTTGAGAACACAGTGATGGCAACCTTTATTTAAAAAATTTTGTTTTGCACAATAATATTATGCTCATGAATAATCACAGCTTGAATTTAACTTTCACTTTGAAGATAACCATTGTATGGGGTCAGTAATGGTAACAGATCTGTCATCCAATTGATTCTCTTCCTTTGGTCTTGAAGGTTGCTATTGTGGCTCAAGACTTAGCAGCATTTCATAGTGCCTCATCAGAAATGGGACATCAGCAACATGGGCACCATTTAGTGACGACAGAAACTAGACCTGTTACATTGTTGGCTACATCCAATGGAACACAAATTGCAGTACAGGTAAGATGGTATTAATGTTTTTTTGGAACGTTTCTTACTTGTACAGCTAGAAGCTCCTAGTCATGTAACATGATTTGAATAAGCTTTCCTGTCCATTGGGAATGTGACAAAGCTACTTTCATATTCAAATTTACTGTGGAATTGGGACTCAATACTTTGTGGGTTTGATCCTGTTTGGGTATCACCACAGACACACATTTAGTTTTAGAGAACATGGAAAATCACAGGAACCATACATCCTGAAACAGTATACAATTAGGAGGAGAACAATTTTCATGGATGTGATACACCCCATAAATTTCAAAGCGAGTTGAGTATATGCAGCTGTCTTGAGTGTGGTTTACACGATGGGCCTTAGCGCTGACAAATATCAGTAGGAAAGAACACCAGCGTGTCTATGCAGAGAGGAGATGCTCAAAAGAGTTTCTAAACAAACCAGTATTAAGCAGTGTAAGTTAATGTGTGTTTTTGGGAGGTCCTTGGAAATAGCTTCAAATAGAAAAAGAAATGCAGAAAATGCACTCATAAATTTCATTTTCAGGGTGTAAAAGATGCTTTGAATGTGGAAGTACCAGCAACATAAGTCTGGTTCCATCAAACTTCGTATTTGCTGAAACTAGTATGAGGTCAAAACCTTTGAGCATTTGAGTCCTGGGATTAACGCTGCAGTCTAAGTGTATGTATGTATGCACAGTGCTCTCTTAAGAGCTCAGATTGAAAGGAATTGTGTTAGTATCTTCAAGCAAAAATTAGATTGTTATTTTCCCCTTTGTTAAATAAAAAATAGCAGGTCAGATACTGATTGAAGAGCAATGAAAATCAAGAAGCTCTTAATTCTGAACTCCTGTCTTTTGAGCTAAGTTGGCAGTAATCCAAACTGCATGTAAGAGAAGGAATTTCAGAAGGCAGTTGTTTGCATGAGAGGAAGAAAAAAAAAAAGTAACTTGTACCCTCAGCAGTGTGCCCTTTGAATGAAAGGAAAAGACAGGCTCTCTCTGCAAGTGCCGCTCTTGTTACCAGCAGTGAAGCTTTTGGTGAAGTGTATTGATGTAACTTAAACTTAGAATATGTAATACAAACAGAAGAGAGAGAATTCAAAATTAAAATATTACTGATTATTTCTGAGTTCTTGACTGTTTCTTTTTTGTACTTTGATACTAATAAATGAATTAATTTGGTTTCTAAATACTGATAAAGCCAGTAGCCTGATAGCCAGATTGAAGTCCTAAGGAGGTGGTTGCAGAGCTCTTCTTAATTTGAGTGGCTCTAGAATGTGATATCCAGTGACTAAAAATAAGTTAAAAGTGATATTTAGAACTGTCCCTTAAGGTCACACTCTCATACATATACCTCCTGAGCCAATAGGTAATGGCCAGCTTTACGTTTTTGTTAGGCTGAGGTTGTCTTTAGTGTTCCCATCACTGGATGTACATGCATGGTGTATGTATTATAAAACGTGATGGATTCTTTCCCAAAAGTTATCTTTGTTGAGGGTTGGTTGATGATGCTTCTGGCAGTGCTAGATACACTGATGGCCTTGTAGTTGCAACTACAATGTAATTTCCTCTCTAAACTCCTGTAGAGTCAAACAATGTCATTGTGACTGCTTTTTTATACAGTCTGCAATAAGTACACACTTTTTAATATATATCTTAATATCATGTGGTGTTCCAAAGAGCTGACTTTCTGCAAGAGAGGTAAGAAAAATGAAGATGTTTGTTTGCTTTACCAGTATTAAAATGTAATTCAGCAGCTACCGTGACTTTTGAAATCCTTATCTTAGCTTTGTTATATCTACTAAGCTGAAACATCGTCTACTCTGTGTCGTGAAATGTGTTTGCCATGCAGCAGTTCTTTGAAGAAAATTTATTTGGCAGATACACAGAAACTCAGTTTAATCTGCTATCAGAAGCTATCTTAATTGTCATGCTGATTAGATAGCTGCCAGTATATATTACTCAGAAGAGGTGTGACAATACTGATCACGCTTATTTGTGATAAAGTATTGATCCATCTAGATCATTGGTTTAATCTTTACTTTTTTTTACACACACCAATATGTAACATTTTTTATTAATTTGTGTTTAAATGCATTTGTTTCAGCTTGGAGAACAACAGTCTCTGGAAGAAGCCATCAGAATAGCCTCCAGAATACAACAGGGTGAGACACCTGGGATTGATGATTAACTTCTAAAACTGCTACCAGAACAATAGAGCAAAAGGTATTTTATTTTCAATCAACAAAAGTCCATGCCAGCAGCAACGCATAAAAACTTTGAAGTTCCCCGCTCACTGATACTGTGTACACATTTTATGCAAGAGCGAAGAACATTTTGTAAGTTTTGTGTACATAACCCTTGGAATGGACTGACATCATCTACTTCCAACCCTTGTATATTCAGGAATATGGAATTAGGATTATACAGTGAATTCCCTTGTTATCCTTTCATCAGTTTTCAGACTGGTCTACAAGCAAGTGAAAAATTAAATAGAAGTATTGGAATAAATTTTTAAAGTCATGTACAAATAATGAAGGCATTACTGAAGATTTCAGATGTTTAAAATACTGTTAAAGACCATCATTTCAGGAACCATAACAAGTAATAAAGACAACAAAGCCTTTTAAATTGCATTCCATAAATGGAAGAGTCTTGGATTTTGAGCCTACTGTAAATCTTCGTATTTTGATTAATTTCATACAGATTTGAATACTCTTTAGATTATCCACCCCATCTCATTCATTGTAAATATGGACTGTTAATGCTGGAAATGCTAATTATATTATCTTTAAATTGGATTATGTACAAAGGAGAAACTTTGGTTGTTCAATATTAAAGGAAGTAAACCTAATGATTTTGTTTCTTTACATGTTTTACATGTTACTCTCAAATTATTATGCAATAAAATATAGCAAGATTGTATTGTCTAGATAGGATGATATTGTCATGTGACGTACTGTTTTACTTTTTAAGGAGACTCAAGTTCAAATTATTTATTTTTACGGCCTTGTATAATTTTTTCCAAAGTTTATTTATCATAAACTTAAATTTTTGACATGTTATTTTGATCATAATCCACTGTAGTGTATAGAGTAATCAGTATTAATAGTTACTTTAAACATCCTAAAACACTACAAGAATTATTAAAATAGTAATTAGTCAAGCAATTTTGACTAAAAAGTAAACTACCTGTTTTCAAGAGGAATATTTTCAAATGGTGCATTTGTGGCGTAAGTACAGGTACCAGTAGTCTTCAACCATCAACAGTTCTGAGTGCCTGCTGCTACCATTCAGTACCTAGGATACGCTGATAATCAGTGCTTCTGAAATCAGGACACAAGATACTAGAAAAAAGGGATTAATTATTGATGATGTAAGTACAATGCTCCTCTCTACCTATCATTCCCTACAGGAAAAAAGTTCATTTTAGACATGTCTAACACATACGGTAAAAGGTAACTTGATTTTTTTTTTTTAATATGAAAAAGTGTCTTTACCCTTGTCTTGTTAGTAAGCTTGTTAGGCAAGTTAAAATTTTTTGGCTTCATGTAAGATTCAGTGCTTATTTTAGATGACTGTCAAGAGCACTTCTGAAACTGAAGCCTCACCTTTTACCTTCTCAAGGGAAGGATTAAATATCTTCTGGACGAAGTGTTAATCAAGAAATTATAAGTATTGTGAGGTACACATTTTACATAAAGTCAAGTCGATAACTACCATACCTTGAGGCATTTGACCTCAAAAAGGCAACGTTTGAATCGAATGAAGCCAATTTATTGTGAATTTACTATATGAGTATGGGTTGCAGCCTTTCATGTTTTTCATACAGGTGGCCAACTGAGACGTGCAGTACAAGAATACAGTGCTGTGGGATAGATGTGGACAATGCAAGGACTATTCTCTGGACCCATTACAAAGTAAAACTTGGAAACATTGAGCTTGTCTGTAACTTTTGTATAGGACTGAGGCTGCTTAGGTGCCAGTTTTCCTTAAGTGTTGTAATTCTTGATATCCCATGGAGATAAATGTACTATGCAAGGAGGATTAATTGCCTGTCAACTAGATCAGTTTCTTAGTACTTATCCCCTTTTAGAAATTAAAGATGTATTATTTGACATGAACGTTCAAGGGCTTTTTTCTTAAATTTCATTGCTAATAGTTTCTGGAAATGGTGGCTGGAGTGGTGGCTTTGACTTCAAACAAATAACTTCAGTTCTTACTTCATTTTGTTTCCCAGGACATTTTCTGACCACCGTACAAATGTGAGTATTCTTTCCTCTTTCATACTAGTTGGTTTGCTGTAAGGCATTCAGAACTAGCTCAAGTCAGGAAAAGCTGCAGTATTTTAAAAATTGTTTCTCTTACTGGTATCTTATCACTCTTGCAAAACTCCCAAGTCAAAGGTTACGCTTCCATGTTGTGCTAGCTGCCCCTGTAAAGGAAAACATACTGAATAAATAATAAAAACTGACTGAGACTGTTTAGTGTTTAAAGAGAAGCTGAGGTGACTCTTGTGTCTTAGCCGTGAGGTCTGTATTCATAATAGACTTGTTCTTAGAGTGCAGAGACCAGTATGATTTTCCATCCTGCTTCCAATCAGGCTGGAGTGGAAGGAGCTGTTTTGCTAAGCTGATGCTGTGTGTCCGTGTTGGAAGGACCTGTAGTGGAGATTAGACAGGATGAAATCAGGTTAGAAGGGAATATTGGTGAAAAGGATTTCAGGAGGAGGAAACAATGTGGCAAAAAGGATTGGGCATTTGGCAGTAGAAATCTCTATCCTCTCTCCATAGATTCTACTCCTTTTTTGAAAGTTCTGTCTCAAAGGGAATGCTTTGGCGCGCTAGAAGGTAATAATTTGTAGAAGAGGATTCCTGTAAAGTAAAGCAACTCAATATATCACTTCTTTTACAAATTGGCTCCCACATTTTCAGCATTTCCAGTCACAATATTTCTTTCAGATTTGAATTCCAGGCCTAGGCCAACTCCTCCCTTAAAGGAGGAATAAAAACAAAACCTCTCTAGACTCTGCAGTCAACTGTAGTAAGAAGAGAAAGGCGATTATTTTCGGTGCTCCAGGCTGATGACCTATTGTGCCAGACACACTGCATAACAATAGGACAGTTTTACCCTAAAGAGCTAATGTCAAAGCACACACGAATAGGCTGATGCTGGAAGAGTGTGTTTTTATAAGAGTAAATTCTGAAGCCTGACAACAAAGTTGTAAACAGCCATAATCCCTGATGGTATAATTAATCTCAGCAACTGATCAGCTGACCGATACCAGAGATACTCAGGCACAGTGTGGGAGAGGGAAAAGGCATGTGGTGTCTGCTTAGCACACAAGAGGACGACAGGGCTGATAGTCCTGATAAGCAAAATGTCTGACCCTGGAAGGCAGTTCTTCCTAAACTTTACTCGAGTTCCTAACCCCTGTACCCCCTCAAATACTGCCGGGAGTTTGATTGGATGCCCTGATTTCTGTGCTGACTATGCTGTACTAGGATAGGAAGAATCACTGCACGCTGTGTGCTTCTCAGAGTGCAGAGTCAGGGAGCCTTCCCCAGGGTCAGGAAGCTATTTAATGGGTATTTAGCCACCAGGAAAAGATAGTATGGAGTAAGGATGTGATCAAGAGTGTTCCTGAATCTGGCAACTTCAGCACTACAGCTGTTGAGATTAGTTGGATCACACACCTTCAGCTGACCAAGGCTTCTCCTCTCCAAGATGCGGAGGGGCCCTATAGTAAACCTATTCCAGTCACTCTTAGTTTGTCATTGAATGAAAACAACTAAACGTTCTGTAAAAGGTTTGGTGTAATTTTCAAATACAGCACAGATTAAATTTCACTAGTAGTTGGGTGGGAAGCAAACTGCTTTTCTTAAGCAGTAAGGTGTTAAGAGACTAGAAATGAAGGGTATCTTGTGTCTTGTTCAGCTACTACTTTACAGTTGTTTGGAACTTTAAAAATACATTTATTCAGCCTGCATCATTTTTGTCTTGAAAAAGATAGAAATTAACACATGCCTTGTCTTTGCAGATGCATAAATTCAAACTCCAGCTGGCTGTTGATAGTAAGGAACTCAAATTTTTTTCAAGCCATATATATATATTTGAACTCCAGATCCTCCCAAAGTATTTTTTTTCTCCAGTGATAAAAACCTTCCAAAGCTCGGACCCCTATGACAAGAGACCAAAAAATCAAGAGCCAGGTACAGTTCTTGTGTTGTAAATAGTAAACTACACTCTGAATAAGGCACAGAAACAAGCATTTTTCTGTGTTGCGTTACATGTATCATAAAATGTAGCTTAGGTGTTGCCAGCAGTTTGCCATCCTTTGATGCTATTTTTCATTCTGCTAGTAAAGTTCACTTTGCCAAAGGAAAATCTAACAATCTAATTAGACCATCAGCATTAGCAGTAAGTGGTTGAAACCTAACCCTATCAGGAATGCGATACCAGACTTTTTCAACTGAGCGTTATATGCAAAGTAGACTTTAATTATCCCAATAAGCATACAAGCTTCTATCAACAAGCAAGCATTTTGTCCTACACAGTCTGTGTATTTATCTCTAATGGAAATGTGACCCCCTTAAATCCTATCCATCTCAGGTTCTGAAGCAGTAAGAGATTTTATTTGGATTATTTTTGTCCTGTTTAGATTATTTGAAGCATTTTACTCAAAGGAATGGCAAAATATTTACGCTTTCAGGGCAGAAGTGATTGTGTGGAATTTTTTCTATAACAAAAAAGTGTCTTATGTTGCTGTCAAACCCCCAGTGTTTTACCCCTTCCTTTGTTCAAAGCCCTCACCAGCCTTTACGTTGACTGGCTGCTATATTTTAGTTACTTTTCTGGGGAGTTTTAGACTCTTGATCATGTTACTGCTTGATTCTGTAGTATTTGGCTGAGAGGCTTCTGAGCAGATATCGTAGTGAGGCAAGACAAGGAAAATAAGCTGTCTTGCTAACAGCTGGCAAGTCTGCTGGCATAACAGAAACTACCACTTGGCTGGAGAAAGACAGTGTTCCAAAGCTACATCTCCAGTGGGCTTTTTGCTTTGGTGTAGAGCTAATTCAGATTTGAATATAGGTTGCAATGACTGAAAAGTCAGAGGGACAAGAATGGTTTGTGGACAGACAGGATTAGCTGCTTTTGGTTTTAAACTGATACATTAAAGACAATAAGAAACTTGATTTTTTATTTTTTTTTTTAAATGTATGTATGCAGGTTCCTGAGGGTGGTGTTAGTGGGAAGAAGGTGGCTGAGCTTCTTGAAACTTAGTAGGCTTTTATCTTTTTATCTGCATCTCTAAAAAAAGTTCATGAAATGTCTTACATTAAATGATATGCATAAGAGATTATTAAAATGAATAGTAGTAAATTTGAAAAAAAAACTGAGTACCTAATGTATGGTTTTGCATGGTCCCTGGAGGAGAAAAAGGAAGAAGGTTAGGATATTGGTAAATTAGTAGTGACTATTTAGTTTCTGTGCATTAGACATTTTGAACTTTTTAATTGCAGATACAAAATCTTTACTTCTATTCTGATCATTTTAACTTGAGTTTAGCACAAGGAATGGGGCATTCTAATTGTACCTGTTTTCAGTCATGGCAATCATTCTGTCTCTTAACTTTGGGGATGTTTTGGAGAAAATTTCTGATCTGAATACAATTCCTGGGAACAGATTCTTTTGCTGTTTCCTTTGTAAGCAGAGATTTCAAGTGTTAAGAAGCAGATGTACAGGCAAAAAGGGAGTCACTAAAAACTGTTAAGAGTGTGTGCTCTTGTAGTCACAGAGAAACACTGAATTGTATGTGACTGCTTGGTAAACCTGTGCTTTTTTAATGTACTTTGTACATTATAACTTCTGACTATCTTCAGATCTTCCCTTAAATTCCCAGATGTTGGGCCCAAAAGCTGCTCTTTACTTTGGGAGGCATCCTAGGTGCTGTCAAATGCCCCATTCTATCTGTCACCTTATTCTCCCTTTGCTTTTATTATTTACACTTCCTGGGTGAATCAACTACAGGTATGTCTTTGGACACAAAGTCTACCTTTGACAGAAAACCCATCCAACTCTGGACCTTGTAATGAAGAAGAAGGTTGCCAGCTAACAGCAGCTATTAGCAGCACAGCGCCAGATAAAATAATCTTAAAACTGTTCACCTTAAAGCTGTCAGTTGCCTGGAGGCAACATCTCCCAGTTGGCACACTACTAAGTGTGCAACTGAGACCCATTAGCCCTGTATATGCCTAGTCTTGTGTGAACACTGCAACACCATCACTGGCACTGGTGACAAGTCTGCTGGTCCCTAGGTACTTGCTGGAACCCAAAAAGAGATAGGAGTAGCACAGATCTGTTCCTGCTCTCAGTTCTCCAGCAGCAGCCTTGGCACAGGTGGCTGTAGTGTTTCTGTTTTTCATACAAGCAACTTGACCGTCCTCCTCTTCTGCTTTTGCACTCCATTTACCCTTCTCATAATAAGATGAATTCGTAATTTCATGACTGTGCTGGCTGATGTAGAATGGGTTTCATCCAATTTCTGGCAGAACTCTTCCAATTTGATCAAAGTGGTTTTGGGGGACTGCAGATGAACTTGTAAGCGCAGGAAATCCTGACAAGGTGGCAGTGTACCCACTTCTGTGGCAGTTTCCTCTGACAGCTAGATAAATTGGCCATTGTTCCATTGCTTTCCCGTTCATCATTATTTGGGTTCCCCTGCTACCCACAAAAGAGGGAACAATGGTTTCCCTTGAGCTTAAAAACTCCTAGTTAAAAGCAGCTGTTTGTCAGCGAGTGAGTGCAGCTCCAGATAAGTATTTCTGGTAGCAAAATCTTCAGTGCACCAGACTGACACTTTTTAATTTAAAAACAAGTATCAAAAAAACCCAGAAACTAATTTTGCAAATATATCCTGAAAACCCTTAAATGGCTCAAATTTGTAGGACTTGATTTTTTACACTGCCTGCACATCAACTTCTGCGCCGTTACATCTATTTGGAGGATCAGTGCTTTAGTCTGCAAGAGCTCCAGAGGCTCAAAGGTGCAATTTAATCAGCTTCAGAGAATTCAGGGTGAATTTGGCTTGGAGAGTATGGTGCAGCAGAAGCCTGCAGAGCTATTTCCCCACTCCCCTCTCTTCCTTCTGTGATGATGTCCATTGCTCATGTGCGCTCTGTCTAAGGGAATTGGCTCTGCAGTGCTTTGTAGTTAGGCTGTTTATAGGCCTCCTAATGCTATAGAGGTGTCGCAGTGGACAGGATAGCTCAGTTGCCATGCTGTCTGCGGGGAAATCATCTTCTCTTCAATACAACCGTTATGGACCCATCAAACTGCAGCAAAAGAACAACTGATGCAAACTCAGAACAGCACATATGTAGAGCCTGTGAATGCAGTCTTTATATAGCAACGGTGCATTTTGTTCATATTTATTCAGTACTTCCCTTTCTTACTTGCTCTCAGTCTGGAAATAAATTTTCTTTTAAAACTGTGTTACTGCTCTTTCTTTCTCTACTCACTTTGTCCTTTCCTTTGCTGTCTATCTTTCTTCAGAAATATTCCCTTCTCTGTACAATCTCTGAATTGTTCCATTTGATTTTGTCCCACTTAAAACTGTTGCAGTGATTACCATTCATTAGTTAGTCTATACAATAGTGCTGCTGATTTTCAGTTTGCCACTTACCCTTAATAAATACCTGTGTTTGTAGGCTCCAGAAAGACACGTAGCACCAGTTCTGTTTAGGTTGGGTTTGGGAAGGAAACTGCAGCTTTGACATTTCAGTGGGAAGTGTTTATTGGAAGCTTAAATTATTTAATCTTTTTTAAAGAAAAGCAAACTTGATATTTGACTGAAGCAAGCCACAGCTAGTGTCTTGGAGTGTTTTGATTCACTTATTAGGAATTGCTTTGCATCTCCCTCTGTGGGCTATGAACTGAGAAGGAGGTTGTATTTTTTTTAATAGCCTTCTCTTACATCATCTGTTCCAAAACGTGAATGTTTCCATTCATATTTGCCATACAGTGCATTTCAGTTTAAAAAATGAGTATTTTTAATAGTATATTATTGTGATTCTAAACTACTGCATAGCAGGTGTGTTTACAGCACTTGGCTTGATGTAGCCGTATCTCTGTAAATGCTGCCCAATCCTGTTTTCATAGGGTATGTTGGCCGCTTTCAGCATTCTGCAACTAGTTTTCAGGAGATTTCCATAATCTCAAAAATTGTCTTCTTGTGGCTCACCACTGAAAACAAAAACTGTCTTAAGCTTTCAGGCCATTGAAAGTGTGAGAAATATGCTGAGATGTGATACTTATGCAGAAATGTTTCTATGTAGGCCTTACAAAAGAAAAGGGTAGTGACCCACACATCTCGAGGTGATGGCACTCCAGGCAAAACCATTTCACTGTGCAGGCATGGGGACTGTGTGTGAGTACAGAGTTGTAGTAGGCAAATTAATTTAAACTCTCTTATGTTTGTACGGCACTGGTGGCACAGGCAGTTGCCTCTGCATATGCTGCTGGTTCAATCCCTGCAGAGTACTGGTGAGAGGCATTGGGGACAGCTGTGCCACCACGTGTGGCAGCTTTCTGTAAAAGAAATGGGTATTTTCACGCAGAAGCAGTTAAAAAAGGAGGAAGCACTAGCACAAGTGGAGTACAGGAGCCCAAAAGCATGTGGGCTTGGAGAGCGGCAGTTGTGTGGACAGCACTAGCGTGAAAAGGAGAGAAAAAAGTATCCCAGTATTTTTGGTTTTGGCCTCAATAGAAAAGCCTGTTTCAGCAGGCAGCAGAAAGGGGCCTCCAAGCCCAGCTGTTGACCACAGCCCTTCTCTCAGCAGTGGGAATGTCTGTGCCCTTGCTGCAGGAGCTGGAACTGTGTCCTAGGTTGCTTCTGAGGCTTCTGCTCATGGACTTGAGGGTCCAGCAGGCCCAGTGACACATCAACTTCAAACAACAGAAATGTGGTTAAGTACAAACTTGTATTTTCTACTGACTGTAGGTTAGATGTTCTAGGGATGAGGGGCAGGCTTTGAGGAGGAGGTTGGCCACAGGGTCTGAGCATCCATCCCACATGCCCTCAGCTCTCAGGGAAGGGAGCCCCTGGCACTACCTGCACGTCCACAGGACAGTGCCAGCCTGGAGACCTTTGTTAACCAAGGGTTTTATTTTAAGGTGATTTGATACAGGAGAGAGATTGACAGGTTTATTGGTTTGGTTACATTTAATCAAGGTGGTATGAGATGGAAAATGGAGCCAAGAGGGAAAGTTGTGGCAGTGGGAGGAAGATGGTTGGTCTGGTAAATGGCATCTGCTGCAAGTCACGTTTGCTGAGACTTTCTGAGGCGCTTAGAAGTGTCCTGTAGGAGTTACAGTTAACGGCGTGGGGAGCTGTGTCTGAGCACCGGGAGAGGCTGCCTGAATAGAGTCATTCATAGGGCGTGAATGGAGCTATTTGGAATGCGTTCATTTTTCGGTTCAGCTACACAAGGCCGTCTGTAACTGGCGGGGAAGGAGTTGTTATTGTTTCGGGGCACACGAAGCGGAGATTTTAGCAACCAAACGGGAGCAGTCCCACCTTGCTGTGAGGCGCGGAGCTGCACCCTCGGAGGGGCAGCTCGGGGTCTCCGGGCGGTACCGGCCCGGCC